>ML780296.1:81886-100901 GCA_009831015.1 Picea engelmannii | reverse complement strand
CATGGTGTATTATGGTGTATTGGTGTAACTCTTATACCATTGTTCATTTCTCATTGGATATAATTGAATGGTTTAATTATAAGTTGAAAAAGGTTTTAAATTGTACTTGATACTAATTCACCCCCCTCTTAGTATCAACACTTCCTTCGTCGTCAACACAAAGCACCCTCTTTGCGAAACAATCTACCAAGGCTCGGTGACCTGCTAACCAATATATTCCAATGATTAGGTCATATGCCCCGAGAGCGGTGGCATATACCTTCAACCTGGTAGTACACACTCCCAAGTCTACTATACAATTATCAACACTAGGTCCTACCGCTTGTTTTTCCCCCAAATCCATCTCGACTTGTTTAAAGTCATCGTGTTCGTAGGCTGCCAACTCACTCTTTTCTAATGCAGATGAGGAAATGAAACTATCTGTAGCACCAGAATCAAATAAAATCTTAACATTGATATGATTTAGCGTACCCGATGACTCCACCACCATGGATTGATGTTCGGCCTGGTGATTATTAACCGTTGCGTAAATCTGGTGGCTGCTACTTGCTCTCCCCATCGGTGCCTTTCCTTCTCTATGCACGAACCCTGATTGTAACTCTGGGTAGTCACGCTGGTAATGGGGTCCTCCGCACCCCCAACAGGTAACACGAGATCGAACCTGTGCATTGTTATGTGACTATATTTGAAATGAGTTCCTTCCCCTGGGACCCCTGCCCCTACTAGTTGTTCCCTGAGATGGTCGTGGACCTGTCTGCGTTGTTGGCGATGAACGAGATGCTACACTCCCTTCCATTGAAATCCCTGTGGCTACTGTCCTTGGCATGACTCTGTTACCATATGGCAGTGGCCTTGAGCCCCCTCCCCTGGGAAATTTCCTCTAGGCCTTCCCTACAAATCCAAGACGATGTGGAAATGTCGGTCTTGTACTCCCGGTTAAGTTCATGTGCTCCTCCACATAACGCGCATTTTCCACCGCTTTCGCTACTGAAGATGGTTTCCACATTTGCACCATAGCTCTTATCTTAGGGTTCAATCCATAGACGAAACGCTCTGCCTGTCGTTGGTCATTATCCATATACGAAACATATTTGACCAATTCCATAAATCTTATCTCATATTCTTCTACAGTTCCATTTCCTTGTACTAAGGCATTAAATGCCCCTACCTGTTGTTCCTCATAATAAGCTGGCAGATATTTCCTTCGGAACCTCTCCTCTAAAAGTTCCCAAGATACGGCATCTGGGGTAAGATGTAGTTGTCTTTCCAGGTTGCCCCACCAGTTCAAGGCATTGTCTCTTAACTAAAAAATTATGATCTTCACCTTTGAGTTGGACGCATAGTCCCTTAAGGAAAAACACCTTGTCATGCCTTCCAACCATGCTTCCGCGCGTTCACTGGCGTGACCCCCGACAAACTCTGGAAGTTTGATCTTCTGCAATTCTCGCGTGATGGCTTCGGGTGGAGGTCCTCCGCTTGAATCTCTTGACACTTCTGGATTACCCATACCATATGGTGGGGGTTCCACTTCAGTCCCTGTTGGTTGTCGCCCCTTTAAAGTCTCATTAATGGCCTCCAACGAGTGCAGTATGAGAGCTAGTTCGGGTGATGGTGGTGGTGGAATTGGTGGTGTTGGTGGTGCTTGTGACGACACTCCCCTGCCTCGATTATTTCGAGTCCTAACCATTCTGTATGCTTTAAACTGCATCAACCAAAGTTGTCAGGGTGAGTACAAGGACGTTTCAAATTCGTGCTACTCAAACTAGAAACAGGATTAGGCGTAAGTTTTCTTTACTTGTATTAAACATAAATTACTCTCTTTAGGGGATTTTCTAGGTTAGGATTAGGATTAAGTGTCTAAGCTTGATTTCTTCACCCTAAAATAAAACTATTGGTTCCCTTGCCCTGTAGCTACGCTAGCCTTGCTTCATACTCGCCAATTCCTCTTGCTTACCCTCCTAGTGCGTATGTCGCCTCCTTCCCGCTTGTCCTAGTCTAAGTCCTTTTAACTTTTCTCTTACAACTAATTATCCTTCGATTCTTGACTCGTGGGATTTTCCTTGGCGCCTAGTGTTGGCGTTGTAGAATGTTGCATTGAGATTTAGCGTTGAATTTGACTGGTGGAATGGAGTGGAGGGGATTGGCTCTTGGCTCGATGAGTTGTGTGTACGTTCTCGTGAGCTTGTCTCTTGGATAATCGGAGATTATACTTAAGGATACAAAGATCAACAACGCTAAATAAGCCTTTACCTTGATTTCCGGTGCATTCACTAGTTATGATTCAACTCGATTAGCTGGCTCTGGATCAATAGGTCAGGTAATAAGCCAGTTAGTCTTAATATTCATACTGTATCTTCCTAATAATGATACCACTCTAATCCTACAATGTTACCATTAATCTATTTAAGTATAAGAATTTATTTGTAAAGACTTCTGAGGGCATGTTGGTGTTAGTGCTCTTCTTAAGGTGCTTCGCTTGGTAGGTGGTCTTGGGTTCAAAACCCATTGACCCTCTAACATTTTAATTAAATTTTTAATGTAGTTTAACATTATTTTACCTAAATTAAACTAATTAACTTTACTTAAACTTACTAGTTAAACTTTATTCAACTTCATAATTAAGCTTAATTAAACTTAATGATTACACTTTAATTGAATCTTTAATTTGATTTTTATTTTTATTTTTTTTAAATATATATCAAATGATATATATATATATATATATATATATATTAAATATAAACACTCACCCTTAAAAAAAAATTAAAAAAATCCCGTTCTTTTTATTGACTTACTTAATTTATAATTTATTGGTTTATTAATATTTATTTCTATATATTATTTATTTATTATTTTTTTTTTTTAAGAAACTGATATCATAAAGAAAAGAGAAATAAATAAAATTATTTGCTAAATAAATAAAATAAAATGGACTTACCCAGCTATGTGCATTTTGCTAAATTACGTGCATTTTGCATGCGCTCCACGTGTTACTCCCACTTATTTTTGGAAAAAAAAAATGATCTTTTAACCCCAACTTTACTATTCCTCTTTCATTTATTGGGTCGTCTGGTGGGGTTGCACACCGAGGGTGAAGTTGGGAGTGAGGCGCGGCCAGGTTCTGGTTCCTCCCTCGGTCTTTGTCCGCTCTCTATAGTTTTCTGACTTGGTTTAGTGCTTAAGACTGGTGCGTGTTGACCCTCAGCTTAGCGTTTGGTGCGTGTTGCCTATGCGTTGTGCTTTGTGGTGTGACTTAGTTGTCTGTACTATTGCTTCCTATCCCTATGGGTCATGGTCCCTTACCTGCCTACGTATGACAGCGCCAAGGAAGGAGTAGGCCCTTTCATGTGCTGGCTCGGAGCTCCCCATATTCCCATACAGATCTTTGCTCCCCAGGCCTATATAAGCGGCTTCCTCTAAATATAGATAAGTTGGATGAGAGGGAAATACGATGCCAAGGACTAGCGTAGAGAGAGATACGCCTTTATACGCACATAAAGGCGGATTGATTACAGATGGGAGAAGAAACGAATGTTCTGTGTTGTTGGAATATAACGGATTGTTCATAAAAGTAACATCCTCCCAAAGCTATGTTGGGGTATTTTGCTTCATTTTATTCTGAGATTGTTTTGTGTTGGTCCAGATCAGAAGTTAGATTTCATTACAGTATTCTCCAACAAAGTCTGGAGCCATATGTCTCAGCAAGTTTTTTAGGGATTCTTAGCTTTACATGGATATATCCCGTAACATAACCTATTCATCTCAAGTCATGGATAGAATATTGTAATACAGTTTTGTATTTGTGGAGTATTCTTTGTATCAGTCTCTATATAGTTTTATTCTATAGTAGTTTTGGTTACTTTTTTCATGGATAATATTTGGGGGGAATGAACTGTATGTTTGGTGTATTTCGTGGGTGCTTGGCTTTGAGCTTGGAATTCGGCCCTCAACTTAACTAATGGAGATTTATTTTGGTTCCATTGATCCACCTTAGAGCCCTAGCACGCACCATTAGGAAGAAACCGGGAGAACCAAGAAATCGATAGAGGGATAAAAGTTGGTGGAGCTTCTTTTTCAAGAAGGTCTGATAAAATCCTTCTCTGCTACAAAAACGTTTGTTGTGGGCCTGAATATGCCTGCAAAGAATTTCGTTTTTATAGCACTCAGAAAATTTGATGGGGACAACCATCGTTGGATGGCTTCTAGTGAATATATTCAAATGAGTGGCAGAGTTGGATGGTGGGGAATAGATGGATGGTAGGGAGAGAAATCATTTGATATATCTACATTTCCTTTCAAATATTTTACCCTCACTCTTTATGTAAATTGACAGCTCTAATATTAGCATTCAACCAACTATTCTGGGTAACTACATGTCCATTTTTATACTGCCCGTTTAAATTTTAGTTTTATTGGTGTTATTTTTTTTGTTGATTTGCTCATTATCTTTCATAATCTAAACCCCTGTGTATGGTGTGTAGTGCACTAGATCCCTCTCCTTGGTGGCTAAGAGTTGTTGAGCTCCCCTCATTACGTTAACAGAACCCTCAATCAATCCGTGCAGCAGTTGTTGTTTCAAAGAGACATTTGTAATGGAAAGGGCTTTGTGCTTGCACTTGACATTGATGACTGATCTGCTGGTTTGTGCTTGACATATGGTTGTTTAGTGTTGGCGCTTAGTGCGTTGCTTTGTATGTTGACTTATGCTCGACATGTAGACTTGGAGTTTGGAATTATAGTTTGATTATGTGATATGGCTTAGGTTTAGACTAGGTCACTTGTGCGCACACACCACTCTTTTTAATTATTTCTATTATTATATATATATATTTGTATTTTTATTTTTATTTTACTTTTATATTATATATGCATATTTTTGTTTTTTATACTGTAAATTGTTAAATTATTAACTGATATGAATTCAATAGTGAGGGTATAGTGGCTATAGAAAACGGTTGGGTGCATAACATGTTTTGCCTACAGAAATAGAGAAACATAAACCTAGAGGAAAAGTAGGTCATGGCATTCTTGGAATTAACATTGGCAAGAACAAAACAAGTGAAGATATAGTTGCTAACTATGTGGTACTGTTTTTTTTTGTTCGTAGTTTTCAATATGTATAGAATTATACTAATTTTAATTGGGCATATTGTTTATATATAGATCTGTGTATAAATAAAATAAAAATTTGTGTTTTTGGCTTGCAGGTTAGGTAGATCTGGAGTTGGAGTTGGAGCTTGGCCCTAATTTATTTTTACAATTACATAAATATTTTCATATACATATTATTTAGGGATTGTTTAAGATTTCAGGTCAAGGGTTTCAAAATAGCCAATTAGGTGTCGTTTAAATTTCTGAGTTAGTGTTGAACAATTTCAATTCTAAACTTTCCTTCTTACAAACGGTTAGGTGGGTAGGTAGGTAGGTAGGTAGGAAGGCCCTTGGTTCCATATTTTGAACCAGGGCTCTGATACCATGTGTAGGGACCATAAATACAAAATTTGATATAATTCTTTAAAATTACACAATTAATTCAATCACCAACATATAAGCAAATTTTCAGCAGAGGTTAACATTTAACTACATCATAAAAAAAAGAACTTAGCAATTTCATAAAAAAATTACCTGCTTCTGATGATGATTTCTCCATTGACCTGGTTGTCTAGCCTGCTGGTTTGATGCTACCTGATGCGCTCACCAACTCTTCCCGAACCGTGTTTCCTCCCTACTATCTAGGAGAAACCTGTCTAGCTTCCTAGATCCAGGATACCATATGGATATCCTGGCCCTCGTGCCCAAAACCCCCAGCAAACCGGTGCCCCCTGCTTCCGGTTCACCAAAAACCCCAAACACAAACTCCCCACACTAGAAAAATAATCATCCCCTTAATACCCTCTTCCCGTAAGACTCCTCCCGTCATATCTCTCCTTCACCAACCCTTTCCTCCTCATTAATTTCCTTATCAATACATTTATTATCTTATCCTCTTAGTTAATGTCTTATCCTATTATTTAATGTTTCTTATCCTTATATTTAATGTTTCTTATCCCCTCCGTATATGTAAATCATTTAATTAAACAATTAAATTTATTAACCCTCTTAAATTTATTACCCATGTCATTGAATGTAATAGGTAATTAATTAATTAATTAATTAATCAAGATTATAACAATTAATTAATTAATAAATATTTAATTAATATTATTATGCCAATCTTTGTTTAGTTAAAACCATGTTAGGACAATTAATTACCTAATTAATTTTTACTTAATAATCCCTAAGCATATATTCAACTAGGGTTGTTACATAAAATTATTATACCTTAAAAATCACCAAAATTTTATACAAATTATATAAAATACTTAGAAATTTGAATATTTTTATAAAAACATCGCAAAACATTTTACCATTGGTATATGAAGGATTAGTAAGATTCGCCAAGGTTTGAACATTTTGAAATAAATTTCCATCCTTAAAATCGTCCCTACTGACCACCCGGTCCTAACTCATCCATTGAGATATCTATTGGGGTCCCTGACAAGATGAACATCTCAGTGTCTGAGACACTTTTGACCTCATGGTCTCTCTACGTGAGGTTTTGAATTGGAGAATTGAGACTTGGGGTAGATTCTTTCTTAGGTTCCTTTTCATCTATAATCGATACTAGATTCACCACAGAAACCATTGAACTCTCCTCATTATCCTAGATGGATATTAAGTCAAACAAGGGGTTTGGTGCACCTATCCCACCTGGTGTCCTTGATACCTCAGGCTGGGATGGAATTATCCATGGTGATATGATATGTGGTGAGGGAACTCTAGGGTTTCCTAGACCTGTGATTTCTTCAAGTTGTATTGGCTCCAAGACACTTGGCTCTCCTCTATTTGTAATTGGGTCATCCATGGGGATCCTTGTCATCTCTACGAGATCAGGATCATTATGTAACTGATCATTGATTTTTTACGCTCCTTCTAGTAAGATAAATCCTCTCCTTTGTTCCTTTGTAGTCTCTGCTGCTCTCATTTCTTCCCTAACTCTGATAGCCTCTTGAGCCAACTTATTTATTGTCTCCACCTGTTCATCCATTCTCATAGCCTTGAAATTAGTCATGCTCGGGTTGGATTTCCTATATAATACATCCTCCCAATCCTGAGTGCATTTTGTAAATATCGTATCCTCAAACTTCTCATGCGTGTATGGCCAATAGGACGAAACTTGTGAAGCATGTTGGAGGACTAGGCCCTTAGGATTGTGCTTACAAAATCGACCTGTTAGGAACCCAAATTCAAGCTGACTCAACCATTCTTGTTTGGCTTGAGCAGTTTCCTTTACCAGATAAAATGCCACATGGAATTTGTAGGGTATGAAAGCCCACTTCTTGTCCTTGACTAATGTAGTGTTATAGCCTTACAAGATAGTCTGATAACATATTTATCCCACTATGAGTCAGTCTGGGATGTGATAAGGGAGTAGATGCGGTGCTCTGGTGGACTCGAAAACCATGATATAGGTTGTGTGTTCATCTAGAGACCAGTGGCATACCTTCTCTTTCATTTTCTTGGTTGTTGTGGACAGTCTTGGGCATTCCTTTTTAAATACAATAAATAAATTCCTGTGATTAATTCATCGCAAATAAGGGCATATGATTTTTTGTACTTGTTCTCCCATAGTATGTTGAAGTAAACATGAACAGACATTTCCACAATATGCCAGCTTAAATTCATGTCGGAGAAGACATTTATTGCATAGATAACATCGATTAAGTGCGGCATTTGGGTCTGCACTACAAAGGTTCTTATTTTCTTGGATATGATCACTCCCCATTTGAAAATACTCCTCGATATAGCCACACTGTACTCTAGGGGCATCCATGCTTTAAAGAACTTGGACTAGTCCTTTTCTCCATACATTTTTCAGATTAGAGAGATCAAGTGGGTTTATGGCTCTCTCAGGTTCACTGTCCCATACCAGCCATTGATCGGTTGGTAAATTTATTGTCCTCTTTCCACCATGATTCCATCAACCAGTTGGTGTCGTGGAATTCATAGAACTTCACCAGGAAGTCTGTGTTTAGCTGCTCCACTGGATCCCTAAGCTTATAGTACTTCTGAACTTCTATCGAAAGAAAAACTATGACACACCTACCATTCTCATTGTTGATGAGTCACGTTTGATCATCTGTGTGATCGATCAACCAACTCAAAACCTCAATTCATTGGAAAAGTAAAGTTCGACAAGATACCATGTGAAAAAATGATCGTTGAATGTTTGAAAAGACTTGATCATCGAGCGCCCTCACATATGGGTCACTGTGTGGGATATAATTTGGGTAATCCTATCGGTTGATTCTGTTTAATAGGTCTCCCCACTATGGGAGAATTATTTTGGATCCATTGGTCACTTCTTGATCGTCGAAGACCGAAGGCTGAATGAATGCTTTCTTCGTCGAGGTTATAATGACTGACTCTACCTTGGGACCGTATTCCAACTGCCTGGAAGTACCAGGCAAAGAAACCCCATGAATTTATTCCTCCTTTAGCTTGGGTTCTCTCGGGGAGCATCTGGTCATTGGATTCCTTGGAAGCATATTCCCTGCAACTAGAACAAAGTTAGAGACTGTATAAAACATCAAATGTAGATATATGAAAAATTATGACCGCTGAATTGACAAAATTTAATAAATACCTTTGTTTCTTGTTTAACCTTGTTTTGTTAATATGAGAATCAACACAGTGTTAAGATGCCTTCTTTGCTTCTTCAGATGCTCTGGAAATTGAACTTGTCCTTAGAATGGAAGTGTTTGAAGTTGTTTTAGTGATTTAAATAGAGATGAACTTACCTTGTTTCATTAGCCATTCAATTTGGGATATGTTGTGGTTCTACAAAATATGTTGTTAGATCCTCATTACGTTTAAAATTAAATTTGATTATAAATCGACGACGTGGGCACGGGCTATAACGTGGCTTATCAGTGATTTCAAATTATTATTGTTCAATCGACAAATGAAGTAGAAATGTATGTTGGGTGAAGCATTAGCTGGCCTATTAAATGACAAAATCTGATCGTATCTCGTGTTGAAAACATCCCATCATTTCACCAATCTAGCTAGTGGGTCAGGGTCGAGGTTTTCCTTTAAACACTTTTCGTTGATATCTCCTTGCAAAAGCTTCGATGTCAAATGGTCTTTTCATACAGAGCTGACATGGAAAGGATGTCTCGGGGATGTGAATAGGATAGATGGAACCTTAAGATGACTTAGGAAGAAACTACACCATACGATACCCCTATGCCACAAAGACATGTAGCACTTGAGACCGACATCTTTGTTTACTGTTGTTATTCAGAATCAGGACTTTCTTAAGCTAATCGTTCCAAAAAATGATCTTATCTTGCTGACACTGAAAATTATCAAGGATCAAAGATTGACGATAAGATTACCCAAGTGCTCTCAGATTGACTCTCGAAAATTTCCCGATGCTGAAAATGCATTGGGGATTGACGATCGGAGATGCGTCAATGCGGAAAGTTTCAGTGATTTAACTGTTCAATTTTTTTCCAACCCTTACTGTCATAGACTATCGGGGGTTTATCATGGATCATGTCAACATTTTTTACTCTCATATTTTTCTTATGTCGATGGTGATCGATTATCTCCTGAAACTGTGAGGTGAGTCACTGACACAAACATGTTCAGCCTTTTACCGATGTCGATGGTGCATCGGTGGTCAACGATCATAATTATTGTTTGTCCACTTTCTCTACTTGGATTTTTCTGATGCCAAACACCAACACACTTATCATACTATTAGTTGTAGATATTTAGTTATAATTCCAAGTTCTTTTTAGACCCCAGGTTTCATTTAACAATTTCAAACAAATTTAGTTCGATCGATAAGAGTCATGAAAAGAAAAAAAAACCATCTCCCCATATTGAAATCAATTCAGATAGTAAAACAAAAGAAGCAAGGGGTGCCCAAAAGTGACAAAATTTCATAAAAAAATTTAGGGTGTGTTGAGCACTCAACAAATGGATATTTACTCAACAAATGGAGATTTACTAGGTAAATCATAATCTATGTTCCCTCCCCAGGATTAGTTGATGAAGAAATTGGTTAAGAACCTAATTATTTTTTATTTTATCATAGTCTTTCCTATCCTTGCATGTACAATTCCCCTGGTTCATGAACCCATGCCCTCCTATGGAGTTCCAACCTTTATTCCACCTTTGCTCCTCTTGAGCATGACCCATGTCTCATTTTGACAAGAGTCGAGTAAAGCAATCACTGGAACTAGGCCCTTTTAGTTATAATCATTCACTTTCTATGGTGTTTTTGCGTTGCCAGCGAGTGTCCATAGCCCCAACAGATTCACCGCACCGTCACATAACTGGATCCACTTCCAGCGAGTGTCCATAGCCTCGGTGGAGGTATCTTCATACCCTCTCCTACTTTTCACTCATTCAATATAATTGATTTATTTTGGGATATATTCCCTGAGCGAGTGGGAGAGGAGGACGTATGTTATCTACAAGATGAGATGGTTAAGGTGAAATTCTTCCTAGATCTATTTAGAGGTGCATATGGTCCTTTCCATATTGCCAAATTTTCCATTAGGTTTTACCATACCACCAAGAAGACACTTCATCACTCACCAAGGTCATTGTTCTGCAAATATGAGATAGATAACTATTTGAAAAAGAATGTAATTGCCCAACGTTTCTTGTGGTGTACGTAAGCGTGAGTTAGGAACAAATTTTTATACACCATATTGATTAAGGTCAACTAATGCTTTGTGGAACACAACTTTATTACAAGAAAACATCAAACAGAAAAAAAACAGAAATAAAAAGACTTTTCCATTAGTCTACCTTACACTTACCCCTTTATCTGAATCAAAATAAAACACACTCACACACACATTTGTTTTAATATAAATATTTTTTTAGGAATTGGACATTCACCGGGAGGGTATTGGGTTTCTCCCTCATATTTTGAAACCGATACGTGTCTGCCCCAGGTGTCTCAACTACCTAGAAATGTTTGATCCATATATTATGAAACTTTGAATGTTTTCCCTTAGGTTCATTTTCTCCTTCCCATTTCACGACTAAGTCTCCTACTTAAAAATTCTTCTCTTTGGCTTTATGGTTGTCAAACAATCATTTAACCATATCCTGATGAGTGGCTAACTTTGATTTTTATTTCTCCCTTTCCTCTTTCAGGATGAGGAGGGTATCAATTATCTATTGAATAATCTATGAGGTTTGTCCTCTAGATATCTGAGAAAGCTGAAGCGATGGAAGGTATAGCCCATTTGGGAGAATGTCTTCTTTCCCGTATACCAAAAAGTATGGGGAGTTCCATATATCTTCCTTGGGTGTTACCTTGTCGACCCATAAGGAATTATGAAGCAAGCTATGCCAATTTCTCTGATTATCTGCAATTGTCTTCTTCAAGATCCTCGCTAGGTTTTTATTGGTTGATTCTACCACTCCATTCCCCCGTGGATAGTAGTTTGAAGTGTGTCTTTTTATGCTTCCTCTGTCTAGGGAAAACTATGTTAATAGGATGGAAGAAAAGTAAGTGACATTGTAAAAAATGAGAATGAAAGGAATCCCACACCTTGTGATCAGTTGTTGTTCTATGAATTGAATTACCACCTTTTCATTCACATGATTCATAGGGATGGTATCTTCGCATTTTGTAAAATAGTATGTAGCAGTCAATATGTATTTACGTTGTTTTGAAGAGATAAAGGTAATATCCCCTATGATATATAACCCCCATTGTTCGAGTGTTCTGGATATGGTCATTGGTTGAAGTGGGACAACCACTCTCCTTTCCCTTCCCATGCTCATTTGGAAAGTCTTACAGTCTCTGACATGTGTATGAGAATCTATAAATAGAGTAGGCTAGTAATAGTCGTATCTCATTATTTTGTGAGAAATGGTATTACCTGCAAAGTGTCCACCTATAGGACCATCATGGATCTCCTTCAGAACCTTATCCACATCTTCATGTTCAAGACATATCAAAAGTATCCCATCATAATTTACAAGGAAAAGTAATTAATTTATGAGGCGATATTGTGTCAATTTCAATCTAAGAGCTCTCCTTTCCTTAGGTTTTAGGTTTTCTAGGAAAGTCCCATGATTCAAAAGATGAATTAGTTTTTCATAACAAGACTTCTATCCTAGGGAAACATATAAAGCTTCACCACAACATAACGCTAATTCATTATCCCACCCGGAGTCTTAATTTATTTGGTCTTGAGCTTCTGCAACCAGTTTATACAATCCTTGTCCCTTAACCAATTTGGCAGGTTTTATATCTAGATCAAATTCTTGGAAACATTCCATCCAATTTCCTCTTCTCTCCCCCATCTCCTATTGAGTAAATAAAGATCAGACTATAGGGTGAGGCACGATGACTTTGGTGTGATTTTTTAGGATGTAAGGTATGAAATGTTTTACTACTTTGTACACCACAAAAGCATGCTTGTCTATGGAAGGGTAATTCAATTCATACCCTTGGATATTAGTGCTCATGAACGATATCAGTGCCTCATTGTTATCATCATCCTTCTGGGTTAAAACTGCTACTAAAGATTGGTCGGAGGAAAAAGTATAGAGGAAAAAATATTTACTAAAGTTGCGACTTCTCAGCACTGAAGCTTGAGATATGGTAGTCTTGATATTTTTGAAAGAAACCTTTCGTTCATCATCAGAATTGAAATCAACATCCTTGCAAATCATTTTTTTTAAGGGTTTGATCATTTCAGAAAAATCGATCGTGAACTTCTTCACAAAATTAATTTTTCCAGAGAAGGATTGCACAGCCTTTTTGTTGTGGGATAAGGGAAGCTAAGCTATTTATTTTATTCACTCTAGTTCTATGGAAATTCCTTCCTGCGATATAATATGACCTACCAATTTCTCTTCCTCGACACCAAATATAGTTTTCTTAGGGTTTAAAGATATTCCATATTTTCTACACATTTCGAAAATCTAGGTGAGATTTTGTATGTGGTCTTTTTTGTCCTTTGAATACACAATCTCGTAATGAAAGTATGCTACTATGCATCTATTAATAAGTCCCTAAAAATATACTTCCATGGCCCTTTGGAAGGTTTCTCTTGCATTAATCATCCCAAAGGGCATGCGGTTGTAAGCGAAAGTTCCCCAGTTGGTTCGAAAGGTAGTTTTCAATTGATCTTCCTATAATACTAGAACCTGGATGTAGCCTGAAAAACCATCTAGAAGGGAGAAAATCTCATCCTCAGACACGGTCTACAAAAGTTGTTCCATAGGTGGGATTGGGTAGTTAGCCTTTTTTGATGCTCTGTTAAGATTTATGAAATCTACACACAAGCGAATTTCCCCATACTTTTTCCTAACATGAACCATATTTTCCACCCAGGAAAAGTGTTTGACATGAAAGATAATCTTAGAATCTAATAATTTATTTATCTCTTGATACACGAGGGGTTCCAAAGATGGGTGGTACTTCCTGAGATTCTATTGAAAGGGTTTTACTCCAGATTCCAACGAGATTCCGTGTTGAATAATGTGAGTGTCATAAGTCTTCAATTCTTGGTAGGACCATGAAAAGACATATTGATATTCTCTAAAAAGTTTAAGATAGGCTTTCCTTTCTTCTCTGGACATTGTTTTTCCTAGATTTATATTCTTAGGGTTTTCCGGGGTTCCTAGATTTATAGTCTCATAAATGGGACAATAAATCCCCATTTTTGTGTTTGTTGACCCTTTAAAAATTTCCCTTAGGTAGAAAATGTTCTAGAAATTGGCTACCCCTCTCACTATCATGTGAAATTTTGGTTTGTTACTAGAGAGATTTGTTTCACTTATTTGTTCATGGGAATCAGTTTCTACTAGTTTCTCTTGGAATACTTAATCATCAATAGCCAAGTCTTTAAAGGTTTCTTGATTGGTCAGGAAGTCTATAATCTATTCATCTCTTTCAAATACCTTCCAATTAGAAATATTTTTGAGCACTGATGGTTTGTAGAGTAGTTCCACAGTGAACCTGGAGGATTCGTAGTCTTCTAAAAGGGATAACCTCGAGGCGAAAGTGGATAGGGAATCAACAAGACTATTCTTTGTCCTGGGAACTGCTGTAATATTAAAGGCCTCAAAATGTTCTATTATCCTATACACTTCATGTTGATAGCTCCTTAGGTAGGGAGAGTTGCAATGTATGGTATTCTTTACTTTCTTGACGATAATTTCAAAGTCCCCAAAAACCTTTATTTATTTAACGTTTAAGTATATGGATTTACTTAGTCCTTGCGCCAAATCTTCATACTCGACAATATTATTAGTGCATTCAAATTATAGTGTGAAGGCCAGGAAATTTTTCTTCTCTTTTGTGTCAAGGAGGATACATCTTGCTCCTAACCATTCTTGCAATTTAGACCCATCAAAGTATAGGATCCAAAATTGTGAGCACAAATCATCAGCTTCTTCACACCTACTTACTTCCTCCCCTCAACCTACTTTGTCTATGGTTTCAAACAAAGGTTCTTGAAAGAAGAGGGTATTTTCTACCGCTACCAGTAGATTTACTTGAAAATCCATCTTGAAGTTTTGAGTGAGTGGTACATCAGATGAGAGAGGGGATAAATTTCCAATATCAGAATCGCAAGAGTAGTTTCCTAGCACAGGGAAATCTGTTAATGAGGGTTCATTGAAGGCCTCTAAATCGGTGACAGTATGTTTGAGATACCTTTTCCCTATCGATCCTGATCATGTTGGCATGTCCATTTAATGGAAACTAGAGTTGATCCCAGTCCATGCTAAAGAATCCATTCAACTTCTCGGACCAATATCGACTAAGTTGTAGTCCATAAGCTTCTGGTATATTTGCTACAATGATGTCAATTAGTTGAACAAATTTCGAGTGTGTATCCATTATGATCATGATATACTTGAGTTCCCCGATGAATTTTACCTAAGTTATGTCTAGTTGTATAATGTATTTATCGCTTTTGAGTCAGACTGCATTCAATTTCTTACAGATAGATAATGGCATGACATTGGAGGATGCCCTTGAGTCAACTAAAAAATTATGGATGTTTATTTTGAAGACTTCAAATGTTAAAAGGAAAGGTGGAAGAAAAGGATTTCATTTTTTATCCATGGATAAAGTGTTCATATTCGGTTTAATTTTTAGGTCTGTGAGGGAGGGAAACTCCCTTGGGTCGATGCTTGTTAAAGGGGTTTCAACTAACTTCAAAGATTGTAACAAAAAGTCCTTTTGTTGTAGAATTCTACACATGTCCATGACTGACACATTAGCCTTCAACATTTTTAAGTCTTCCACTATGTTGTAGTATAGCATGGGTGACTCCCTTGTATGGATATTTAAAGGATTTATTTGGGAGACAAAATATGTTTTTGGGTGATCGATTGTTTATATTCCTATCGAAGTTTGGAAAATGGTAAGGTCATTTGAGACCGGTTGACCCTTACTTCACGTTTTCACAACCAAAAAATTAGCGGGTGGTTCTTGAACCTCAAATATATCATCGAAAGGCATTGGAAAGTCAGGATCCCACAACAACATGGTTGTTTCTTCCGATGGGTCAACTTCCTCTTGATCAACGATATTTACCGTTGAGTCGCTTGATTGTTTGGTAAGGGAAACTTCGTCTAGGAACCGATTGGCCATTAAATTCATAGAATCCACCCATTGGGGATAGTTTCTTTTGGAATGTCTCTTTTGATGATATGTACAGAAAGAGTCAGAGGTTACATTACCCAGATCAATGTTTAAGTTGGATGGGGGAGATTCAGTCGCTTTAAAAGGTGGATTTCTCTTGAAAAGAGGTTTATAAGGCCTTTGAGCTTGGTTTCCTTCCTCGAAACTTCTCTTCATGTCTATTATTTCATTAGATAGTTTATTTATCATTCGTTGGAGGTCTTATATGTCTCCGCTTCCATTTTTGGGACTTTGTTCTACTTGTTTTCCTCCTGTCCTGGGCGGAGTCTGAACTTCCTCTTCTGGGTGGAGGATGAAATTACTTCTTAACTAGCAAGTATTGGCCCTATTTACATCCTTTCATTTGTAATTCAATCATTTTTTATTCCTCAAAATTCTTATCTAGGTTATGTTTAGCATCCATTTTCACAAACATAGAAATAGATGCAGGGAGAGAATTATAATATACCTCAATTTGCAACTTCTGGGTAGTTTTAGCTTCAGGTTGAAGTATATTCAAGATAGTGGTAAAACGTTGATTGAAGTATTTAACCTTCTCTTTTGAACTCATGGTGGTAGTGAGGATTTTAGCCATCAAAGCTCCTGTGGTGGTTTCTTCTAAAAAATTTTCTAAGAAATTATTTTGGAACTTCATCCAACTAGTTATGGACCCTATGGGTAGGTTAAAATACCAATTCGAGGATGACTTATCAAAAGTATAGGGAAAAATTCTACATACTAAGTCCTTATGTTGTACATTCATCAGTCTTATCGCTAGTATGAATTTTTTAACATGGTCTTCAGGAAATCCTGAGGTTTCAGGGTCAAACTTGGGAAGCAACTTTTCTGAATGTCGAGGGAGGTTATGTACCTGTCCTAGGATTGCTAGAGAATCTATGGAAAAACAAGGTTGGTTATTTGGAGGTGGATTTCCTCTCTCCTCGTTATTATCGTTATTATTCTCCATGTCGTCTTCTTCTGAAACCAACTAAACTTAGTTAAACCCTTCTTCTTTAGAGTCGAAATCATTCCATTTAGATTAGTTACCAACCGATGTTTTGGGGATTAGGTTAAGGGGTTGTTCGATATTAGTGAGGGGAAAATCTATCAAGTCTTCTATTATGTGAAAAAAATCCTGGTTGGGGGTGTCGACCACTGGTATGCTTACTTGTTTTCTACAAGGAAGTAAGGGGGCTAAGGGAAACGATCCAATTTTTCGAGTGTAAGTTATCGTGATTTTGTTGAATTGGTTCAAATCCTTCCGAGGAAGGGAATAAGGTATTTCAGGGAATAGGTTTTCTTTGTCATTATGGGGCGAGTTAATCATATCGAGAGTACTCTTTGTGTGTGGGTTGTCTTGAGATGGACTAGCCATGCATCTGGGTTGTTTTCAGTCTGTAGGCTATGCACAATATTATATCAACAACATTGTTAGACATTCATTCATCGACCCTCCTTCTAGAGCTAATTCTGTTGAGGGGTCCTAAATCCATTTAACTCAACAACAGGAACCAAACCTATCATAGAGGCCCAATCTGACTCTACAACATTTGATGGTGGAATGATTCTCTAGATATTTCGATCCAGCCAATTAATTGATGGGCTTTAAGTGGTGATTGACAGGATGTCTTCGTACGAAAGTTCCTTATTTTGTTTGAACGTTCTCTTTTTTTGTATTTTCTTTTATTAGATATGTTAATCCCTAATATTGGCTCATTACCCCTTAATTGGGGCATATTATATTAGTAATGTTATTTTATTTATGTCATCTTTAGGCCATTAGTTGTAATTATACCTCCTAGTCTCCTATATATACCAAGGAGACATTTTCATTTTGAATCATCTTGTACTTGAACATTTAAGTGGGTTAAAAGGAGGTTGCCCCCTCAAAGAGACTTATTATCTTAAATTATCTCTTTTTCAATGTGTTGAGTACTTTTTCTGATTGATATTTGGTTCTTAACATATGGTATCGGAGCTCAAGGTCTTGGACTTTCTCTACTACATCTAAGACACCTTGCAATTTCCGCTATAAATTGTTTTCTACAATGTTTCAAAAGGAACGACTTGGAGGATATTTAGTAGACGGATCAAGGTACGTTGGGTTCAAAATTCAACTTCTGATGAATTATACATTCGGATATACAGTCTGTACAAGATAGGGTTCTAGAATCATCTTGAACCGAGTCATTGCAGAATTTTCACTATAAAAACTTTTCTATAATGTTTCATAGCCTGAAATATGGATGATATTTATAGAAATTAGTAAGGTATCTGTGGTAAAATTTTCATCTTCTAGGTCATATTAAATTTGTGGATACACCCTGTGTGAGATAGGGCATCTGACTAGTCCTATTGACTAGTCTCAAGAAGGTGTTCCAGGTAAAAAAATCATAAATTCTTCCTAGAGTATCCAAATTAAGTGGGACTAGTTTCATTAGATCGTGGACAGTCTGTAGTATTTCTGGTGTGAGTTTCAGAATTTTATATCAATTATTTTGTGTGGGTCACGCTATACAAGTGAGATCTATTGGAAAGGCCAAAAATCGGCAAGTTGTGGGGAAGTTACCATAAATTCCACTTCTCACATCCAATTTTGATCAGACCTATGGAATTGCAGAGAAGAAATATCAGAGAACTACATAAAAGAAAGTTTCATACCCAGAAGGGCCAAAACTTTGGAGATACAACAGAAGAAATATTGTCTAGCAGAACCACCTCAAAATCAAGGTTCAAATGTGATACTTGGCCAACATGCCACCAAAAAAGGGAACTTCTACACCAAATAAGCCTCCATAAAATCCTACTTGGACTCTTGATGAAGGTGAAGAAATGCGTAGGGACATAAATGAACTACAAAAGAAGATGGATTCAATGGAAGCTAAGTTGGATACTAAGATGGATGGTTTAAAAGGGGAGATCATGGAAGTATTGAAAATTTCCATAATAGAGAAGACACTTGAAAGTGAAAATGCATCCCATGAAATTCATGATGAGGAAACAAAGAAGGTGAATCAAGAATGGAGAAACTCCAACTTTGGTTTGAATACCAACCATGTTTGTAAGCTTGATATGAGGAATTTTGATGGAAAGGACCCAATCACATGGATACTTGAGATGGAGCAATTATTTGATCTCCATAATGTTCCACATACACAAAAGGTACGAATTGCTTCTTTATATTTAGAACCTAAGCAATTTGTATGGTATCGATGGCTTTGTTCTCACAAATCACTCGTCACTTGGACAATTTTCACGGAAGAAATGATAGCACACTATGAGGATACAAGGAGC
>ML780296.1:45620-81117 GCA_009831015.1 Picea engelmannii | reverse complement strand
GGAAAAGAAATTGAGTTAAGAGGTATCACAGGGAAACCTGGTAAGGTGATAAGCTCTAACGGCATGACAAAATTATTGAAAAAGGGGCATCAAGGTGTTATTGCACAACTATGATCACTAGATGTTCAAACATCTAAGCCATCCATTCCTCAAGATCTCCAAAGGATCATTGATAAGCATTCCAAATTATTTAAAGATATTCCCAAAGGTCTTCCACCCACTCGCAATCATGATCATGAAATTCACCTAATTCCTGGGAGTGTTCCTCCTAACATCAGGCCATACAGATACCCTTATGCCCAGAAGAGTGAAATTGCGCGCATGGTTGAAGAAATGTTAGAGGCTGGCATTATTATACCTAGCCAAAGTTCTTACTCTGCACTAGTGGTAATGGTATTCAAGAAAGATAGCTCATCGCGTATGTGTCCATATTATAGAGAGATCAACAAGATCACTATTAAAGATAAGTTTCCCATTCCCATCATTGATGAATTGTTAGATGAACTACATGGTGAAATCTATTTCAAAAAATTGGATCTTCATTCAGGGTATCATCAGATCAGAATGAAAGAAGAAAATATCCCAAAAACAACATTCCGAACTCATGAAGGCCATTATGAATTTTTGGTCATACCTTTTGGCCTTACAAATGAACCCCAGATTCCAAGGGTTGATGAATTCCATTTTCAAGCCCTCCCTTCAAAAATTTGTGTTAGTATTTTTTGATGATATACTAATCTATAGAAAGTCTTAGGAGGATCATGTGCGACATGTTGACAAGGTGCTACAACTACTAAAGGAGAATCAACTATATTCCAAACCATCCAAATGTTTCTTTGGAGTAAAGGAGGTAGAGTATTTGGGTCATATTTTATCTCATGAAGGTGTCAAGGTAGACCCTAACAAGATTAAGGCCATGCTGGACTATTCGATTCCCAAAACATTAAATAATCTTAGAGGATTTTTGGGTTTGACAAGTTACTATCGCAAGTTTGTTCGGAACTGTGGAAGAATAAAAACACCTTTAACGGAACTAACTAAGAAGGATGCATTTTCATGGACTCCAGAGGCAACTAAAGCTTTTGAACAACTTAAAGAGGTGATGTGTAGAGATCTTGTCTTGACCACTCTAGACATCACAAAAACCTTTATTGTGGAATGTGATGCCTCGGGAAATGGATTTGGTATTGTCCTAATGCAAAAAGGAAGGCCCTTGGCTTTTGAAAGTCGACCACTCAAGGGAAAGGACTTACACAAACCCATTTATGAGAAAGAAATGATGGAAATACTACATGCATTGAATAAATGGCGTCCTTACCTAATAGGTGGGCACTTCAAGGTCAAAACAGATCATGATAGTCTTAAATACTTCTTGGAATAAAAACTATCTTCATAAGAACAACAAAAATGGGTAACCAAGATATTGGGTTATGATTTTAAAATCGTCTATAAAAAGGGGAAGAAAAATGTTGTGGCAGATGCACTCTCAAGAAAGGATGAAGATGTTGAGCCCTTTCTCTGTGCTATCTCGATCATCCAACCTGATTAGATAATCGAAGCAAGGGATGAATGGAAGAATGACGAAAAAGTGTGGACTCTCATTCAAAGGTTGCAGGAGGATTCCAGTGCATCAGATACATTTACATGGAAAAATGATTCACTATGGTACAAAGATCGCTTACATTTATGTAAGAACTCCCAAGTCAAACAAAAGGTACTATTGGAATTGCACACCTCTCCAGTAGGAGGGCACTCCGGATTTTTGAAAACCTACCATAGAGTTAAGAAGGATTTTTTTTGGGATGGCCTGAAAAATGATGTTCAAAGGTTTGTGGCAGAATGTTTGGTTTTCCAACAAAATAAGGTGGAAACAATTAAGACGCCAGGTCTTTTACAATCATTATCCATCCCAAGTCAGCGCTGGGAGGAGGTTTCCGTGGATTGCAGGGTTACAAAAGTTTGAAGGAAAGAGTGTCATCATGGTGATTGTTGATAGACTGACCAAGTACAGACACTTTTGTGCACTCTCTCATCCCTTCAAACCTAGTACAGTTGCCACCGCATTCATGGAGACAGTTCAAAAGCTACATGGAAGCCCAAAGATTATTGTAAGTGACAGAGATCCCATCTTCAATGGACATTTTTGGACATAATTATTTTCTTGTTTGGGTACTCAACTGGCTCATAGTGCATCCTATCATCCTCAATCTCATGGACAAACCGATATAGTGAATAGATGTCTGGAAGGATACCTTCGTTGCTTTGTCTCTGATAAACAAACACAATGGTTCAAATGGTTACCCTTGGCAGAATGGTGGTATAACACTTCCTTTCATACTGCAACAAAAATGACACCATTTATGGAACTTTATGTATACCACCCTCCTTCCATCACTTCTTCTCTAAAAGAAAAATCTAAGGTTCAAGCAGTGGAAGATCACATCTAGAATCAACAACAAGTTCTCCAAATCTTAAAGGACAACCTGACCATGGCGCAGAATCACATGAAACAACAAGCAGATCAACATCGTAGTGAAAGAAGTTTTGAAGTAGGGGATTGGGTATTTTTAAGACTACAACCATACAAACAGATGTCCCTCAAGCAAGCCAAGAAGGATAATAAATTATCACCAAAGTACCATGGCCCTTATAAGGTGTTGCAAAAGATTGGTACTATGGCATAGAAATTGGAGTTGCCTTCATCTTCACGAGTACACCCATTTCTCCATGTTTCATGCTTAAAGAAGGTTATAGGTGACAAGATCCCAGTTCAAACTATATTTCCAGAACTTGACGAGGAATGAAAAAAAATATTGGAGCCTGAAGCCATCACCGACACAAGAATTCACCAGCTAAGGAATAGATCCATTTCAGAGTATCTCATTAAATGGAGGAAACTACCAGCTGAAGATTCCACTTGGGAGGATGAGTCTTTTATACAGAAGCATCCAGAGTTACTCAAGCATTGCAGACAACACTTATCTCAAAAGGAGGGGCATGTTAAGCCCTAATATTGGCTCACTACCCCTTAATTTGGGCATATTATATTAGTAATGTTATTTTATTTATGTTGGCTTTAGGCCATTAGTTGTAATTATACCTCCTAGTCTCCTGTATATACCAAGGAGACATTTTCAATTTGAATCATCTTGTAATTGAACATTTAAGTGGGGTAAAAAGAGGTTTCCCCCTCGAAGAGGCTTATTATCTTAAATTATCTCTTTTTCAAGGCGTTGAGTACTTTTTCTAAGGTTTTTCTATGCTATATTGATATTTGGTTCGTAACAAGATGAGTCTGATAAAATGATGTAAATTGGTATAAACCAACTGGTGGAAGGGATTCTTAGGCTGAGCTTGGGATAACCCTCTTGCTCAAGCATGTATACAAAGATATTCACACCCATTACAAGTTTAGTACTAATACATTAACTTGTCGATTTTTCAATTATTGACTGAGATACAATTATCGTAAAGAAAATACACATGTAATAAGATGATGGAAAGAAAAATAGTTTCCTTAGCCCTAAAATTAATCACATATTAACACAACGATTTTATTTCCATCATTAAGAATGAGAACTACAGATAATATTAAGATAGATAAATTATCAATAGATTTAGAAACTCTTACTCGTTACAACATAAATTACTGAAATAAATATGGAAGTAATTCATCCTCAATCCAATCATGTAATGCCTTTGATGAAAAATAATATTTTGTCTTTGGTCCTAAATAGGACTTCTCAATTAAGGTGGTTTAGATATAGTTCTTTACAACTTCCAAAAATGAGGGTCTTTATCCAAAACGATCGAGCTTTGCTAAAAAGTCAATCTTCTTATTTATAATGAACCATTAACTAAAGATAGCTACTACAAGTGAAAGTTAAGTAAAAGAAAATATCACCACGTGGCACTTTAATCTCTCTGTTCTCTTAGAATCATCTAATGGTTTTACTGAAATGGATGAATCTTATCATATTTTGACCACTTGACAAAGATTTCCTCGCATGTGTTGGCATACGAGAACCTATGTTGGTCCATCAGGGTTGAAAGAATTTCTTTCACTTCTACTGCTCGTTATCTTTATTTGATTATTTTAATACTCAACCACTGTAGAACTGCACAAGCATTAATTGGATGATCCATGAGCTTTTTTACTTGACCTCGTGCCATGCTCACCACATTTGCAATCTCTTTTGTCCATGTTGAGTCTTGTTCTGCATTTCTCTTGACTATGTCATGAAGGTTGACAAAGTCTTTTGGCAAGCAAGGTTTTAGGAGGTCGATGCCTTTCATTTCCCGATTAATATTTTCCAAGCCCTTTTCACACCTGACCCACTTCTTTTAAATCTCCCGCTGAGGTTCCTGGGCCATTTTTACCAAGTATTCAGTTTCTTTCTTGATCCGATCGATGTTTCTATCCCTTAACAACGAAATATTGTTCTCTTCGACGTCTTGGACCTTTTGTACTGTGTTGATTTAATCAATCCTTCCTACCACTTGATGATATTTTTCATACCACCTTTTGATGTCCTTGCAGGTTGCTAGTGCCATAAGGGTATTGTCTTAGAAATCAGTTATGCCTGTGGTGAAAATGTGTTGTTCAATTGTGAATTTTGCATAAGCATCTTGGAACTCACTCCTCAGTAAAATTGTGGCCTACGTTGAGTCTTGATAGTATTTCTCCAAATGTATCATATGATCCAACAGATTTAGCGCGTTGTCCAACTCCTTTTAATCCCTCCTTTCTCTATCCAGCATGGCATCTGTGATAGCCATCCCTGTACTGATAATTTCATATGTCTTAGTGAGTTCAGTGTTGAGAAAATTCTCCTCAGTAGTGATGAGAATCAATCTATCTAGCATTAGCCTTCTTTTCCTAGTGGTCCTCTTCATGATGGTTGTTCTCTTCTTGTCATAAGTGATTTCTTGTATGTCGACAACCTCATCAATAGAATCATATATTTTTTTTTCTCCCCAGGTTAGAGTATCCCCTAGGATCTTGGTTGTGTATCTGTTCTAGGATTGGTTCTTGAAATTTTTTCATATGTTATGATGGCTCGACCTTCGTTTGTTGTTCATCATCTCGTGAGGTATCGATCAAAATTGAAGAACCAGGGATAGGTTTGGTACTTAATTGTTAATCAGATGTCGAGGTGTTCATTTCTTGCTATTGAACTCCCTCTTTTTGACCACCCGATCCTAGCTCATCCCTTGAGATATCTATTGGGGTCCCCGACAAGTCAAGTAACTCATTTTTTAAGATACTTTTGACCTCATGGTCTCTTTGCAAGAGGTTTTGAATTGGATCATCGAGACTTGGGGTGGATGTTTTATCAGGTTCCTTTTCCTCTCTAATCAGTACTAGAGTCACCAGGGAAACCTCTAAAATATCCTCATCATCATAGATGGTTTTTAAGTCAAACAAGGGGTTTGGTGCACCTGTCCCACTTGGTGTCCTTGATACCTCAGGCTAGGTTGGAATTTTCCCTAGTGATCTGATCTATGGTGAGGGAACTCTAGGGTTTTCTAGACTTATGATTTCTTCGAGTTTTATTGGATCCAAGCCACTTGGATCTCCTTTGTTTGCGATTGGTTCATCCGCGGGGATCCTCTTCATCTCTATGAGCTTAGGATCATTATGTAATTGATCAATGATTATCTATGCTCCTTCTATTAGGGGAAATCCTCTCCTTTGTGCCTCTGTAGTCTCTGCTACTTTTATTTATTCCCTAACTCTAAGATCCTCTTGCGCTGACTACTCTATTGTCTCCACTTGTTCATCCATGCTCATAGAATTGAACCTGGTCATGCTCGGGTTGTCTTTCCTCTATACTACCTTCTCCCAATACTGAGTGAATTCGGTAAATATCTCATCCTAAAACTTGTCATGTGCATATGGCCAACAGGACGAAACTTGTGAAGCATGTTGGAGGACTAGGCCCTTAGGATCATTCTTGTGAAATCGACATGTCCAGAACCTGAATTCAAGATAACTCAAGCCTTCTTGTTGGGATTGAGCTCTATCCTTTACAATATAAAACCCCACATGGAAGCCATAGGGTATTAAATCTCGCTTGTTGTCCTTGACTAATGTGGCGTTATAGCCTTGGAGGATAGTGTGCTAGCATATTTCTCCCTCAATGAGCCAGTTTGGGACATGATTAGGGAGTAGATGTGGTTCTCCAATGGCCTCGAAAACCCTGATATAGGTTGTGTGTTCGTCTAGATACCAATGGCCTACCTTCACTATCATTTTCTTGGTTGTTGCAGACATTCTTGGGAATTCATTTTTAAATACAATAAAATAAATTTAGGCGATGAATTCATCACAAATAAGGGCATAGGATTTTTTGTACCTGTTCTCCCATAGTATGTTGAAGTAAACATGAACCAAAAAGCTCCACAACGTGCCAGCGTAAATTCATGCCGACGAAGAAATTGCTTGCACATATAACATCAAGTAAGTACAATGCCATATGAAATGGAGGAGCTTCTCCTTCTTGTGGCATTTGGGCCTACACTACACAGGTTCTTAGTTTCTTGGAGAGGATCGCTCCCCAGTTGAAACTACACCATGATATAGCCACAATGTGTTAGAAAAATAGGACTTTGGAGAAATAAAATAAAACAAATGTGGAAACAAAACAAAAAAGATACACAATACAATAGAGACATTGATTTACATGGTTCACCCAGTTTGGGCTATGTCCACCAGATAAATTGCCAGGTACTTCCTTTATTATTATCCAACATATGAAGGGATACAACCTACAACAAACCCGTTGTAACTTCCTCTTCTTTCTCTCACAGTCTCCTATCTCAGAATACAATATTCGCCATCAATCATAGCTGCAATACATTTCCCTCATAAAAGAGGGTTGCCTTCTAGGGAAAAAAAGCCTAACATAATCTCTATCGTTAGATCTACGATCTTTTAATGAATGGTCTAGATTTACAATGAAACTACAATATACATTTACAAGGCAATTTTTCCTTCACGGGCTTCGCCCCAAACCCCGGCTGGGGGCCCACTTGCCCCCAAACCCCCGAGTCGAGGGAATATCCCCCCCGGACCCCACAAAGGGGGTACCCCCCCTCTGCACTCCCCCACATAGAAGAGTGTACATACTTCTAGGGTGTAAATACTTGATGGGGTATAAACATGGTTGAAAGTAAAAGACCTCTGAATCAGACAGATAATCAGGCTCCACAACCAACAATCTCCCAATTGGATACTGATCTCAACAACTCCACCACTACTGTATATTATGGACATTGAACCTTCTTTGACCTAGAAAATTTCTCATCTTCATCTTCATTCTTGAAGACCAACTGAAACTAACCAGGAACTCAGTTTCTCCCTGGTTACTCCCTTTGTTAACATGTCTGTAGGATTCTGCCTAGTATGTATCTTTTACAACTTCAAATTTCCATCTTCCAAGGATGATCGTACGAAGTGGTACCTCAACTGTATATGCTTAGTCTTTGAATGGAAGGATGAGTTATTTGAAAGATGAATGTCACTCTCACTGTCACAGTACAACTTTCTATTATCTTGCTTCTTTCCCAATTCCTCCATAAACCTCTGTAACCAAATCATCTCTTTACTAGCCTCTGTAGCAACAACATACTCTGCCTCTGTTGTTGAAAGTGCAACAAAATTTTGTAGTTTTGAAATCCAACTTACTGTTGTTCCACCTATAGTAAACACATACCCTATGGTACTCCTCCTGCTATATTTATCACCTGCCATATCTGAATTAACATATCCTTGTAGAACAGTTTTTGAACCTCCAAAACATAATGCATGATTAGTAGTACCTCTCAATTATCTGAGAATCCACTTTATTGCCTCCCAATGTTGTTTACCTAGATTGTTCATATATCTGCTCACAACTCCCACTGCATGTGCAATATCTAGTCTTGTGCAAACCATTGCATACATCAAGCTGTCAATTGCTGATGAATATGGGACCCTGGACATGTATTTTATCTCCTCCTATGTCTTGGAACACATTTCCTTAGTTAATTTGAAATGGCTGGCCAAAGGTGTACTAATTGGTTTTGCATTCTGCATTCTAAACCTCTCCAACACCTTCTTTGTGTACTCACCCTGAGACAATGTTAGTTTGGGATTTTTCCTGTCTCTTGTTATTCTCATACCAAGGATTTTCTTTGCAGCACCCAAATCCTTCATCGCAAATGAATTGGATAATTTCTTCTTGAGCACATTTATATCCAACATATTAGACCCTACAACAAGAATGTCATCTACATACAATAACAATATAATAAACTTCCATTTTCTACCTTTTAAAATAAACACAGTGATCAGAGTGACATCTACTATAACCCTGTTCTATCATAAACCTGTCAAACTTCAGAAACCACTAACTTGGAGCTTGCTTTAGGTCATATAATATCTTCTTCAACATGCATACCAAATTCTCCTTCCCTTTGACCTCATTAAATCTCGTCCTCCAAATCCCCATGGAGAAAAGTTTTTTTTAAATCTAACTTTTCAAGATGCAAATCTTCTACTACCACAAGACTTAAAATAGTTCTAATTGAAGTCATTTTAACAACATGAGAAAATATTTCATCAAAATATATACCTTTCTTTTGTGCAAACCCCTTTACAACAAGTTTATCCTTGTACCTCTTTTCTCCTCCATTGTCTTCCTTCAACTTGTAAACCCATTTATTCTGCAATGCTCTTTTTCCTGCAGGAAACTGAACCAAGTCCCAAGTATGGTTATTTACCGAGGAATCCATTTCCTCCTTCATGCCTTGCTCCCACTTCCTTTTGGTGTCTACTTGCATTGCCTCTTCATAACATTCTAGTTCACCAGAATCAGTCAACAATAAATAATACAATGAAGGAAAGTATCATTCAGGGGGTATACTTAACCTGGTAGATTTTCTAAAAACACTTGCAGGTGTTTGAGGTACCTGTTTCTCCTGTTTTTGTACATTTTTATTTTTTGGTTCCTTTGGAATTTCTTTTTTAGTGATCTCATCAAGCACTGTGTATTCTTGTTTTTTTTTTTCATGTTTCTTTCCCTACAACTGATCTTTGTACATGACCTTCTCATTGAATATGACATCTATACTCCTAATGATTTTGTTATTTTCATAATCCCATAAGCAATAACCAAAATCATTAACACCATATCCAATAAAGGTACACTTCTTGGATTTTGCCTCAATCTTTGTTCTATTTTCTTTATTAATATGGACAAATTCCTCACAACCAAAAGTTTTCAAAAAATAATAGTTTACCTTTTTTCCCATCCATTCCTCCTCTGTAATTCTACCATCCAAAGAGATTGAAGGTCCTCTGTTTATTAAGTAAACAATAGTATCTACAAAATCTGCCCAAAATTGTAAGGGCAAACCAACATGCAATCTCATACTCCTTGCATGCTCCACGATTGTCCTGTTCATCCTCTCTGACACACCATTTTCTTATCGTGTTCTTAGAACTTTCTTTTCTCTACAAATCCCATGGTATGAACAGTAATCATCAAACTCATTGCTGAAATATTCACCTCCATTACCTGATCTGAGACACTTCAACTTTTTTCCTGTCTCATTCTCAAGCAAAGCTTTCCATTTCTTAAAAGTATCAAAAACATCAGATTTTTGTCAAATGCAATAAACCCAAGTTTTTCTAGTTGCATCATCAATAAAAGTAATATAATAATGAGATCCACTAAGAGATGATACCTGAGCTGGTCCCCATACATCTGTATGCACAAGCTCTAACTTTTCACTCTTCTTTTCTTTTCCGACTCCGAGAAATCTGACTCTCTTATGTTTTCCATAAACAAAATGCTCACAGAAGTCCAAATCAATTTGTTTAAGATCTGGAAACAAATTTCTTTTGTGAAGTATCTGCATCCCCTTCTCACTCATGTGTCCAAGCCTATGATGCCACAGTGTTGTATCCACTCATGTAGAAGCTAAACAGATAGAAGAGTCAGTATTACCAGTACATAAATACAATGTACCTACCTTCTCTCCTTTCGCTATCACCAATGATCCTTTGATGACCTTCCATGTCTTATGTGTAAATATGTATATACAACCTTCACTTGCCAATTTCCCTATTGAAATTAGATTTTTCCTTAAATCTGGAACATGTCTTACCTCTTTCAAAAACCATTGGTTTCCATTGCGTTGTTTTATTTTTACCTTTTCCATTTCAACAATTTTGCATGGTGCATCGTCACCCAAATGAACCTGTCCAAAATCACCTTGAACATAATCTAGAAAGTATTTCATATGGGGTGTGGCATGAAATGAATCCCTTGAATCTACTACCCAAGACTCAGAAATATTATCTACAGAAAGAATCAAAGCATATTGTAACACATCACCTGTTACATTTTCTTCCTGATTTCTCTCATGCTATCCATCCCTTTTTTTCTTTGGAGCTCTGTAGTCTTTCTTCAAATGTCCTTTCTTTCCACAATTCCAGTACTCTATATTTCCAAGTCTAGATTTGGATCTGCCCTTCCTAGAATTCCCACGGTTCCTAAAACCCTTTCCTCTATCCTTTTTTCTTCCTCTGTTCTCCATGTTCAACGCATTTCCTAATGTCTCACCTGTGCTTTTCCATCGCATTTCCTCACTAAGGATAACACCAACAACATCATCAAATTTTAAAGTATTTGAACTAGAGACAAAGTTACTTACAACCATGACCAAGTTGTCCCAGCTTTCTAGCAATGAGAATAAGATTAGAAGAGCCCTGACCTCATCATCAAAGTCCACTTTTACAGAGATTAGTTGATTAGTAACTGTATTAAAATCATTTAAATGATCTGCAATAGACCCACCTTACGACATCTTCATATTAAATAATATCTTCATTAGAAATACCCTATTGGACACCAAGGGTTTTTCACACAATTTGGCCAATGCGTCCATCAAACCCTTCGTTGTATTTTCTTTGGAAATATTGAAAACCATCGATGCTGCCAGACTCAACCATATCGTTCCTAGAGACTTTCTATCAATAATCTCCCATTCTTCATCCTTCGTAGTCATCGACTTCTTTTCTGTTCCACCCAATGGTAGGAATAGATCCTTCTGATATAAATAGTCTTCCATCTGCATCTTCCATAACTGGTAGTTTTGGTCGTTAAATTTATCAACCCTAAACTTTCCATCTTCCGACATTGCTCCCACTCGAACCAGGAACCGTCTTTTCCTGCAAGTTACCTTTCGCTCTGATACCAGTTGTTGGAAAAACATGACCGTGGAGAAATAAAATAAAACAAATGCGGAAACAAAACATAGAAGATTCATAATACAATAGAGACACAGATTTAGATGGTTCACCCAGTGTGGGCTACGTCCACCGGATAAATTGCCAGGTCCTTCCTTTATTATTATCCAACATATGAAGGGATACAACCTACAACAAACCTGCTACAACTTCCTCTTCTTTCTATCATAGACTCCTATCTCAGAATACAATATTCGCCATCAATCATAGAGAAAATACATTTCCCTCATAAAGAGGGTTGCCTTCTAGGGAAAAAAACCATAACATAATCTCTATCGTTAGATCTGCGACCTTATAATGAACGGTCCAGATTTACAATGAAATTACAATATACATTTACAAGGAAAGTTTTCCTTCGGGGGATTCTCCCCTGAACCCCCATTTCGGGATGCTTCCCCCAAACCCCCACTGAGGGCCCACTTTCCCCTAGACCCCCCAGCCGAGGGGATATCCCCCTCGGACCCTGCAGAGGGGGTAACCCCCGTCTACACTCCCCAACATGGAAGATTGTACATACTTGTAGGGTGTAAATACTTCATGGGGTATAAGCATGGCTGAAAGTAAAAGACCTCTGAATCAGGAAAATAATCAGGCTCCACAACCAACACAATGTACGCTAGGGGAATACATACTTCAAAGAACTTAGAGAAATCATTTTCTCCATACAATATACATATTAGAGACATCAAGTGGATGTATGGCTCTCTAAAGTTCGTTGTCCCATACCAACCATTTGTCTGGTTGGTAAATTTATTTTCCTCTTTCCACCACAATGCCATCAACCAACTGGTGTCATGGAATTTGTAGAACTTCGCCACGAAGTTTGTGTTCAGTCGCTCCTCTGGGTCCCTCATCTTAGATTACTTATGAACTTCTGTCGGGAGAAAACATATGACACACCCGCCATTCTCGTCATTGATGAGGCACTTATGAGCATCTATCTGATCGATCAACCAACTCAAAACCTCAATGCATGGGAAAAATGGAGTTTGGAAAGATGCAATGTGCAAACAAGACCGTTGAATGTTCGGGAAGAATTGATCATTGAGAACCCTCACATCCAGGTCACTTTGTGGGATATACTTTAGGTAATTCTCCAAATTGATTCTGTTGAATAGGTCTCCCCATTTTGGGAGAATTATTTTGGATCCACTGGTCACTTCTGTATCGCCGAAGACTAGAGGTTGAATGAATTATTTCATCATCAAGGTTCTAGTGACTAACTCTGCTATGGGAGTGTATTCCAATTGCCTCGCAGTACCACGCGAAGAACCCTCACCAATTTCCACCTCCTTTAGCTTGGGTGCTCTCGGAGAGAGACTAGTTGTTGGCTTCCCTGGAGGCATTTTCCTTGTAGCTATAACATAGTTATAGATTGTATAAAAATTCAACTACATATATATGACAAATTACGACCGTCGAATTGAAATTTTATAACACATACCTCTATTGCTTGTTTAGCATAGTTTTGATAATCTGAGAATCAACACAGTGTTGAGATGCTTGCTTTGCTTCTTCAGATGCTCTGGAAAACCTTGTGCGCAGAATGGAAGTGTTCAAAGACATTTTAGTGATTTAAATGGATATGAACTTACCTTGTCACATCAACCATTCAATTCAATATGAGTGTAGTTCTACAAAATCTGTCACCATATCCTCATTACGTTTAATATTAAATTTGATCGTAGGTCAACGGTGCAGATGCGGGCTATAACGTGGTCGATTGGTGATTTAAAATTCCTATTGTTAAATCGATGCACAAAGTAGCAATGTATGTGGGGTGAAGCATTAAATGACCTATTAAATGACAAAATCTGATCATATCTCATGCTGAAAACATCCCATCATTGGGTTAATCTAGCTGGTGGGTCGGGGGTCGGGGTTTTTCTTTAAACACTTTTTGTTGATATCTTGTTGAAAAAGATCTGATGTTGAACGGTCTTGACGTACAGATATGATGTGGAAAGGATGACTCGGGGGTGTGAATAGGACACAAGGAACCTTAAGGTGACTCAGGACAAAACTAGATCGTATGATACCCCTATGTTGGAAGATTGGTTGTTGTCATTGATGTCAACCCTAGTCACTGGTTTTGAGCCGCAAGATTGATGAAGGTATTTGGACATGAAGCACAATGCACATGTAGACACAAAACCCATGGATGGATAGTATGCATCATGTTATTTGCGGTGGTAGGTGGCACATCACGTGGATTCTCATGGTTGAGGAGAAATGAATTTTTCAATATGACAAAGTGAAGTACATGTCGACCTTGAAGATAATTAAAGAAAATAATTACAAAATAAGAAAGTGTCAGGTTGGCCCTAATGTTAAAAGGAGGTGACATAAAGGGTATAAATACATATCATTATACATTCATTTTACACACACAAGTCTAATTTTAGATGAAATCTAAAGTAAATAAGGTCGTATTTCAAGGGAGGATGAAGTCTTTTGGCGGTGTGTTCTGAGGTATGTTATTTACAGGTCATCTTACCATTTCCGCTATAACTTTTTTTCTAGAATGATTTAGATGGTGAAATTGATATGGTATTGAGAAGACATATCTATGTACCTATGGTAAAACTTTAATCTCTTTATTCACTATAATTTTGGATATACACTCTCTGGAAGATAAGGTTTTTGACTAGTCCTGAAGCTAGTCATAAACATGTGTTCCGGGTAAAAAAATAATAACTTCTTCATAGAGATTCCAAATGAAGTGAGACAAGTTTCATTGTAAATATTATGATATTTTGTTTCTTGTGTGAGATTTTCATAATCTGATGTTAAATATGGAGTGCACGGAATTCTATACAAGTTCTCTCTCTTCAATAAACCATAATTGAATAAGGTCTACCATTCTCTCTATAAATTATTTTTGGGGAGGATTGAAGGAGTGAAACTTGGAGGCGTTTCAAAGAATACATTGAGTAATATTAATTATAGGATCAAAGTATTCCAATAATTGAATACTTGCAGAATTTGAAGAAGTCTCATGGAGCATTATCAGGTTCTATGTGATGGTTGGTTGATGGTGATGATTTAATGTAAAGTTTTAATATCTCCCATATATTCTTGGGTGGAAGGAAGGGGAAAGGATGGAGAGGTAAACCTTCTCTTGATATTGGAGGATTGTATCTTCCTCTAATAGGTTTATCCTTCCCTTTATATTTGGAAGTTGTAGCTACCATTGGAATTCATTACTTCCCTTGAACAAGAACTATTGATTATTTCTCATATATTGTGCATGGTCTATTGTGGTGTATTGGTGTAACTCTTACCTTTTGAATTCATTACTTCCCTTAAATCCAATCTCTGTCAAACAAATATCATCATTGTATCCTAAGAAATTTAGTAGAAAATGGTGTTCATTCTATTCCATACAAGTATAAAACTCTATAGAAGGAAATGAGCTTAAGGATGAATATCACCCAGTGCTATGGGATTTCAGGGATGTGCTTCTTGAGGAATTACTTGGATTACTTCCAAAAAGAGATCTGAATTTTTCAATTGATCTCATTCCTAGAGAAATACCAACATGGAGAGTTTAATATAGGATGAGTACAACAGAGTCGGTGAAACTAAATGTGTAGTTGAAAGATATGTTGGACAAGGATTACATCAAGCTGAGTGTGTCTCCATGGAGAGCACCAGTCCTATTTGTAAAGAAGAAATATGGTGCTTTGAGAATATGCATCGATTATAGACAACTGAACAAGATGGCCACCAAGAACAAATACCATTTTCCTAGAATAGACAATCTCTTTGATCAACTCACAGGGGCTACAATTTTCTCAAAGATAGATTTAAGGTTGGTATATCAACAAGTCGGAATTAAAGATAAGGAAATCCAAACGACAACCTATAGGAGAAGGTACGAGTACTATGTGTTTATTGTGGTGCCATTTGGATTGACAAATGCACCAATTACATTCATGTGTTTGATGAATAGTTTTCTCAGTAACTATTTAGACATGTTTGTATCGGTATTCGTGGATGATAATTTGGCATATTCCAAGAGCCAAGAGGAGAATGAAGAACACCTCATAATGGTACTACAGGTGTTGAGAGAAAACTAGTTGTACTCGAAGTTCAACAAGTGTGATTGATTTAAAAAATAAATCTGGTATCTAGGCCATGTAATATATATTGAAGGAGTGGAAGTAGACCCTACAAATATCAAGGAAATCATGGATTTTCATGACCCTAGAAACATGGTAGGAGTGATATCCTTCATGGGACTCATTGGATATTATAGAAGGTTCATCAAGGGATTCTCCAAGATTAGAAATCATATTACTTCATTACAAAGAAAAGGGAAGAAGTTTGTAGCTTCCAACAACTCAAAAAATTATTGACTAATTCCCTTGTTTTAAAGATTATTGACTAATTCCCTTGTGGATCTGTATGGGAGAAAGAGCACGGTACCTATTAGCTAAGAAAATCATGTGTATAAAATCACACTTGGACCTAAATTACTGAAGGAAATGGAACATGCCATAGTTAATATAAGGAAGAACATGAAGATCACCCTGGATAGATAGAAGAGATATGATGATAGTGAAACAACCACAAGATAATTCAAAGTAGGACAACACATGTATCTCCAGGTGAAACCCAATAGGATATCCATGAATGGGGAAGTGTGCTAAATTGGCAAATTGTGGACCATTTTAAATCCTGGAGAGAATAGGACCATTAACATATATACTTTATTTACCACCTACTATTGGAGCACATAATATATTACATGTGTCTTTGTTAAATAAATGTGTACATGATTATAATCATGTTATTTATTGGGTTGTAATATAGGTGGAACCAAAGGGAGAATTATATCCAAAACCCCAATGCATCCTGGATAGGAAATAAACAATTTTATGGAATTGATCCATCATGCAAGTCAAGGTTCAATGGAAGCACTTTCGAGAATATGAAGCTACATGTGAGATGAAGATTCCATAAAAATGGCATACCAATTTTATTTTACTGTATAATTGTATATACATGTTGTTTTAAACACTGAGGATAGTGTTTATTTAAGGGGCAGGGGAATGTAACACCATTTTTTCCACCAAGACTATTACTATGAACAAACTTCATATGATAATGGCATGTGTTGGAATAGGGGAAGACCCAGGGTTCAATGCTACAACAACGCACCAACAAAACCTTAACTACCAGCCCTTTCGACAACACCTGCAAAACAGATGAGTCTCACCCGAGGTAGAGATAGGGATGGTTGCAGGAATCAGGTGTCTACAACCTTAACTGGGACATAGATCTGTGATTGTAATACTTAACAGATCCCTTAGAACCGACAGTTCATCAAAATTTGACCACTATTTACTCTACAAATAAAACAAAGCATTGCATCATTCATTCAGATCTGATGTATCTAAGGCTTAGGCACTTATCATAGAGAGGTAGATTAGATCTAAAAGATTTAAGCACTAAGCACATTCACATAGTTTAGATCTAACATCCATATACATAATTAGCACAAAGCATAAACAGATCTATCTATATATATCAAATCACTTAGAAAGTAAAGACATAAACACATCGCACAAAGCATAGGAACACAACATGTATGTGGTTCACCCCCACCCTGGGGATACATCCACCAACTCTTCTTATTTATTATCTTTGGTCAAGCTTCTTATAGGCACATAGCATCAAAATCCTACTCCGCAGAAGACATGATATCTACGCGCACTCCACTAGACCCTCCTTCTTCGAGTTAGGGTACAACACCAGGACTTCTTACAATTACTTTCACGTAGCTCTGCAAGTCTCACACAGTATGCACAAAGAATATACAATCCATAATTAACACTTAGCCCAATATCACACAGATATATATATATATCTCCTTACATTTCCTAGACATCTATTTATACTGTACAAAATAGGTCTAAATATGGGTAAACCCATGGGCCAACATCCCCATACCCGTTACATAATCCCAAATCCCAAGAAGGAACCAAAAAGGGGCTGAGATCTCATGATATATGATTCATCTTACGCTTCTCCTTTGATAGGCTGTCGAAGTCCCAAAATATGTCAAAATTTACCAAGGATCTCCCAAAACTTGGTCAAGGGCCAACAAGCCCCCAACACTCACCAATGAATCATCCTGAGTCACTCTAGTCTGGGTAGTTCTTCTTCAAAATACTCAGGCATGGATCGAGATACTTCGACTTATTGTTGTTCCACAACCTCCTGTTCAATGAACTCTTGGATGACTATGTCGTTTACAGGTCCCTCCAGGCACTGTTCAAATCCAGTGAAAACCTGCTCGAGTTCTTCTCCTTGGCCTTCGACCTTTGTGAACAATTGGTAAAACTTATCTTTTATATGTTGGAGCCTCTGATTTACTTCCATAAATTTGTTATGGATAGTGTGGATCTGCTTCTAGATGGTGCGTTTCTCTTGGGATCACTTCATTATTTCCACAACTGGTAGGGGCTTCAACTGTGCCTGTATTGTCTCTGCTTGTTTATTTTCTTCTTGGAGTTGTGACTCCAGTGCCTGCAATTATGGGTTCTCAGTGAGTTATGCATATGTCTGGGCACTATGATTACTCAACTTCTTTCATTCCATGGCAAGGGCCTTTATGCTTTCAACTGCGCTCTGGGTGGTTGCTTCTCTTTGATCATTTACATCTTGTGGAGTCTCGGGCACTGTGTGGAGCTCTAAGTCTGCTATGCATTGTTGTAGCTGCTGGATAGATTTTGTGAGATTCTCTACTTTCTACGTGACTTAGTCCTCTACCTTTATTTCTAAGACTGTCATAGAGCGAAGTTCTCTGCTGACTGCTTCTTTCACTTTGAGTAGCTCCGCGCACAACTGTTATTTTCCTTGTTGCATCTATGCTTTTTCTTCATCAAACTTCACTTCAAGAGAAATATTTTCCTATTTCGTAGCATTGCATTGTTATATGAGTACACCTTTCACTTTATTCAAGGCTTGGGTGGCATGTTATGTTTCTTATTTTTCTCGTCAAAGGCGAGCTTTGACTGTATCAACTAGTCGGTGGAGTTGGGCTGGCTCATCTCCCAACTCTCATTCTCCCGATGGCAGGGGCACAGTGGAGACTGTGCGGCTGGACTGAAGGGTATGTTGTACCCCTCGAAGTTCGAGTTCAAATATCTAATACATTTATTCCTTATTGGCTTCTCATTTATCTTCTATTTCCAGTGAAGCGTCATTCAAGGCTGCTATGATGAATTCAAAATCATTGGAGGTGAGGACAGTCTGCATCTTGGTCATGGTGGATTTTGATTTCTTTTAGGAAGAAGGTTTCAGGGGGGAAACCTTCCTCTTATTCAAGGGGTCAACCTCATATCTGGGTGGTGTTACTTCTCTTGGATTCTGTTTAGCTTCTAGCTCATCATCACCCCCTCGGTCAGGTGACACTAAAGCAGTCTTTCTTGAGGCGTTGCTTAAATTTTGGACCTCCTCAGTATTCTTGGGTGTATTATGTTATTTATGAGTGTCCTATGGGATATCAAGATCATAAATCTATATAGGGTTGGTGGGGATAAGGAGGTCAGCAGATCATTCCTTAGTGATCTCCTCAAGGTCTTCTTATGTCAGTTTATAAAATGACTAGAGATGCTCTTTATGTTCATATTCTTGCACTGTAATGTATATGAAGTGTCAATCTGCACTGAACTTCATCAAGAGTCCGAACCTTTTTAATGTGTTCAGAGTCATACGAGGCTCAACTTTGATGGATATATTTAGTTGGAGGTAATATGTATGAAACACAACATTTGACTACCACTGTTTGTTCATATCACTTGAATACTAAAGGGTAGCTAACTTTGCAGCAAGTGGTTCAAATGACTCTATGTCTGGGAAGGTCGCACCTTCCGGCATCTCCTAGGAAAAAAATGCAATGAGAATCATGAGCTAGTTGAAATGAAATTCATAACCTTGATCATGTGCTTCTCGGTAGTCTAATTCCAATTGGTTAACTAGGTACTTCACCAAGTTCATCTGTAGGCCTTCCTCGCACTTCCCTATGAGGTCAATGAAAAAGACGGTGACATGTGTAGGTTGGTTCTTCCTTACTAAATTTCCATCTATTAGTTGACATGCTAGGTGCACTATGCCACTCTGGATGGAATATACCTTTTAGCCTCTTGTTCCCTTCTCAACATCTCCATATGTATCCTTGCTATTCTGTGACAACGCGCAATCTGCGCCTTTTCCTGGATAAAACCCTTGTGGATCGGTTCCTTTCATACTCATTCCTTTGATCGTGTGGATCAAAATTGGGTCAACTATAATATGAATATCTAGCCATAAGTAGTCACCATGGTAACACGATAGTAGAATATTGACACATGCATTGAATTCCTGGTGTCTTCCAAAGTGTGGGATCGTCATGACATTCAACAGGGTGGACTGCACGAGGTTCATCATCCACGGCTGGGGAATTATCTTTGAATTATTCCCCTTCGTTCTGGTTAGGTAATTGTATGGGGCGAGCATACCATAGATCTTGAGATCTCCGAGGTTGAAGTCGTTGAACTTCAATGCTGTGATCTTATCCTGCTCTACTTGAACTACATGTATCCCCTTTGGGAGGTACACAGTGACCATGGTGTACTTGAAATCTCTTGGCACACTATCAGGATTCACCACACCAGCCAAAGGTGGGATGTAATAAGGAAATATAGATGGGATCAGTTTCACATTTTCTAGGTTCTCTTTATGCTTAGTTCTCTTTTCCATTGATGGTCAGGATGGTCTGACTCTATGAGAAGTTGACGAAGAGGTTTGCAGTCCTCTCGTCGATAACACTTGTATACCTGGAAACATCGACATTACTCCTTCAGTCATGAGGTCGATGAGAAATTCTTTGACAACTTTGTCTGCAGCGCTGAACTTGTCCAACATACATGCTCGGGGTTGGAAATCTTAGGTTTGAGGAGTAACATAGACACTGCAATGGGATAGAGGAAAATAGTGCAATGATCACTGTGTAAAATCAACGAGTTTGCATGCTCAGATTCACGGTTAGAAAAAGTATTCTTGGTGCATGGCACGATGGGATAAATAGATAACTTGGCAACAGAACTCTTGCAATGGGTGAGAATCCTTCATTAACTCTGTTTTGTTTGTTACGGTGCAGTCCAACGGTCTGGTGGAAAACCATAAATGCCTTTCTACCCATTCGGAGGGTCCACCAAATAGTTATATTGTTCCCAATGGCTATATTGCTTCACCTTGTTGAATTTCCATGTGGCGCTATTTTGTTATCCCGACGAAGCTCTAATTTTGTAAATTTTCCCTCTCCGATGTTCCTTGTGGAACCTTCTGTAACTTTTCGATCTTAACTCTCTTCTTACTAAAATTTCTGGCCTTCTTTCTACTGAGCTTCGTATCGGTATTCCTTTTCCATTTTGATTCTTATCTGCATTTGGCATAGTTACTTCACGTTGTTGAGATACTTTCTGAAGATTCGAGGGTGATACTTCTTCTTTATCTGGAATAGGTACTTCAATCTTCTGTGGGTCTTATAGTGTTCTTACAACTTCGACATCTAGCTCTTTAGTGTTAAATAGATTCAATTTTTTATTTTGTTCTTCAATCAAGTGTGTGATCCTTATAGTCATGAAATCTTTTAACTCTTGCTTCTTATGCTCTAAGACTTCTTTTTCTTCCCTTCTGTCATGATCTCTTTCAATCCAAGCTTTTCCAAGAAACATAGTAAATGGAGCATTGTTCTCAATAAATTTAACAATCTTGAAATCCTCCTCTGTTGAAGTCCCATTGGCATTCATAGGTATTTGGGTGAGATTTCCACATAGGTTTATCATATTTCCTCTAAATATCCCTATTCCTCCCAATGAAGGAGTCATAATAGGCCTCCCTCAAAGTTCCCAAGTTCTTTCTGTGATGATATTCACTTGTGTTTCCTCATCTAGAACACAGTTAATGTCGAAGTCTCATTTTCTTGCTTCAATACATTATTTTTCTTTTAATACCTATGATAAACTGATATGTTGGTGATCATTTAGGGTTTCTTTCATCTATAGCAATACTTTCTCTGATTCTTTCTGGGGTTCTTCCATAATCGTAGTTTTTGGATCTGCCTTAGGGTTTTCTTGTCTAATTTTCATTCCTTCAAGCTTAGAAATCATTATAGGGAAATCCAATACTTCATGGTCCATAGATTTGCAACAAAGACAACTAGGTCTTCTCCCAGGGCATTCCTTAGCAAGGTGTCCTGGTTTTCTACAACTATAACAGAGGGTTAATCCTCTCTTTCTTTTAAATGATTCCAAACTCTTCCTGTACTACGTGCTAGGATCATAATAGCTAACTTGTAAACATTTCTTTCTAGGATCCTGCATCCACTTGTTAGTCCAAACATTCTTTCTATGCATAGGTATAACATATCTTTCACTATTCTTATCAGATCTACACATGTCAAACCTTATTTCATCTATTGGTGCCCTAGTTTTCAAGCTAGGACAAAATCTATCAAACAACCTAGATCCATACTGTTGAAACCAAAATTTCCACTTATCTTACTTCTACAGAGCACAAAGCTTTCAGATCTAAAATTTTTCACTATTCTTACCTTTATCAGACATAAAGCATTCAGATCTTACCTCTTTTCTTTAGATCTGACCTCTTTTCTTGGCATAGAGCTTCACGTGTCAAGTGGAATGTTGCGCACTAGGGAAATAGATCTATGCATGAAGATTTCACAGTTTCAGGTTGGATCTTTGCACAAAGATTCTTCTTCCTCAGTTCCCATCAATCACATTTTCAGTTCCCAACAATGGAACCATTTGATTGCACAGGGGAAGACCCAGGGTTCAATGCTACAACAATGCACCAACAAAACTCTAACTACCGACCCTTTCGGCAACACCTGCGAAACAGATGAAGTCTCACTTGAGGTAGAGGCAGGGGTGGTTGTAGGACTCAGGTGTCTGCAACCTTAGCTGGGACATAGTTCTGTGATTGTAATACTTAACATAGCACTTAGCACTGATAGTTCATCAATATTTGACCACTATCTAGTCCACAGATAAAATAGAGCATCACATCATTCATTCAGATCTGATGTATCTAATAACTTATCATAGGGAGGTATATTAGATCTAGCAGATTCAAGCACTAAGAACATTCACATAGTTGAGATCTAACATCCATATACATCGTTAGCACAAAGCATAAACAAATCTACCTATCTATATCAAAGTGCTTAGCAAGTAAATTGATGAGGAAGAGGGACTAGTGGAAAGATTGAGTGTAGTAGAGATGAGATGCATTAGTCTATATAATAGGAAGCTTGCACACAAATATTATTTATTATTGTAAACATAAATAAATACACCTAATACCATACCATGAATACATGAAACCATGTGACCATTAAAGAGGGTTGTAGAATTGGTTGAGAAACTAATTAATATAGGAAGTTGACACTTGTAGAGGGAAAAGGATGATTGAACAAGTGAGAGGGGATACTATGGAACCACCCATTCATATTTTGAATGGCACACCGCAGGTTACGTCTATGAGAAATCACAAATATCCCAAGGATATAGAGAATAAGACAAGAAGAGGAAAACATAAAGAAAAACAAGAGAGTAGATGATAATGATGCACACACATAGAAGAGAACATAGAACACAACGTAGAGGTTTGAATTCGTTGGTTGATGAAAAATAAGGAAAGAGATGAGATTTTTGGAAGAAAATGGGAATCTTGTCTTAGTTATTGATGATCACCCCGAATAGACAAGACCCAGATTCCCAAACTTGAGTAATAGTGGGTTGCAACTTGGTTCTTACTGGATAGAAACCGACACGGGTAAGGGGAGGTCACCGAGTGATTGTTTAGAAAAGAAGGGGATCTCTTGTGGAAAGGAAATCCAGTTGAGAAACCACTTGGAAAACCTACAAAGACCCGAATCTTGGTAGGGGTTGGAAAATTATGTTGCGTAAGAGGAGGAAGGAGAGTAACCTTCTAGGATAATCACAAACTAGGAACATTGATGAGTCATTTTCCTATGTGGTATCATTTCTTGGAATGGGGGCGGCATGTTGTAGGAAGTGACTCTACAGCAAGGCCTAAGGTTGGGAGGAAATGGCTCCTCTCTTAGTCAGTTGGAATAGGAAAATCCCTTATCAGATAAGTGTTTATTTTCACTAAAAAATATTTTTCTTGGTATATATAAATGATTTTTTAGATGTCTTAACCTAAGAGAAACTTTGTTGTTTATAATCTACAATTTGAATGCATGTAATTTGAGATACATTGTATTGTTTATTATTTCTCTAATAATTGTGAAATAAGCTAAGTATGAATTTTTGTGTGCTTGAGCACTTAATATCCCTATAGGGAGAATCTGTAGATCCATCAAGATATTTCTCCTTAAGTTTCTATGACTTCTAATGACCTTAGAGTAGTCCAGAAACCTTGAAAATCTAGGCTCAATCCCTACAAAACTTGAGAAATGGCTAAGTGCTAAAAAAAAACGTTATACATCCTTAAATCCATGTGTTAATCAATAGAGAATGACAACCTTAGATATGTAGAGATATGAACCATTGATTGAGGTGAAGTTTCATAGGGAACCCTAGAGCGATTGGGGAAAATATCCATACAATGAATCTAAAATGGACTATTCATAGTGGGGCTTTCATGGGGGAATCTCATGTGTTGTGGAAAATCCCCAAATGATAGACTTTGAAGTTGATAATGTGTTGGTCGTAGATATATAAGTCGTTGAGTTAATACTCAATCATTGATTATCAAGGTTCCCACTTAACGGATTAAGAGGAAGAATAATGTTGGTGTTGAATGTGAGCGTTAGTATGAAGATGTGTGTCGGAATTCGATTGGTCGACATGAGTGAATGCAGGTCTAGCTGAAGTGAAGATGACCATTTTTTAGACTAAGTTGGAATGGTTCGAGGTACTCTTCGAAGTGTTTGGATTATGACTATGAAGGAAGGAAGATCTATATTGTAGTTCTACGAGGGGGATATATCCTAGGGTAGTTTTTGATCCTTTGTAAGTCCCATTTAGGTTAAGAGATGAATTTTTTACTTCATGAATTACGTGGCATGCAAACAAGGAAACCATAGTGTCCTTAGGACTATAGATGTCAATCATTTATTGGTGGATGAGTTGAGTGTGGCCCAACTGGATATGAGTACTTTATACTACTGAACAAGTCTCATTTTTTTCCTAGGGAGACCTTAAGTGCATCAACTCCATCCATAGAGAAGATGAAATATTCCTTGATACTATGATTTCGAAGCAGTGAAACTACCCCAACCTTTCCAACACCAAACGAATGGTATCGAAAGGAAATTTTCTTTGATGTTGTGTGTGTTAGAGGTAAAATTTGAGAGAACTGGGAGAAGGCTTGAACGTTGATGACTATAGGATCATATGGATTGAATTCCCCCCATAGAAAGTTAGTAGGTGTCACTTCAGTTCCATGTTGTTGCCACATCATATGGCACGAGTGACGGGGTATAACATGGATTTCATGTGGCAGTGAGATAGATATGGACCTTGACAACCAAAAAACTTTGGAGGGCCATAACTTTTGATTTAGATCTCAATTTTGAGTGAAATTACAGTTGTTGGAAAACTCTTGACGAGTAGAGAATGTTAGAACTGTCAAGAAGGAAATTTGAGATAGTTGAGAAAATAAAATATTATAACAACCCATCACTTAGAAAGGAAACTTGGGGGTCGAGTATTTTATAGTTACAGAGGTTTCCAACAAGGTGATATTTTTGGTTTCTAGGAAACCCTGTGAAACCGCCTGTATTTCCTACATGTATTTTTACCCATCATAGTTTTGCTTGATGAATGATAGTTCTTTGTTATTTAAAGATGCCAACAGTACATGTCTCTACCATAGAAAAAATTTAACCCACAATTCCTACCAAGGAAGTGATCTGATACAACTTGTAAGGTACCAAACATAATGTAATATGAAAAAACAAAACTATTCAGCAAATACAAATGGAACATTAAAATATTGAGAATTTCAATACCAACGAGAATACCTTTATTGAAATAAAACAATGTTCACTTACCTCTTCTAAGGGGAATCCTCCAACAAAACAATGCTTTAGTACACTAAATCTTAATACAAAGCTTCCTCATGCATCGTACTTTTATTTATACTAATTATATCTTCTAAAGAACATTCTAGAGGAAGATATTTTAAAAAGTGGAAGCTTCTATTAGGTATGCTTACATTGACTTGTAACGTTCACATTTATTAAATAGGCCTTATTAACTAATGCCGGCCTTTATTACATGGAAAATATATTATTGTATCTACGTGAGGGGTTAGGGAGTTTAGGTCCCTAATAATTGAGGGGGTTGGTTAGGTCCCACATAATTTGTGAAAATTGATTGTTTACCAAGTGTAGTAGTCTAAATTAAAATTAATTTTACACTTCGAGTGTTGGATTTTAAATTGCAAACATTTTTTAAATCATCTCCACATTTGATCTTTAAATAATTTACATCTTAGTAGAATACAAGTAGTTGTGATGAGTAAAGTTAGAAAATTAGATAGTATTTTGTTTACAAGGTGTCCTAGTGCAACAATGCATGGAAAATATGAAGTGAGTATAAAATCATCTAGAAAATCTTCTTAATTCAAATGTCAACCGATTTTCTAGGCTTTTATGATAGGAGATTCAAGAATGTCCTATGCTTTTAGTCGACTTTGAAAACATTTTTTATGTGCTTGTAGCCAAAATTGAAAATTGATCTTATAACTAAAATTTGATATGAATGTTGATGTATTATACATTTTGAGGTTAAATTGAGAGTCAATGTCTTTGTTTTTTTGTTAGAACCAACATTTATGTTCCCTATCATTCATTTATTTTAGAGACTTGCTAACACCATTGCATATCCAAAATTCACAATTTCCACTAGGGCAGGCCAACTTGTATTATTGAGTCAATATTTCCTTTTTGTACTATCATATTGTTAAAGAGGTTTTCTTTTGATATTCATTTCATTTTTTATTATAGTCACTCTACAAGCCATTCCAAATTTCATTTTTTATAACCAATAATCTAATTTACATTTCTTAGGTGTAAGGTTATACCCACCATAGGTTTTTATGGTCTCATTTGTACCCAATAGTTGACATTTATGCTCAATATGAAGGGTGGAATTATAACTTTTTGTTTCTTGTAACATGAAAATATCACGAGATTCAATACATACATTACGTAAGTTTCTTTATGTTCTCTTACTATTGATTCCTCTAATATTCCAGGAGTCAATATTCATTGAAAAATTTAGGAGGGTGAGGGATGGTAGGAGTCCCTAATTGAAATATTCTAGAATGAGTTGACCAAGATATCTCCATTTTCCTGTAGCAATTACAAATTCGACTCGTGCTCTTTGCATTTGTCATCGTGATTTTTTTTCTTCATAAGTTTCAATTTACTAGTATGAACTCCATTAGCTAGGTTAGATCCTTGAGGTTGGTTGTTTGTTTTGGGGATATCATCCTCTTATGGAGGCCTGGATGAAAATACTAAATATGTTTCATTGGGATAAACTTCATATCTTATATATGGCATAAATCAACATTTCCCTACAGATCTATGCCTTCTAGATCTATACCTTTTGCATCTAAGTCATTGTCGTCCTTCCCATCTATACCCATGGTCGTATCCTCCTTGGTTGAGGGCCCTGAAGGGATTTCTAAGGTTTTCTATGGCTTGGGTTCCTTGAGAGTAAGAATGGGGTATGAAGATATGTGGGATATTTTGAAAAATTGGTAGTGAGAGGATGCTTGAGAGAGGATCCAAGCATCTCATAATGATTTTTAGTAGAAGTGGATTTGAGAGGGCTGACTTGAGTGGTTTTTTCCCAAATCTATGTTTAGTTGCTATCTTGATAAAACCCTCCTATCTTTCTCAATTTTAGTCTTGGTTGGTCTACGAAGGTCGTTAAGAAGAAAATCCATGAAGATATTCCCATGCCCATGATATTTTTGACAGTCCCAATAACTGAGATAGATTGATTATGGAGAGTGACCAAGATATTCATGTAGATACATATTCATGCATAATAGGTGTACCTCCCCTATTAAGTGGCTTCTATAGATTTGACAAAGTTTCTGAACGTATTTCCTATGCAATCCAAAATCTCCTCATCCTAGTATTCATGGGAAAATCAATAGAGATGGACCCAAATAGGGGCATATGTAAAGTTTCCTTTTCTGGATTAATTTTTTCTGACCTATAACAGATATGGAGGCCCATCGAGCGAACAAAGTTTCCCAATGTATTTCCTATGCAAGGAAAACTCTCCTCATCCTAGTATTCATGGGAAAATGAATAGAGATGGACCCAATGTAGTGTACCCGTTCACTACCGAGGTTTCCAAACCCCTCAATTACCATTCTATACATGAATGTTTACATAATTGGTACAGGAATTATAAGCACATGCATTTAACACAATTAAACACACTTAATTCTCAGAGTAAAATATATAAGTTACTGCTACAATTAAACAAGCCATAGCATTCAACAGTAACTCATTTACACAGCGGAAAACATGATACATGAACAACACAGTGATGCCAAATGTGATAAAAGCATAATTCAGATACTTATCTTTTAACGGTTGTAGAATTTCACCAACCAAGTGCAGGCCTTCCATGAACCTCCCAGCCTTAGACCACATTGTTCATCAGCTCAACAGTGGTTCACCCCCGAGCTGGGACCGAGGTCCACCCCAAGGCAAGGAATCTAGACTCAGGATGAGGTTATAGGGAAGATAGCACATACAAAACCACCCGGAAGAAAGCTCTCCCAGGAATCTCCCATGCTCACTGCCCACAGACCCTCATTCCCCACATGCCTTTTCCACCCCAAGAGAGTGCACCTTCTCTGTCACCTAGACAGTCCTTCGGCTGCTAGTCTCCCTTACCTTGGGTTACAGGAACAGACCGGACCGGAAGTCTCCGGGCTCTATGGAAGCTACAAGGATTCCTTCCAGGAGTTCTCTTCTCCCTCTGCGCACTCTCTCACCTAGAGGAGTCGCTCACAGGCCAACAAGACTCACGCAGTCCAATACTGTGCAGTCACAAAAGCCCATGGGAAACACATACAAAAGCCTCCCAAAATGGTTCAACAATCATTGGATGATCTCACGACATGATTCCGGAATAGGCTCCACGCACAGGCTAGCTCATATTTTCCCCAACAACAAGGATTCTTCCACTCGAGTTCAAAACAGGGTTTCGGTTCAGGAAATGCGCTCACGAGATTTCTCAGAGACAGACACAGACTCCACCCTCACTGGACAGGGGTGTACACGGATTCTTCAAGACAAAACACAAGCTTTCTTTTCTGTATCAGGATTACACAAAGGTCTCTTGCAGACTGGCTTTCCCACTCGGCTCTCGCTCAGGGCAGATGGATCGAATGGCTGAGAACCCCCCTCACATCTTACTGCCTCTGTTTTATTTGCATGCACCAAGGTTAACACTTGTCACCCTTGGAACTGCATGCATTCCATCTGTACACCTTCCTCCCGCCACTTGGGAAATCACGGGTCCTTCCAAAAGGACTTAGGATAAAATAATGTGCACATGGATTTTTAGGAAATAATATTAAAATATTATTCCAGGCCTAAGCCCCCTAGGCTTATCCCCTAGGCTCATCACTCAGCCCCTTTCCCACCTTCCAGCCCCTAGTTCCTTGCCCACTCTGTGGACGCTCAGTCCCCCATCACTCATTCCTCGTGGTCGGTCTTCACTGGCGGTGTTTATATTTTATTAATTGATTTGCATACATACAAGTACATCAACAGGCTCCTAGCCTTCAACACTTAGGCTCCCTGGCCTAAAAAAACACATAAGCCTATAGCTTATACAAGACTTGGCTCACCAGCCTATAGAACATATTTACAATTCTTTGCATAAAACATGATCTGTAAAGGGGCTCGGCCTTGGAGACACTACAATCCCCCTCCCCTTAGTTTTGCACTTTCCTCAGTGCAACTTACACTGTCTCTGTGTGTCCTTCAAAATTTTCAAGAAGATGCAGGTACTCTGTCCGCATTACTTCTTCATGCTCCCATGTCGCGTCCTCAGGACCGTACCAGGTCCACTGGACCTTTACAATCCCTATAGCTCGATTCCGGAGCTGCTTGTTTTTCATGTCCAATATGCGCATAGGATGCACTTGCAAGACACCTTCTGGTTCCACCTGAATCACAGTCCAATCGATAACATGATTAGCATCAGGTACATATTTCTTAAGCAGTGAAACATGAAACACATTATGTAAAGTCATAGATGCAGGTAATGCAAGCATGTATGCAACTGGTCCAATCCTTTCCAGGATCTCAAATGGCCAGTAGAATCTTGCTGCCAACTTGGCGCAACTTCCCAATTTCAAGGAACTCCTGTTAGATTTCACTTTCAAGAAAACATGGTCACCCACTTTGAATTATTTATGGGTTCGGTTACTATCAGTGTAACTTTTCTACCTGTCGTGGACAGTTTTCAAATTGTATTTGATTTTGATCATCTAATCTTCCATCTCTTTGAGTAGTTCAGGTCCAACTACTGTTCTGTCAGCTGGATTATCCCAGCTCACTGGAGTGTTGCACTTTCTTCCATAAAGTGCTTCGAATGGGCTCATCTTCAGAGATGCATGGTACCCATTATTGTAGGGAAATTCTACCAGATGCAGGTAGTCTTCCCACCTTGATGGTTTATCCATCACATACATTCTTAACATGTCTTCTATTACTCTGTTTACTCTCTCTGTCTGCCCATCAGACTCAGGATGATATGTTGTGCTAAAGTTCATATTCGTTCTGAATCCTTTGAACAGTCCTTTCCAGAAATTCGAAGTGAATTTCGGGTCCCTATCAGACACAATTGTCTTAGGAATTCCATGCAAGCGTGCAACTTCCTTTAAAAAGATATCAGCAACATCTGCTGCTCTGTGGGTGGTTTTCAGTGGAATAAAATGGGCAGCTTTAGTAAGCTTGTCCACCACCACCATGATTGAATCATGTTGCTTGCTTGTTCTGGGAAATCCTATGATAAAATCCATGGTTACCACATCCCATTTCCACTCAGGAATAGGTAAAGGCTGCAACAACCCTGCTGGGTTTCTGTGCTCAGCCTTGACCTTCTGGCATTCCATACATCTAGCGATGTATTCAACAATTTCCTTCTTCATACCTGGCCAAAAATAATGACTTTTGACTGCTGCCACAGTCTTTTGATATCCAGGATGACCAACATAAGTCACATTATGCATTTCTTTTAGAATTTTCATCTTCAATTCTCTGTCATTAGGTACATACACTCTGTTTTTATACAGAAGTAAACTATCAGTTTCCAAGGTATAACTTTCCTTGGTTTGTGGTTTCTCATGCTGCTGTAGCTTTGCTACAAGTCTTTTGTACTGCAAATCAACATTTGCAGCTTCAAGAATTCTGTCTTTCAACTCGGTTCTGTACATGGTAATGGCTATAGCATGTAATTCATGCACTTTTCTACTGAGTGCATCAACCACCTTATTGTCTTTCCCTTTGATATGTCTGATATCAAATTCATATTCGCATAGAAATTCCAACCATCTAATTTGCCTGGCATTTAAAGTTGGCTGATCAAATAAATACTTCAGACCATTGTGGTCTGTTCTTAACTCGAATATCTTTCCCATGAGGTAATGTCTCTATTTCCTCAATGCATGGACAACTGCTGCCAGCTCTAAATCATGAGTGGCATAATTCTTTTCATGCTCTTTCAGCTTTCGGGATTCATAGAAAACTACAAATCCTTCTTGGCTGAGAACTCCTCCCAGCCCCTCCTTACACGCATCTGTGCATACTACATAATCCTTTTCTGGATCTGCAATCTTCAGGATTGGAGCACTAGTGAGCAGCTGCTTCAATTGCTGGAAGCTCCTCTCACATTGTTCAATCCACTGGAACTTCTTCTCCTTCCTTTGCAAGGAAGTGATAGCATGAGCTATCCTTGAAAATCTGGCTATGAACCTCCTATAATAACCTGCCAGACCCATAAAGGATCTAACTTCTGTCACATTTCTTGGCACTGGCCATTCTCGAATGGCCTGTACCTTTTCAGGGTCCACAATGATCCCCTCTTCAGAAATAATGTGTCCCAGATAATGGATCTACTTTTGGTAAAATGAGCACTTGCTAAGTTTTGCGTACAACTGGTGTTCTCTCAACACCTGCAACACCATTCTCAAGTGTTGTTCATGTTATTCCTCTGTCTTGGAATACACCAAGATATTAACCAAGAAGACTATGAAAAACTTGTCCAGATAATTTCTGAACACTCCATTCATTAAGCACATGAAGACGACAGGCGCGTTGGACAATCCAAACGACACCACTATAAACTCATAATGATCGTACCTTGTTCTGAAGGCAGTCTTGTTGATGTATTCATCTTTTATCCTCACTTGATGATATCCAGATCGAAGATCTATTTTCGAAAATACTTTCGCATCCTTTAATTGATCAAAAAGATCATCAATCCTTGGCAGAGGATACTTGTTCTTGACAGTGACTTTATTCCACTGTCGAAAGTCAATGCACAACCTCAACGTCCCATCTTTCTTCTTCACAAATAGGACTGGGGCTCCCCATGGTGACATGCTGGGATGAATGTAGCCTTTCTTTAATATCTCTTTGAGCTGCAATTGCAACTCTTTCAGATCTGGCGTACTCATCCTATAAGGATCTTTCGAAACTGGAGCTGCTCCAAGCATTAGATTTATAGAAAAATTGATGTCCCTCTTCGGAGGTAGTCCAGGAACCTCCTGAAACACGTCCTCAAACTATTTGAGCACCCTGTGGTCTTCCAGATTCGAGACCACATTTTGGAATACTTCTTCCACTCGGGCTGCAAATAATTGACAGCCTTTCTGATAACATTTCTTCAGCTGCATAGTTGAGATTTCCCTCAAAGCCACGGCTCTGGAAATTCCTTGGATTGTTACCTGATTTCCCTCTTCGTCCAGACATGTGAACCTCTTGTTACGGAAATCCAGAAGGGCATGGTGCTGGTCCAACCAGTCCATCCCAATTAAACAATCATATGAACCTAAAGGTAGAATGTTCAATTCATCCTTAGTGCTCATCCCTTTCATATCCACTGAACATGACTTAACCAATTCAGTGACCTTCCTCTTGGTCCCTGTGGCTAACTGCACTAACCAAGACTTCTCATGTTTTCTCTTCATTAGATGAAAACTTTCCACCACCCTAGGATCTACATAACTATGGCTAGCCCCTGAATCAATCAAAATAACAAGTGGTTGGTTGTTGATCATACCTTACACTTCAATCATGTGTGATTGAAATTTTGCTTTCTTGTTGTCAAGGGCTGCGTAGATCATCGACATTCTGCTGCCCATATCCTCCACTGTTTCAGCTTGCTGAACAACATGGACAATTCTTGCTTTGTCTTTTCTGTGGGGGCAGTCTCTGTACCTATGATTCCCTTTACAACCCCAACACTCCATGGGTGGAGGCCTTGGCATCTGTTCACTCCTTTCAACTTTCCTGGGCTCTTTAAAAGATGACTATCCCCAAGGAATGTTTCTGAAAAAGGAAGGCTTGCTTCCCTTCTGCCTCTGTTCTTTCTTAAACCTCTTCTGGTCATCCCAAGCCTTTTGAAAGGTAGGATTTTCTCTCTGTTGTTCATATATGCATTTCTCCCTTCTTATGGTTTATTCCATGGTCTTAGGATCATCTTATTGAATCTTGTCACCAATGGAAGGTGGAAGTCCACTCAGATACCTCTGAATTTTGACAGCCTCATCTTTGATGAATGGAACATACTTTAGTAGTTCTAGAAAACTTTGTTCATACTCATCAATGGTCATACTGCCTAACTTGAGTTCGAAGAACTCCTTCATCTTTATGTCATAATATCTTTTAGTCAGGTATTTCTTCTCAAAATAATTCTTGAATTCCTTCCACGTAACCTCTTTCTCTTTGATGTGATGCACCTGCACAAACTGATCCCACCACATGGATGCCTTTCCTTTCAGTTGGTACATTGCAATTCTTCCTTCTGCATGAGCAGAATAATTCTGCAGTTGGAAGTATTTCTTCATGCCAAGAAACCAAGTCTCGTCATCTTCCTCCTTCTTGTGTTCTCCATCGAATGTTGGAGGTTTAATTTTAGTCATCTCTCCTTTAACTTCCTCCTTTCTAGATCTTCGATGTTTTCTGGTAGGGGACGGGCTCGAACTACTGTGTGTCTCCCTATCCGAATTTTTTTGGGAGTGACTGTGACGTCGGATACCACTCCTCGATCTACTTCTTCTCCCATGAGTTCTACGACTCTATGTCGTACTTGAGTCTCTTCCCTTCTCAAGTTTCTTCTCTATTCTTTCCAGACTCTGCAAGAATTTTAAGTTTAATTTCCCTTGCCGATCCTTAACTTTCATGAGCTTTCGGCTATTGGCTCGACACTCCTTGGCCTCTCTTTGTAGCCCTTCAAGTATTTTCATTATATGTCCTTCCTTATCCATCTCCTTTCCATGCCCATTAGAGTTCGATACTTTGACTCCCTGGTTAACATTCTTTCCTTCCTGTTCATCTTCTATTTCAGGGGTAATTTGCACTCTTCCCCACTCCAAACTCGGCGTTGATTATCTGGAGTTTTGGACTTCGTTGAACTTTGCACACGCACTCTATGCAATTGAATTCGAAATCTGTTAGGCCATTAAACTTCATGAACAATCCACAACATTTATTGTTATCACCGAAATTTCGTCCACACATGGAGACAAGAACTCTGCATCATCAAAACAGGAATGAAGTCATTCATGGCACAAGATTAATTCCATAGCATTGCAAAAAGGTCAAAAACTATACAAAGTAACCAAAAATTGAAGGAAGCTTTACAGAATCTGGGTGCGCGCGCATATGCGTGGAACAACAACGTACAATGCGTGCATAAACGCATGATGCGCGACTGTTAGGCGAAAAACCCGCGTACCTGCTAAACGACATATTTATTGAAAGTGGTCGGCCTCCCAACCACTAATGGATCAGCTCCCAAGTCGATTTGACATCAAATTCGAGCTGAATCCGCATGGTAGGCTAGTCAAAGACCTAATTGAGCCCTAAAGAGCCCCTTTTCACACTTCAAAGAGGTTACATAATCACCCAATGCTATGCTATATAAAGCCATGAGGAAACCTCATTTTCTCAAGGAATTCCATGCATTGTTATGCTGCCAAGATTGTTAAGGAGTCATTCTTTGACAAGAACACATAGGCATCATTTCACAAGAGCTATCCACCCCTCTTGAGTGGATAAGATAGGAGTTCTTTCACCCACATTTTCATCTTTTCATTGTAAGGAGAGAAAGCTTGTGAGGGCCTCAAGAGCCTTCCATTGGAGAAAGAAGGGACCCAAGTCCCCTTTCTTCATTGTGCCTTTGGATTTCATCAATAGATCAGCTTATACATTGGTGATATTGGTACATTTGTATTTTTTTTTCATTTCTCCATATGCTCATAGTTTTAGTTTGTTTTAATTTAATTCTTGTTTATAACTTTGTAGTTTCTCTTTCTAACCTTTCCTTTTACAGCTGTCATGCCTAGCAGAGCCCAACTAGGCATGTAAGAACCTTTTATTTTCTCATCAAGTGACGAATTGGGTGCAAACAAATTGGCGACCATACTAGGGAGTTGGTATCAATTCCTCCCTCATTTGGGCTTATTTTTCTTTCCTTTGGATTTCATTGACTTGCAGGAACACAAACCGGCCTCTGCCGACCTGCTAACCAGGCAATTCACAAGAAATTGGAGAGAAATCCATCTGGATTTTTCTTCTCGGACTTTTTCCACAGGCGCGCGGGTATTACACCCCACAGGTGCGCATTGTGCGGGCATGCACCTTTTCAGCAGTTTATTTCTGCGCACATGTGCTTTATCATTCAGTCCTGTCAGCGTGCAGGCACTTCATGTGCCTCTGTCTACACTAGGGGCCACACATCTGAACTTAATTTTACATTGTAAGGTCTTGGATGTGGGGAAAATCATTTTCCTTCTTAAAAATGATGATATGCATGCTCTAAATACTGCACCACTTAGACCCCTCAACTTATAAAGGGGATAGTCAAACAAACATAAGCA
>ML780296.1:13849-36986 GCA_009831015.1 Picea engelmannii | reverse complement strand
CTTCGCACCGCAATTGAGCTTTTACCTGACACTGCTGTAATGGAGCAGCGCTTGCTGAACTTGGAGTCGCTGGATGAAGATCATCGATATTCATTACAGAACAATGAGGCAGCTAAGAAATGATCCAAGGCTACCTTTGATCGCCATGTCAACCTTCGATCATTTCGCGAAGGAGACCTTGTCCTGGCATATGATATCGCTCATGATACCTTTGGCAATGGAAAATTCGAATCACTCTGGCATGGCCCTTACATCATCCAACATTGCCTCACCAAAGGCGCATACATCCTGGCCTCCCCTGACGACCTCTCACTCAAAGAACCCGTCAATGGGTTGTACCTAAAGAAATTTTATGCTTAAACGTAGTCAAGCTACTTTAGGTTATTTTTTCTTTTCTAGCGTTTTTAATCTTTTTCTCCCTCATCTAAACTATCCTTTATGCTATTGACAGATGACTCCTCCACCGGCTTACCACATCGGTTATGCCGACGGCGCCAGCCATTGGACTCAAAATCTCGCTTCGGCTGCTTGGGCTCTCTACACCCCTTCACATGAACTGCTACATTCCAGCGACATATGTTTAGGTCTAGAAACCAACAACCAAGCCGAATACACTGTTGTCATTGGCCTCCTGACCGACACCCAGCATCATCATATTCGTCACCTTAGCGTTTTCCTCAACTCACAACTAGTCGTTCTCCAACTCAACAATGTGTATCGTGTACGCGATCCGTGCCTCTTTCGCAAATACCTGCAGGTTAGATTATTATCTCGACATTTTGATTCCATTACATTTACACATATTCCAAGAGAATTGAATCAAACAACAAATGAAATAGCTAACATGGTGTTAGATTGGCATATATCACATCAAGATACACATACATAAACATCTCATACATCCTGTCACAGCATATGGATCAAATAGACATCATCATCATTAACACAAAACACATGTACAACACATTTGGATCTCAAAAACATGTATACTCATATATATATATGGGCCCATCAGGCCATCTGAATGTTTACATACAACAAATACATCGGCCCGCAGGCCAGTGCCACATCTCGGTACAAAACTCGGCTCACCAGCCTATCAAAAGGTATACACAGTACATACATCAGGGTGCCTCTATCGCACCCCCAGCCGCTCCTCCCTCGGGAGGAGGTGGTGGCCCACCCCCACCTGCCCCAGGTGGTGGTGGTGGCCCACCACCACCTGCCCCAGGTGGTGGTGGTGGCCCACCCCCACCTGCCCCAGGTGGTGGTGGTGGAACACCTGCAGGACCCTCCTGCCCCGATGATAGGCGTCCACTCGTCATCGTAGCGAGCACAGCTGCTCGTCACACTATCCCCCGCCATGGTGGTGGTAAGCCAATGCACTGCTCCAGGAGCCCCTCGTCCTGGATACGGATCCACATGCCCTCAAGCACGTCCTGTGACACTGTCTCAAAGATGACGACATATATCATCCAAATCCACTCCAGTTGCCGCTGGAGGAGCATGTGACGACCCTGCACCAGGATCGTCGAACCACGTCTCCTCGCTGCCCTCTCGGGCTCTGTAGGTCGCCCAGCGACCTCATCTCGTCGTCGCCTCTCTCCACGTGGAGGTCTCTCATGCTCTCTCTAAACCAACGCTCTATACAACTCCACCTCATGCCCACGAGGTGCCAAATCTGCACATGCACAAAACAAGCAACAACCGATCATATTAGTATCTCTATCACATATATATGAACTGATATATCAAAAGCTAACATAAATCCAAACATACAAATACACAACATACCTCGATGGTCGAATACCTCCCCAAGAGGCAATACCATGTCCGGGTCCCCCCGGAAGTCCACCCTAGCATAAGGGAACTGAAGTATGACTTGCGGCATCTGCCGCCATATCTACGCCGTCTGCGCCGTAAAATAATGCCCGCCTTCACCACCACCGTGGTGAACCAAAATTGCGTACCACCGCCTCAAACGTGGCTCTCGTACCCCCGGTGCCTCTAAAAGCACCATCGGGCACAACATCGACACCCTCTCCAAGAAATAGGCTACCAGGATCGATTCGAACGTGAACTCCCCGGTACCTGTGGATCGACATCGATCCAACTGCGCAATCATCCGCGCATGCAGGATCAAACCCCAGGCAAACCGCTCATGACCCACCACCACCCTCTCCATCAATAGTATCTCGCCACCACTGATCCGATGGGTTGCCCGTGACCCGAACACCCGAACAATCATCGCCGCTATGCAACGATGCAACAGGGCGTCTATACCGCTAATACTCACTACAGTCCCAGACATGTAGTGCTCGCCTGAGCAATATCGCTCGACGACCTCTGACAGCGGCGTACCCCTCGGCAGCACCGACTCTGTCGGCAATGGTGTCCCTTGGAAGGGGAGCCCAGTCAAGAAATATATATCCTCCACCGCAGTGAAGGGGACCTGCTCTCCTCGCACGAGGAAGCAGTGCAGATATGGGCTCCACATCTGGAGCAGAAACTGGAGTAGATACTCCTGTGCCCGTATCAACGGGCACTCAAAGAACTTTAGAAACCCACTGGTTGCTAAAGCCACTCGAACTGCAGGCCCTGCATTGGCCACAACATCTCGCAACTGTGACTAGTCTCGCTCACGCCATCATACATCCATGGTCACTGCTAGCCACCTGCACACAACACAAAGCCCTATATTAATGCATGCAAACACCAAATGCATAAAAAAGACTCCCTTTTTTACCCTTAACAACTTGCCTCAAAGGTGTGGTTTTACCACCCACAGGCGCGCACACATGCGCACCTGTTCACTATACAGGCGCGCACGTATGCGCGCCTATTTTTCCCACAGGCACGCTCACAAGCGCGCCTGTTCACAATACAGGCGCGCTCTATGGCGCACCTGTCACACCCATAGGTGCGCTTGGGAGCGTGCCTGTTTACCCCACAGGCGCACACTAATGCGTGCCTGTTCACCTCACAGGCGCACCCCTAGGGCGCACCTTAAATTCCACCCCACGTGCACCACTGCACGCTTATTCAGTGGACAGGCGTGCACGTATGCGTTCCTCCCACTGAATCACCCACGCATGTGGGCCCACATCCTACCAAAAAACCCCTTTAACCCCCTGTACGGCCCCCCCGTACCTACCCTGCCCAAAAATTAGAAACCTATTTCTATGCAGGAGGATCAGACTACTAACCTGAAACTTGCACACCGTCGATCAGATACCTCGTTCTCCCTTAATCACTCAATCTCCTCTGAATCTGCTCGTCCAGTCACTGTACAAGCAGGTACAAATGAGGTGGCAATGTGGGCCCTACAACTATATATAGGCCTTTTTGCCAAACTTCCACTTAACATTCCGGGAGCCCACGATGTCCATTTGTCAAACCATCTTCAGCCACGGGATCAGCATCCCGCTGCCTACATCACGGCTGTCCCTGGGTCACTTTTCGTCCTAGGCCCCCGGGGTGCCTTTTTTCCATATCATGGTCAGGTATGCACGCGCATAGTCACATTTGTCAAATACATGCTCATATCTTAGTTTCTCTTCAGATATTGTTCACTTTGGGTATTTGGTTGTTCTGCGTGCAGGTACTTGATCATCATCCCTCAACATCATTCCTTCAGGTATATACTCAGCACTGGCATGTAGTCTCTCCCACTGTATTGCATTTACATTCCCAGTCACACCCTCTGATATTCACCTTTAGGATAACCATTCCCGGCTCTGCAGTACTCACACCGCCGTTTGCATCATCGGTACTGTAAACCGTTAGCATTCTTACCCACATAAGTTGTCTCATTCATAACACCTTTTTGCACTCTTGACACTCATGCTGTTCTTCATTACCCCTTTAGGGATGGGAGTCCTGGTAGTCTTTCATCATGTGGCACATCAACCCCATACTCCTTCTCCTTATTTTACTAAGATTTCCCACATGGAATCCCAAAATATCGCTTTATGGTTATGTTCTTTTTACCTGCACCTCCGCAGGATCACGAACCCACCATTTCATCCACCATCAGTTTTCCCATCTGCGAACCTATCTTCATTTCACCTACCTCATACAAAAGCTCACCAAAGGGGCCCCCACCCTTCATCAGTTTTCCAAGAAATTTCTACCCTCCCTAGGGCACTCATTTCACACTGGGGCACCCACTTTTGTATTTGCATATTTTTCCAAGTTATTCATTATTTATTGTACAAACGCCTTTATTTCCCATCATTACATTTTCTTTTGTCGTCACCATTGGCGACTTACTTTCTCTTTTTGGCCACACGCAACCTATGTCACCCTTGGTTGGAGCATTACTCCTCATTTACCCTCGCCGACATCGTCCATATCTTCAGAGTACTCCACAGGTCACTTACCTCTACCCTCTGAATTTTTCACCTTGTCCTGCCTCTGGCACAACTTATCCTCGGTCTTGGCATCCCCCTGACACTCGACCTTGTCACACGGTTGCGGCCATTGTTTGTCTCATACATCCTTCAGCCAAAGGCAGTCTTGAGTCTTCCCACTTCTTGACTTCGTCCATGTACCTCTTCCACTTCTTCACCAGATTCCACGGAGCCCTTTACTCCTGGGAGTCGCGTCCCCCTTTTTGTCGACATCAACACAATTTTCCAGAAGGGCGATAGTATATTGATTCTCATTTTCCATTCCACGAGAGATCTCGGACGGCACAGGGGGAAACACCATTGCTCCCTGATGTCGTTGACCCCCATAACATTCGACGCCAATACTTTCTCATGTTGCGGTGGGTATTACTTTGCAACTATTGCAGTTATTATTATTATCAGTTGCCAAAGACCTCTAAACTTGGCAGGGCCATCACTGCCCGCATCATCGTCGCTACTTATGACTGCGACTATTGCCTATCGTTCAGAGCAAGCTCCTTTGCAGAATTGTCTTCTGCCTTTATCATTATCGCCCCCGAGGGCGCTGCAGTTGTCTACACCAACATTTCCGTCATCTTTTTTCATAGTTACATAACACGAGCATGGGGCATGCCCGCCTCATTTCTACACAGTTGTATATTGTTACGCACCTTCTGGACAATCGAGTTCTACAGGTTCCTTTATTCTCCAAAGGATTTCTCTACACGGTCCCACTCTTGCTCTCCCTTACAACACCATTCTCAGTAAAAGAAACATTGATGTATTTCGGCTATACGTATGCTCCTAACCTCATCCATCAGGGGGCATTTGTTATCACCGAAATTTCGTCTGCACATGGCGACAAGAACTCCGCATCATCAAAAAAGGAATGAATTCATTCATGGAACAGGATTAATTCCACAGCATTGCAAAAGGGTCAAAAACTATACAAAGTAACCAAAAATTGAAGGGTTCTTTACAGAATCTGGGTGCGCGCTCATATGCGCGGAACAACAACGTACAATGCGCGCATAAACGCACGATGCGCGGCTGTTAAGCAAAAAACCCGCGCACCTACTAAATGACACATTTATTGAAATTGGTCGGCCTCCCAACCACTAATGGATCAGCTCCCAAGTCGATTTGACATCAAATCCGAGCTGAATCCGCATGGTAGGCTGGTCAAAGACCTAATTGAGCCCTAAAGAGCCCCTTTTCACACTTCAAAGAGGTTACATAATCACCCAATGCTATGCTATATAAAGCCATGAGGAAACCTCATTTTCTCAAGGAATTCCATGCATTGTTATGCTGCCAAGATTGTTAAGGACTCATTCTTTGACAAGAACACATAGGCATCATTTCACAAGAGCTATCCACCCCTCTCTTGAGTGGATAAGCTAGGAGTTCTTTCACCCACATTTTCATCTTTTCATTGTAAGGAGAGCAAGCTTGTGAGGGCCTCAAGAGCCTTCCATTGGAGAAAGAAGGGACCCAAGTCCCCTTTCTTCATTGTGCCTTTGGATTTCATCAATAGATCAACTTATACATTGGTGATATTGGTCCATTTGTATTTATTTTTCATTTCTCCATATGCTCATAGTTTTAGTTTGTTTTAATTTAATTCTTGTTTATAACTTTGTAGTTTCTCTTTCTAACCTTTCCTTTTACAGCTATCATGCCTAGCAGATCCCAACTGGGCATGTAAGCACCTTTTATTTGCTCATCAAGTGACGAATTGGGTGCAAACATTTATAATTAATACGAACAAGAACGAAAGACATTTCAACTTCACAATTTTTCTGATCTCTGTCTGTCTCTGTGTTTTTTTTCGGTTTTCTTGAAATTCTCCTATTTCCTTATCGAAAAATTTTCCTCCCACAGAGAACTCTTCTAGGTATCCCTTCCTTCTATCAAGGTTACCTCTATCGGGATTTTGAAACCGACAATGTTCTGGTGGGTTGAATCCCCGATTTCTGATTTCCCGATGCGCTACCTTTACGGGTAGCCCCTGCTATGGACTCTACATCATGTGACCATTGACTCGTGACCCCGACCTTTTCCCTTATCAGGGTTCGGGGTTTCACAAATCTGAATGTGCCAAAACTCTTGACAGCGGAATCCCCGATTTCCCGATTTCTGATGGACTCCATCTGTGCTAGCCCTCCAGGATATAGCCTCACCATATGACCACTTCCCATCACCGTGATCAATCCTCTTATCGTGGTTTCAGAATTTGTGATGTTGCAATGCACATGCATTCACAACCTCCGATACTCCGATTCCTGATGTGCTTTTACACTGGCTAGCTCTCCTGGCTCAGCCTCTGATCCACATGACCATACTATATGACCTCCACCCTACCCCGTCGGCTTTCGATGGTTTCAATGTCATTCTCATACGCTCACGGGATCCTCGATGGGTCCCAGTTATTGACTTGTCAACATTCCTTTTTCCTATCGCTAAAAATCTTCCACCTGTCCTCCTGACAGTCGGTGTGGCCCCACGCTCCTAGGCCTTATCGGGAAATAGCGTATCGCGATTTTCCAATGCATGAAACCTTTTATTTCGGGATCTCCGATATCCCGATTCCCGATATGCCGACACGCCTTTTTGGCTTTAACCCTTCGTGGTTAAGTCAGGTCCATGTGACCTCTACCGCGTGACCGTACTCAAAGCTCTCGTCGGGGTTTCAGGGTTCAGAGTTTCAAAGTGTATGAATCACTTGTCACCGGGGTTCCCGATTTCCCGATGAACTTCAAACACCGATGGACTTACTCCTTGTCGGGACTTTCCCCGATGGCGCAGATCTCTGCCACGTGTCCACTAAATGAACGGTCCAAATTTTTTCGCGAAATCGCGGATCGCGATTCCGTGTGACGAGATCTCTATGTGTTCGAGAAATCTGATTCTTCGATTTCCGACACTGCGGAATCTCTTGACACGTATCCACCCGAGATTCACGGCTATGATCCCTCCTCGGGATTTCGAGAATCACAAGGTCTCGATTCGCTTGACTTCTAATATCCCGACGCCTCTTCAGGACTTCTCCTCTACCCATGAGGACTTAAGTCCTGTGCAACTTCTGTCAACTTGGACGGTTGACGGGTAATCCCACAGGGATCTTACGACTCATGATCCTCCCGAGTTTGAACTACTGTAAAGTATCCAAAGGCTTTAAACCTTGTGCACGTTCTCCAGATCTGACGGTTACAAGGGTTCGCCTTCCCTCCCAAACAGATCCTATGGCTCTAACTCCATTGGTGTAGAGACCTGTCTTCATGTGCTCATAGACCATACCAGCTGCGGTTTCATAGCACCGCTATACCTCCTGAGCTTAATAAAAACTTGTCAAGTATCTCCTTGGCGCTTCGGAGAAAACCAGGGTCAGAAATGGGTCCTCCCGACTCAATTTCCCTTTGCATTCTCAATCCAAAGACTACTCCACTCGCCCATCTAGGCTCAGTGTCGAAGCCTTCGCTCTGATACCAATTTGTAGTGTACCTGTTCACTACCGAGGTTTCCAAACCCCTCAATTACCATTCTATACATGAATGTTTACATAATTGGTACAGGAATTATAAGCACATGCATTTAACACAATTAAACACACTTAATTCTCAGAGTAAAATATATAGGTTACTTCTACAATTAAACAATACATAACATTCAACAGTAACTCATTTACACAGCGGAAAACATGATACATGAACATCACAGTCATGCCAAATGTGATGAAATCATAATTCAGATACTTATCTTTTAATGGCTGTAGAATTTCACCAACCAAGTGAAAACCTTCCATGAACCTCCCAACCTTAGACCACACTGTTCATCAGCTCAACAATGGGTCACCCCCGAGCTGGGACCGAGCTCCACCCCAAGGAAAGGAATCTAGACTCAGGCTGAGGTTACAGGGAAGATAACACATACACAAACACCCAAAATAAAGATCTCCCAGGAATCTCCCACGCTCACTGCCCACAGACCCTCATTCCCCACATGCCTGTTCCACCCTAGGAGAGTTCACCTTCTTTGTCACCTAGAAAGTCCTTCGGCTGCCAGTCTCCCTTACCTTGGGTTACAGGAACAGACTGGACCGGAAGTCTCTGGGCTCTATGGCAGCTACAGGGATTCCTTCCAGGAGTTCTCTTCTCCCTCTGTGCACTCTCTCACCTGGAGGAGTCTCTCACAGGCCAACAAGCCTCATGCAGTCCAATACTGCGCAGTCACAAAAACCCACGGGAAACACAGACAAAGGCTTCCCAAAACGGTTCAGAAATCACTGGATGATCTCATGGCATGATTTCGGAACATGCTCCATGCACAGGCTAGCTCAGCTTTTCCCCAACAACAAGGATTCTTCAACTCGAGTTCAACAGAGGGTTCCAGTTCAGGAAATGCGCTCACGGGATTTCTCAGAGACAGACACAAACTCCACCCTCACTGGACAGGGGTGTACATGGATTCTTCAGGACAAAACAAAAGATTTCTTTTCTGTATCAGGATTACACAAAGGTCTCTTACAGACTGGCTTTCCCACTCGGCTCTCGCTCAGGGCAGACAAATAGAATGGCTGAGAACCCCCCTCATGGCTTACTGCCTCTGTTTTATTTGCATGCACCAGGGTTGACACTTGTCACCCTGGGAACTGCATGCGTTCCATCCGTACGCCTTCCTCCCACCACTTGGGAAATCACGGTTCCTTCCAAAAGGACTTAGGATAAAATAATGTGCACATGGATTTTTAGGAAATAATATTAAAATATTATTCCAGGCCTAAGCCCCCTAGGCTCATCACTCAGCCCCTTTCCCACCTTCCAGCCCCTAGTTCCTTGCCCACTCTGTGGACGCTCAGTCCTCCATCACTCATTCCTCGTGGTCGGTCTGCACTGGCGGTGTTTATATTTTATTAATTGATCTGCATACATACAAGTACATCAACAGGCTCCTGGCCTTCAACACTTAGGCTCCCTGGCCTGACAAAACACATAAGCCTACAACTTATACAATACTTGGCTCACCAGCCTATAGAACATATTTACAATTCTTTGCATAAAACATGATCTGTAACGGGGCTCATCCTTGGGGACACTACACCCAAATATGGGCATATGTAAATGATGCAGACCCCTACCCTTCAGGGTCCTACCGACCTCCCGATCACAGGATCATTCAATCCCCTTGCGCTACTACAACTCTTTGGTCGCTACTGGAACCCCACAAAAAAATATTCACAGTTCCTTTTATGAAACTTGCCCTGCGAGAACAAGTACCAAGCGTGAGCTTCACCTCCACGCAACCATGAGCTGTGACCGTGCGCCTACACAAAAAGTGTTTTGGGACTTCGCGTATAAGGACTTCGACATATGAAACACCCTTGACTCTCTAACTCCCGATAGTTAACCGATGAGGGCTGAGCACTGGGATAGCTCCCATTGTATCCATTCTCCATGTGACCACCGCCTATGATCACCGGTTGAGCCCAAAAGGCGCCCATCATGTTTCACGTATCGACGATGTGAAGGATTTGATTCCCTGTTCTTTAAATTCCTGATCCTTGAACTACGACATGGCTTAGCTCATGTTAGATTCTTCCTTTAGTTCCTCCACATGACCTATGGCTATAACTTACAACTAAAACTTCTGATATTTCCTTCACCTAGATCAACGGTCAAGGTTTTCCTGTTATCTGACGGTTCAGATATTCTTGCGAGTCTAGACCTCACGAGTCCCCAACTCATCCCCTTTGAATTTTTTCAGTAGCAAGTCAACGAAATGTTGAACTCTCTCCACACATCCCTCCAAAATGGATGGTCCTGATGATGTCGAGACAACCAAAGTCTGTGATTCTTTCGTAAGTCTACACTTCACAAACTCTCCTGATTCAATTCTTTGACATCTTCTCCCTTTGAGTCACCAAATTGATGACTCATCACCACATTCCTTCCTTGAAAATGGATGGTCCCGATGAGTTTAGAATGATCAATGACTATGCTCTCTTCACCATGATCAATGGATGTGTTATTTTTTCCACAATCAATGGCTGTTATCTTTTCAGAATGATCAACAACCATGATATTTTCGAAAGTTTGCACTTCGTGAATTCTTCCAGTTGATTTCTTTGACTTCTTCCCTCTACGAGGCAGTGAAATAATGATCGGCTGTCATGCATCCTTTGGTGATGGATGGTCCTGATGATTTTGGGACTTGTCTCGTGCACCTTCCCCCAGATCCAATGGTTGTTGGTCCACATTCCAGATCTGATAGTGTGGGTCTGATTCCTCCTGCACTCACCTCTCGTTGTCTAGACATGGATTTAGACGGTCTAGATCTTCTCCTCGCATCTTATCCGAAGTATTTTGTGCTCTCCCTCTTGATATTTTGCGCCTTCTTCGCGGACTTGGAAGATTTCAACACTTAGAATATTTTGATCTTTTCCTTTCCTGCAAATCCAATTTCTGGATCTCGTGAACACTTTATGAAAGTGCTATCCCTTTTGAGCTTCGTCCCTTGAAAGTTTTTCGGTCTCCCACGCACACCTTGCATTCTGGGGATTTCAAAAAATTCAGTGCGAAGGATTTTCTTGAAAAGAAAATGCTTCTCACCCACTTGGCGTTATTCACTCCCATTCTTCAAAACTTGTTGGTTTCTTAACGCTATGAACACTTTTCACATGGTCTAGGTTTCTCTGAATCTCCCTCTGAACTTCTCTGAGTCAATCCTGGCTCATTCGATGCACTCCTTGCATTCACGATGCACACCTTGCATATAAGTATTAGAAGAGAAAAAATTGGAACTCATCCAGTTTTGTCACGACCTCATACAATCAACTTCTCAACTTCTCATACATGAAAATGAATTTATAACAAGTCATACACACAGAATAAAACTCATTCAATATCATGAGAAAATGAGCATAGTCCACAGATTTGGGACAAATTTCTGTCTGTTCTATTCATTCATGAAAAAAAAAGAAAATTACATAGTGTTTCTACTATTCTACTCTACTCTACTATGTTCTGATATGTTTCAATACAATACTGAAAAACCTATTTAAGGATTGGCTCCGTGAGCTCTCTCATCCTTTTCTGAAATACATTGTTTCATATTTTAAAACTCCTACCTAATATGTTCTATTACATTAACTACATGTTGCTGCCAGATAGAGTCAACACTCCATATTTGCAGTTCTTACAGTACTTAGAGACTTTACAAACAAGTTACATTTCAAAATGTTTTTCAAAAGAATATCTCAACAACCCAATTAAATTCCGAGTTAAATGATTGACTAGAAATTATGTCCATGCTAAGATGTCCTCTGTTTTCCTCCATGTGTGTGTTGTTGTCTTTGAAGGCGATGCTCCTGCATCATACTCCTTTGGTTAAAAAATATTTCATGGACTCCTATCCATGAGCTCCTGTATTGTCCTTCCATGTTTCAAAACATTAGGTTCTATGACCCAACTTGCATCTTCAATTGGATGATCTTTCCACTTCACTAAGTACTCAAGATATTTCTTTCGCCTGGTTTTCTTTCCATCCCTCTGTTCAATATTTTTTTCCATCTAAGGTTTTTCTGTTGTGGGGAGTTTCTCTTTCCAGTGAATTTATTTCTGATCATCTGATTCTCCTGCTTCATCTCTCATGTAAGAAGATAGATCTGCAGCATTGAATATTAGAGATATCCCAACATTGTCTGTCAACCCAATATCATAATCATTGGCTGTGAATTTTTTGAGAATCTTGCATGGTCCTATATTATTCATATTTAACTTGTTGTATGTTCTCCTTGGAAACCTCTCTTTTCTCAAATGAGCTAAAAATTCATCTCCAACTTCGAATTGAACTTATCTTCTCTTTTTTATAAACTCTGCTCTTGTATTTCTGGTTGTTGTCATGTAGGTGTTCTCTAACTTTGTCATGGAGTTTCTGCATTTTTATTGCAAAATCATCTGCTCCAACAGTTCTGAATGCATCTTGATTCAAATTTATAAACTCTATAATCCCTCTTGGTTGTGTACCATACACAATTTCAAATGAACTTTTCCTTGTGCTCCTGTTCACTAAATTGTTGAACACAAGTTTTTCTTGTGCTAGAATCTAATCCCATTGTTGACCTTGCTCAGCGAATAAACTTCTCAACAAGTTTCCCAGACTCCTGTTTACAACATCGATATTCCCATCTACCTAAGGGTGATATGTAGAACTAAAGGATAAATTCGTTCCCAGTCTCTTCCATAGTGTCCTCCAAAAGTGTCCTACGATTTTGGTGTCTCTGTCTGAAACTATGCTCCTTGGAAATCCATGTAGTCTTACTACTTCTCTGAAAAACAAATTGGTGATGTGTGTGGCATCGTTTGTAATCTGGCATGGTGTGAAATGTGGCATTTTTGAGAATCTGTCTATCACAACAAATATGGAATTTCTCCCTTTTTTATTTCTAGGTAATCCCAAAACAAAATCCATACTGATTGCATCCCACAACCTCTCTCGGATTGGTAGTGGCTGATACAAACCAGTGTTTTGTTGCCTTCCTTTTGTATACTGAAAAAATATACATTTTTCACGAACTTCTTCACTTTTTATCTCATGCTCGACCAATAGTATGAGTTTCTCAGCTGTGAAAATGTCTTATCGTGACCAAAGTGTCCAACTAAACCTCCACTATTTTTTTCTTTCAGCAGGTTGTCTCTCATTAAGCATTTCAGAATGCATAACTAGATTCCTCTTAATAGTAATCCATCCTGGATCAAATATTAAGTCCATGGGCTTCTGTCTCCCAATAAAGGATTCTTGCATTCCTCATAATCTTCTTTGAAATCTACATCTTCTTTATACATATCCTTGAGGTGTTCAAACCCCAAAGTCTCAACCTAGAATTCCTGTACAATCAAATTTCTTCTTCTCAAAGCATCTGGGACTTTGTTAGCAGTTCCATCAATGTGTTTAATAACAAAAGTAAATTTTTTCATAAATTCTACCCATTTTGCATGTTTATGATTCAACTTTTCTTGCCTAGTAATAAATTGCAAAGCATGATTATCACTGTACAAGACAAATTCTTTAGGAATTAGATAGTGTCTCCATTTTTTCAAATCTTGAATCACTGCATAAAACTCCTGGCCATATGTGGAATAATTTTTCTTGGAATCATTCAGTTTCTCACTGAAATAAGAAACTTGCCTATTATCCTGACTCAAGACTGCTCCAATAGCTAATCCACTTGCATCACATCTCACCTAAAATGTTTTTCCAAAATATGGTAAGACCAGAATTGGTTGCTCTGTTATTTTCTCCTTCAACACTTTGAAAATTTTCTCAGCTTCATCTGTCCAACTGAAGGACTTGTGTTTCTTCTTCGCAGTATCGAACAGGGGTGCACATATGAAACTGAAATTTCTAATGAATTTTCTATAAAAATTCGCTAACCCATGAAAACTTCTTACCTCAAATACATTGCTCGTCGATGACCATTCTTTGATTGCTCTCACTTTTTCTAGGTCCATCTTCAATTCATTTGAAGAGATTACAAAACCCAAATATATGAGATTCTTCTTCATATTTATCAACAATTTCTCTTATTGTAACCTTAACATCGCTAACATCAAATGCCTTAAGTGTTCATCCTTTGTCTTACTGAAGATTATTATGTCATCCAGATATACTATGAAAATTTTTTCTCTGAAGTACTTTAACACTTCATTCATTAATCTCATAAATGTGCTTGGTCCATTTGTTAACCCAAACAACATGACCAACCATTCAAAAAATCCTTCATTTGTCTTGAATTTTGTTTTCCATTCATCTCCCTCTCTCATTCTTATCTTATGATATCCTCTCTTCAAGTCTACCTTGGAAAAATAGCTTGCTCCACTCAAACAGTCCATCAAATCACCCATCCTTAGTAAATGAAATCTGTATATAATGGTTATCTTGTTGATGGATCGAGAATCCGTACACATTCTCCATCCTCCATCATTCTTTGGACTCAATACAGTCCGTGTTGCACATGGGCTTAGGGTTTCCCTGACTAACCCTTTATCTAACAACTCCTGGACTTTCTTTTTGACCTCCTCATTCTCTCTACGTGTCAACCTATAAGCTACTTTGTTTGGTAAAATAGCTCTTGTAATAAGGTCAATATGATGGCTTACGCTCCTAATGGGTGGCAATGAGTGTGGTAACTCATCCATGACTATATCAACAAAGTTTTCTAATAGTTTCTTGGTTTCTATAGGAAAATCTTCTACAAAAGTATTTGTAAGGACAACTCTAGGGTTCCTCACTACAACAAACTATATTTCTTTCTTCTTCTTGACTTCATTCAAGAGTTCCTTCCCGCTCATGAGAAGTATGCATGAACTAGCTTCTCTCTTTGTCTCCTTGTCCTCTATGTGTAACAACATCAATGTTCTACCAATTTTATCTAGGGTATAGGTATTTTTCCTTCCATCATGAATAACTTTTCAATCATACTACCATGACCTACCCAATAGAACATGAGAGACATCCATAGGAATTACTTCACACAATATTTCATCTTTGTAACCTTTTATTTTCAATTTAACTTGGCATTGTTGACTTACCATGACTTGATGTCCCTTCTGCAACCAGGATAACTTGTATGGATTTGGATGTGCAATTGTCTTTAGCTCCATCTTCTCCACTAGATCTGTGGATACTAGATTTTCAGTTCTCCCACTGTCTATGATCACCTTGCAAACTATGTCCTTAGACTTGCAAGCAGTTCTTAAAAGGCTTGTCCGTTGAACTGGTTCCTCTGGTTCCTTTTCTGGTTTAAGAAGAATTTTCCTCATCATGAGATTTCTTCCTCCTTCTGCAGCTTTTGCTTCCACATTCTTATGTTCTTCGGCAATATGTGCTTCTCCACCTTCCCTTTTTCTTTCAAGACATTTCCAAGATTTGTTCCTTCTTTTCCATAGGTATAGCATTTAACTACGCCTCCTCTGGCTCTTCCTCTTCCTCTTCCTCTAGAAAAAGAACTTCTTCCGCCATGTTGTCCTTCTTTAGAACTTTGACCCTTATCATGGTGACTATGTTGTTTTTCAACTTCAGGCTTCAACTTCTAGAACTTCTCTTTGCTGGTTCCCTTGCCTCTACTTGAATTTCCGCCTCTGCTTCATTGGCTTTACTTCCTGGCCAATTTTTTCTCAGCTTTCAAGGCTACTTGATAGGCATACTCGATTGTTATAAATGACATCATGATGATCTCCTCTTGGATTTCATACCTCAACCCATTGATATGTTTGGCTATCTTCTAACAATTCTTCAACTTCTAAATTGCCTTCATACATAGGTACCTCTATCCTTGCTCTGACTCCTATCTTTGAAACAAATTGTATCAAGCGATCTTGTGCAACATCCTCCATGTCATTTTCTTTGACCTCTTCTTCATCACTCTTAGCTTCACTGGCATCACCAACATCTGGTGCTCTTCTTTGTGTTGTCTCCATAGTGTCTAGTCTCATTCGGAGTCGCCTCATTTCTTCTTACATTTTTGCATTCTCTCTATGCCTTCTCAGTGGCATGATTTCACTGTGTCACCGAACAACATAAATCACATTCGTGATACCACGATTGATACCAAATTTCTCCCCTTCTCTTTTCGTTTGTTGTCTGTAAACAAACTCAAAATATAGCTCTGATACCACCTTATGCGGACCCCTGCCCTTCGGGGTCCTCCCGACCTCTCGATCACTGGATCGTTCAATCCCCTTGAGATGCTACATCTCTTTGGTCCCTGTTGGCATCCCATGAAAAAATATTCATCGGTCCTTTTATGAAACTCTCCCTGTGAGAACAAGCACCAAGCGTGAGCTTCACCTCCACGCGACCACGGGCTGTGACCGTGCGCCTACACAAAAAGTTTTTCTGGACTTCGACGTATGAACCACCCTTGAATCTCCAACTCCAGATAGCTAATTCCTGACGAGGGCTGAGCACTAGGAAAGCTACCCTCGTGTCCCTTCTCCATGTGACCACCACCTATGATCACTGGTTGAGCCAAAAAGGCGCTCATCGCATTTCGCGTATCGACGATGTGAAGGAGTCGATTCCTTGTTATTCAAACTCCCGATCCTCGAACTGTGATGGGGCTTAACTCGTGTTAGTTCCTTCCTTTAGTTTTTCCACATGACCTATGGCTATAACCTGGGACTAAACCTTCTGATATTTCCTTCACCTAGATCAACGATCAAGGTTCCCCTATGATCCGATGGTTCATATCATGTCGCGAGTCCTTGACTCTACCCCTTTGACTTTCTTCAGCAACAAGTTAGTGAAATTATGAACTACCGCCACACGTCCTTCCAAAATGGAGGGTCCTGATGACGTCGGGACAACCAACGGTTGTGATTCTTTTGCAAGTCTACACTTCGTGAACTCTCACGATTCAATTCTTTGACTTCTTCTCCCTTTGAGTCAGCGAAACAATGACTCATTGCCACATGTCTTCCTTGACAATGGATGGTCCCGATGAGTTCAGAACGATCAACGACTATGCTCTCTTCGCCACGATCAACAACTATGCTCTTTTCGCCATGATCAACGACCGTTCTCTTTTCATGAGTTTTCACTTCATGAATTCTTCTATTTCACTTCTTTGACGGCTTCCCTCTGGGAGTCAATGAAATGTTCATCGACTGTCACACATCCTTTTGCGATGGATGGTCCTGATTATTTCGAGACTTGTCTTGTGCACCTTCCCCCGGATCCAATGACTGTTGGTCCACACGCCAGATCTGACGGTGCGGGTCTGATTCCCTTTGCACTCACCTCTCACTGTTTGGACGTGGATTTTGACATTCCAGATCTTCTCCTCGCAGCTTATCCGATGGCTATTGTGCTCTCCCTTATGAGATTTTGCACCTTCTTCCCGAACTTGGAAGATTTCAACACTTAGAATATTTTGATCTTCGCCTTTCTTGTGAATCTAATTTCTGGATCTTGTGAACACTTTATGAAAGTGATATCGCTTCTGAGCTTTGTCCCTTGAAATTTTTTCAGTCTCCCACGCACACCTTACGTTCTAGGGATTTCAAATAACTCATTTCGAAGGATTTTCTTGAAAAGAAAATGCTTCTCGCCCACTTGGCGTTCTTCGCTTTGGTTCTTCAAAACTTGTTGGCTTCTTGACGCTATGCACACTTTGCACCTGGTCTGAGTTTCTCTGAATCTCTCTTTGAACTCCTCTGAGTCAATCCTGGCTTAGTTGATGCACTCCTTGCGTTCGCGATGCACACCTTGCATACAAGTATTAGAAGAGAAACGATTGAAACTCAACCAGTTTCGTCATGACTTCTCATTCATGAAAATGAATTTATAACAAATCATACACACAGAATAACACTGATTCAATCTCATGAGAAAATGAACACAATCCACATATTTGGGACAAATTTCTGTCTGTTCTATTCATTCATGAAAAAAAAAAAAATTACATAATGTTTCTGCTATTACACTCTGCTCTACTCTGTTCTAATCTATTTCAATACAATACTGAAAAACCTATCTAAGGATTGGCTCTGTGAGCTCTCTCATCCTGTTTTGAAATCCATTGTTTCAAATTTTAAAACTCCTACCTAATATGTCCTGGTACATTAACTGTCTATTACTACCAGATACATCCATCGTTTCAGATTTTAAAACTCCTACCTAATATGTCCTGGTACATTAACTGTCTATTACTACCAGATACATCAACAATCCATATCCGCAGTCCTTATAGTCCTTAGAGACTTTACAAACAAGTTACATTTTAAAATGTTTTTCACAAAAATATCTTCTCTCTTATTGACCAAACTCTTCCTCAAGTTGGTTTAAATCATTGGTTCTTTCCTTGAGATGATCCATCAATATATTTTCTCTCTTTTCTGTGTCTTCCTTTTGTGCCGCTATGTTGGCTTCTAAACATTTATTTTGATATTTTAGAGTTTATTCTATTCTTCTAGCCTCTTCTAGTTGAGCTCTTAAATTATTGATGACTTGCTGATCCTTTTCAAAACCTTGAACACTTTGTTTTTGCTTCATCAATTCTTTCTTGGATGAGTTGTTTCCTCTCTTTTTTTCCTTAGATATTTAATTGCACTGATCAATTTTTCTTTGTAATCAACTTCTACTTCATCATATTCTTCCTCTTCTGAATGTGTCTGACATGATAAGAATTTTTCTTCTTGTTCTGTATCTGCATCTTCTTTGTCATTTTATGAATCTACGATGGGTGAAGAATATATGTCATGTAACTTATCCCAAAGTTTTTTGGCTGATGAACATTTACCAACCTTTTCTCTTACCGATTTAGGTAATCCTTCCCAGATGAAATCCATTTCTATTTTGTTATTTTTCTTCAATTCCTTCTTGGTTGTAGTATTTTCCCTTTTCCAACTATCATATCCTATAACAATTGATAGCCAAATATATTGTTCTTGTGCCTATAAATATACTTTCATCCTTCTACTCCAAATCTCATACTTAAAACCATTCTGACCATTAAACATTGGTACTCCTTTCTCATAATAATCCATGATCTCCTTCCAGTGGTTAAACTGTTTCCTGAAGGAACCTTGCTCTGATACCAATTGTTGGATTATTGCAAGGGGGGGGGTGAATCATTAATAGAGCAATTTAATCCCTTTTAACCATATAATCCAAGTGTTATATCAATGAAGCATTATTATCCAATAACTACAGAGTAAATAAGCAATGAAGAAATAAACAATCATACACATACATAATACACCAGTGTTTTACATGAAAACCCAAATCGGGGGAAAACCATGGAATTATTTTTCTTATATGTCTTGAAGAATTACATTCATTGGAAGCACCAACTTCCTTTGTTTTCCAGTTGCAACTGGAAGGAGGCTCCAACCCACTATTTTTTCAAGAAACAGCCTAAGAGAAGCTCCAACTCCCCAATTCTCTGGCTATAACCAGAAAGAGCTACAACCCCCAATGTTCTCCACCTACAACCGGAAGGTGGCTACAACCATCTATCCTTGCCCCATAATGCCACACTGAAGTAGAAGTAGAATGATGGAACCATTGTCAAACTATCACTGTGAGGTATATCACTGTAAAAATGTACCAATAAATTTGAACCATGCATCAACCATGCATCAACCTCTACCTCAACATGCAATTAGCCTGTACCATAAACAAGTGCATCAATCATCCACCAACCTGTAATCAACCTGTACCATAAGTAAGTGCATCAACCATGCATCGACCTATACCTCAACCTGTAATCAACCTATACCTTAAACAACTGCATCAACCATGCACCAACCTGTAATCAACCTGTACCATAAACAAGTGCATCAACCATGCACCAAACTGTAATCAACCTCTACAAAAAACAAGTGCATCAACCATGCACCAACCTGTACCAAAAATAAGTACATACAACCATGTACCAAGTATGTACCAATCATGTGCCAAATACTCATCAACTATGACTCATCAATATGTTCCAATATCATCAACTATACACCTCATGTATGTGCGCTAACTCATCAACTACTTGTCTCAACCATTTACTCAAGATGTATCACAACCAAAAGCCCTCATCAATTTTATCATCCAAATCTGATTTGTAGCTCTGTAATAGACCTAGTGTATATGATCACATTCCTGCAAACCTTCCTTAACTTTAGAAACAATAGACTAGAATTTTAATCAAACTTTTCTTTAGTCTCACATGCCCAGTTTTGGATTAGTCAACAACTCTAACTTAAAGTAATCATAAATTTTAACCTGTAATGTATAAATATCTAAAACTAATACATAGTGTTATTCAGTGTGTTTTATGCAATTCATCCAAGTGTCACTACTTGGAACCTCTCATAAAATTATTTATAGAAAAAATGACATACCTTCCTGAATTTTGGCTTATTCTAGAGAGCAACCTTGTAGAGTGTTCCCCGCAAAAAATATTTGATGAATTGATCTAAAACTATTAAAAATAATACTACAGAATGTACCCTAACCAAAACATTTGGTCTCACTAAATTTGGATCTGCTATGAATAAGTTATGACATTTTTACCAGAAACACTTGATTTTGACTAGTTTCAGGACTGGCCACAAACCCTATTTTCCATGGAGCGTAACTCCCAAAATAAAAGGACCCACAAGATGATTTTTTAACCACATATACTTGGATATGTTTTCTCACTTTCGTAGAAATTGAAAGATCTGAATCATTATAGAAAAACATTTATAGTGAAAATGGTGAGATGATCTGTAAATAACATACCTTAGAAAGAACCATAATTTTTTTTTATCCTTCCTTCCATTTCATCCTTCTTTTCTTCACTTTCCTCATAATTTCGGCTTAGATATCATTTGGTTACCTCAAACACCTATAGATATTCAATATGTTCAAGTTTGATTCAAATGAGAGAGCCTTGCCTCTTATTTATACTCTCCAAGTAGCTTCCTTAAAAACAACTTCTAGGTCACTTGGCCCACTTTCCTTATTTTAGGGTTAGGTCCACTTCTAATTTCTCCATTAAATTTATTATTGAAATAATTTATTTTTTATTCACTTTGAATTATAATACACTCATCACATCACTTTATTATTTACCTCGTAAAATATCTTAAACCACTTTGACTACTTTGACCTTTTGGAGCTTCTATATGACATATGAGGGTCCTCCAACTTCGTAAGGCCATAACTCTCAGACCGTCAGGAGTTATGTGATGTTCTACATACCAACAGAAATGGCATGACATGTAATATCCATATAGAATAGTATTATCTAAAAATATATCATAACTCATAATGTTACCCATCAAACAAACTTGGGTCCATTGCCCAAACCTGCGGTCTCCAACTTCTCATGGCCATAACTCTCTAACCATGAGGAATTATGTGATGTTCCACATACCACTGGAAATGACATGACAATAACTATCCATCTAGGAAATTTTCCCTGACAAGTTCACTTTCCTTCATCTCATTATTCCACAATTAAGCATGGGTTCTCTTACTCCACAAAGCATCTTCCCATGAGGGATTTCACTATAATGGGATCACTTTGGAGTTCATCCATATTTACTTCTTATCAACCATGAAAAAAAAATAATGAGTCATATTTACATCAAACAGTATTTGGTCCATTACCCAATCCTTTGTGCTACGGGGCTTTCTTCAAGGGTTGACATCAATGAAAACCAACCTTAATCAACAATATCCCCCTTTGGCATTGATTGAAACACTCTAATGCAATACTGAAATCATACCACTCATGATCCCTCTAGAACCATGTCTTTGTCCTCTGCATCTGATAAATCTTCTCTCCCTGGAACCATGCCTCTGTCCTCTGCATCTGATAAATCTTCTCCCCCTCGAACCATGCCTCTGTCCTCTACATCTAATAAATATCTACCCCTTTGTCATCAATAGCAAAGTTATCTTTCCATCTGGGGCTGCTCCCCCTAATAGACTATCCTCTTATGGTGCTTCATCGTGTACATATAAGACATATAAGATAAGCATTCAAAAAGCATTCAAAAAACAATCATTTTTGGAGTAGAAATAACACCAAGTCTTTGGTGAAGATATTCAAAGGCTTCCCATGGAAGTGGTTTTGTAAAGATGTCTGCCACTTGTTCTTTTGTGCCCACATACTCAACTCTGATATTCTTTTCTGCAGCCTATTCCCGTAGAAAGTGATACTTGATTGGAATGTGCTTCATCTTGGAGTGCATCACCGGGTTTTTTGAGATATTGATGGCACTTGTATTATCACAATATATTGGAATGGGCTCATCATACTCAACTTGTATATATGTCAAAGTTTGTTTCATCCAAAGAACCTATGTACAACATGTTGTTGCTGCAATATACTCTGCCTCGACTGTAGATAGAGATCTCGATGATTGTTTCTTGCTTAGTCATGATAACAAACACTCACCTAAGTAGAACGTTGATCCACTGGTGCTTCGTCGGTCATCAATACAACCTGTCCAATCTGCATTTGTGTAGGCAATAAGTGATAGATCTTTTCCTTCTGGATACCATAATCCAAACTCTTTTGTTCCTTTGAGATATCTGAAGATCCTCTTTACTGCTAATACATGTGATTCCTTTGGTGTTGCTTGAAATTGTGCCACCTGTCCAACTGCCTACATTACATCTAGTCTGGATGTTGTCACATATAGTAGGTCGCCAATCATTGACCTATATTGCCTCTGATATGTATACTTTGAATCATCATCTTTGCTCAACTTACAACTAGTTTGCATGGGAGTGATAACTGGTTTGCAATCTTCCATTCCGATCCTCTTTAACATTTCTCTGATATACTTGGTTTGAGAAATAAAAATTCCTTGGTTACTTTGACATATATGAAGTACCAAAAAGAAGGATAGTTCTCCAAGTAATGACATTTCAAATTCATTCTGCATGCCTTTTGCAAATTTATGGCTTAACCTGTCATCATCACTACCAAAAATAATATCATCAACATAAACTTCAATTAATAAAATATTACCTTGACTTACCTTGATGTAGAGGTTGTTGTCTTCACTTCCTTTTCTAAACCCTGCCTAGTACAGATACTTATCCAATCTGGAGTACCATGCTCTAGGAGCCTGTTTTAGACCATACAAGGCCTTCTTTAATTTACACACATAGTATGTGTTCTCTGAGAGATCAAATCCTTCTGGTTGTTCAATATAGACTTCTTCTCCAATTTCCCCATTCAGAAAAGATGA
>ML780295.1:410303-425376 GCA_009831015.1 Picea engelmannii | reverse complement strand
AACTCCTTAGGAACATTACAAATATGCTTAAAAAATATACCAAAATAAAGTGGAACACAGAAGCTAAATAGTCCTTTGAGCAGGTAAAACATACACTTACACAAGCTCTTGTATTGATCAGTTCATATTACACTAAGGATTTATATTTATTCTCTTTTTCATCTGAACACACCATTGCAATAGTCCTATTACAGAAAAAAAATGAAGGGCATGAACACCCCATAGCCTTTTTCAGTAAGTCATTGAGAGATCTTGCACTGAACTACAATATAATGGAGAAACATGATTTTTCCCTAGTAAAAGAAAGTAAATATTTTAGAGTTTACATTCTCCATTCTCATATTATTTCTTATGTTCCAAATGTAGTGATGAAGGGCATTTTGACTCAGGATAACCCTGATGGTAGGAGAGGAAAGTGGATTGTTGTGATTATGGAATATGATATAGAAATTAAACCAACTAAACTGATCAAGGGTCAAGGTTTGACCAAATTGATGGCTGAATCCAATTTTCATTCTTTAGACATAACATTTTAGCTACAGTTGATGAACAGGGAGAGAAGGAGACTCTACATGTCAAAGAGGAATTATCAAATTCTCCATGGTACACAGACCTCATCTTTGTCTTGCATAATTTACAGTCTCCTCCTGGTCTAACTAAGACTAAAGCTAGATTCTTAAAACTAAAAGCATTGAAATATTTCATCCTGGATGGAAATCTTTACTGGAAATATGTTGGAGGCATTTTAATTAATTGTTTATTAAAGGATGAAGCTGACAAGGCACTGCAGGACTTCCATGAAGGAGATTGTGGCGGGGTCTAAGTTGGAATACTACTACTAAAAATATCCTTAGAGATGGTTTTTATTGGCCCACCTTGTTTGCAAATGTTCATAAAAAGGTAACTTCCTGTCACAAGTGCCAAGTCTTTGAAGGTAAAAGGAATTTTGTTCCTTTTCATTTGAAACCTATTTATGTGTAAGCTCCATTCCAGCAATGGGGTTTGGACTTTATCGACAATATTCACCCACCCTCTTCATGCTAGCATAAGTGGATCCTCACATCTACAGACTACTTCACCAAGTGGATTGAAGTTGTACCTTGCAGGAAATCCATTGACTCTGTCATTATTAAATTCTTGGAAAACAACATTCTCTCTCATTTTGGATGTCCTCGAAAGATCATAATTGATAATGCAACAACTTTTAGATCAAAAAATCTAATAGAATTTTGCAGCAAGTACCATATTACTTTGGGACACTCCACAAACTATCACCCTCAGGGAAATGGGTTAGCTAAGTTCTCAAATAAAATTTTGGTAAATATCATAAAGATGTTGTAGGAAAACAAGAAATCTTGGCACAATAAGTTGGTTCTTGCACTTTGGGCTGACAGGATGACAACAAAAAAATTAATTGGTATGTCCCCATACCAGCTAGTATATCGAATTGATGTTGTCTTCCCCACCTCTTTGGGTGTCCCCATTATGAATTTGTTGCAAGAAGTATGGGCATAGACCAATGATATTCAAAGGAGAATCAATCAGATGATCCAACTCCAATAGTCTAGAGAGGAGGTGTATAACCATAAATAGGTAATTCAAGAGAGCATCAAAAAGATTTATGACAGAAAAAAAAAAGAGGATGATTTCGAATTGGGTGGTATGGTACTAAAATGGGATTCAAGAAATGAAGACAAGGGAAAACATGGAAAGTTCGACAGTTTTTGGAAAGGCCCTTACATCATCCAGGCATTTAGAGGAAACAATGCATTCATACTCAAGGACACAGAAGGAGTAGACTTTCCAGGAGGACCTATAAATGGCAAGATGCTCAAACATTATGTTCCACCAGAATGAAGATCTTAGTCAATAATCTCATTGTACAAACCACTTTTACTATACTTCTTGTCATGTGTGAGGTGATTTTTTTATCATATGGTTGAAGCCCAAAGAGAAGGCCCTAAGACACTGATCTGGAACACCAAATTTGCAATCAGAATAAAGAAAATCAAGATGCAGAAAAATAACTAAGGAAGGAGATTCAAAGCAGCAGGTAGTTGGATTCTTGGCACCTCACAAGGAGAGCACCATCCCCAAGTGGAGCCACTATTATAACCCTATGTTTCATAGGATCACCTGGTGATTATTATCCCTCCAAGTTACATTATGTTGTAAATAATATTTTACTCTGCAAATGATTTACAAAAGAAAAAGAAAAATAAAGAAAATAAAAATACAAAAAACCAAAAGAGGGTATTAAAAAAAGAAAAGAAAAATGATAAAACCCCATGAAATAATTTGGCTTGATTCATATTATCTAACCATGATCAAGTCCTTTCAATTTATGCAGATAGGATAGTGATTAATCTTGGCTAAACATTCTAATATTATCCAAGTTAGATAGGTTAGTGAATAATTTGATCAAACAGTTTAAGCTTGGTAAAATGTCCTAGGTTAGAGTAATTTCTTATCCCGATTGCTTAATATAGGTTAAGGTGCTAGGCAATTAGATTAGGATATAGGCTAGAATGTCTTTTTCAATAAAATTGGTGAAAGGTTGATTATATGCCTTTGATTTGAGTCAAAATGATGTATTTTTGACCCCTTGGTGACAAAATGAAGAAAGGGTAAGCTACAAAAAACCCACAAAATACTTTTATCCTAAGTTTTGCGGTGATATGACAATTTTTGCGTATTGTGTTAAAGGACGTGTTGATCTGAGTGGTTTATAAACATGCACTCAGATCTACGATCGACAGTGAATATCGGACACCCCCCCGACCTTTCTTCCTTTAATGGTGGGGGGCTCCGAGTTGGTGGTATTCCTCAAGCAGGCCCCTCATAACGTGTCACTTTTATGTTAAATCGCCCCCCTTCACTCCTTACCACTTACCACATACCCCCCTCTGAGAAAACCACCAAACCTCCCATCAATACTACTTCCGCACTCTGACGTCATGCTCCATTACCCTGCCTATACGTCATACCCCACTACCCTGCCGACAAAACACCCTCCACTCACTTGTCCCCCGTCACATCCTATCTACTCGTTTCCCACTCAATTCCCTCCACATCATGTCTGACATGTCCATTGGCCAATCAATGTAGGTGGTCATTAACGTTACCAGGCCGACACACCGTCCGCTCCATAACAGACACCTCGTTCAACCATTTAACTTTATTTTTTCTCCATTGTGCATTGTGCATCGATCTAGACACAATTGATGTTAACATTTCCCATTCTCCAGACAAGCGTCATCGATCTTACAGTAATCAAACCTCCATTAATGCCTTGTAAACACAAATTGCACATTTTTCATTTGCAAGTATTCGTTTAACAATGGCGCCCAAATCCAAATCTTTTGAAATCATAGAAAATCCTTTCCTCCCTCCTCCCGTCGATCTGGATCATATCCCCTTGGATGACAAAGAATATTTAATTGCAAAGACGAAGTGTGAATTCAACTTCTTCAAATTACACTTTTGGCTCAAAGATGTATTTTTGGATCAGAGCAATGAGATCAAACTCTGGGAATCCAATCTTCCACTATATATTTTTCTGCAGACATACCATTTCCCTGAATTTGCCCTGAAATTCCAAGCCCACTACCTTCCCAGCCAAAGGGCCATTGTCTCTTTGTCTGGAGAAACTCTTTTCACCATTACCCCTCAAGCGATAGATCAAATGTTGTAGATAGCCAGAGCCGACTCTCTCTCCCCCTTCTCCATTGAAATCCTAACTGAGTTATACCAAAAATTTTCTTTCCCATAGAGAGCTCAGATATTTGAACTCTTCCTACCTAAAAACGCCCAATTAAAAAAGAAAAATACCCCATATCACTCCTCCATTTTCTCAGTTAAAGGTAACCAGATCATCTCATCCCTTTGTTGCCTCCTAGGATACTATTCTGATGAATGGTTAGATGAACCCATTCTAGGTTTTCTATCCATTTTCTCTACTGAGGAAAAGGCTACTACACATTTTGACTATAGTCAGTTTCTAGCTAACAACATCCATGAACAGTTGTTCAAGTCTTATGCAAAGGTATCTCCAGGCATTCTTCAATATTGGTGTACTTGTTCCTCTTTTTCCAAGCAAACAAGTTCTCCTTCTCCCAGCAGAAGTTGGACCAAGATGGTAATCCTCAACCGGTGACCTCCTGGACATCCATAGCAAGGAATAACTCATCCAATTTCAACTTCAAACAATTCATATATCAATTATACCATCCAATGACATGCATGCTCAGTGGAAGAACAAAACCAATAATAAACAAGAAAATTCAGAGAATTCTACACTTGTCAGACCTAACTAAAATAGGGGACCGGTACCTCTACCAGGATCATATAGAAATCAGAATCTACGGATGTGAATTACCCCCTTACAAGCTGCCAAAGTATTTTCCTGCCAGGATATTCACTTTGGAATATATTAGACATATGATAAATTCAGATGATATTCACGTTGTAGATTTCAAGAAAAAATAGCAGCTCAGGATCAAAGGTCAAATAGGTTCTTTCATCTGCAACAACAGAGCTACAGGGGAAGAATCCAACAATATGTTAAATGAAATGAAGTTCAGTAAAAAATTCCCTTGGCACTATGACCCCTGTGGCATCATTGTAGAAACCAGGTTAAAGAACAAGATTTCTCCCTATGCTCATGTGCCTAAGCTTGAAGTTGAAAAATTCATGAACCAGACAAAGTGGGAGGAAAAAACTCTACTATATATTGAACAACAACTTTCTCCTACCATCACTCCACAGTACCAGCAGAGAAGAGAACCAGGAAAGAAGTATCTCCCTCAATCACAGAAGTTCCAGCCGAAGACTTACAAGTCTATAGGAAGAGACCCAAGACCATCCATACACCTGACAGGTCAGGAGAAGAAGAAACTCAATCCACCATAGTTATGGAAGGACCACATTCATCACTCTTCTCAGGTAACCAACAAAAGATGTCCACTTCCTCATCAAAGAAACAGATTGATACCACATTGTCAACTAAGTCCTCATAGGAGCCTGCAGGACTTAACATTTTTTAGAAATATAACTTGATCAAGAAGAATAATCAGATGTTGACCAACAACACCTATGCACAGTTTTGGAAACATACATCCACAACACAACATGGGTTACTTTCTGCCTTCGACATAGAAAAAGGAAGAATGCACATGGTGTTCTTGCAGACACAGGTGCCTCACCCCAAAACAATTTCTAATTACATTAGGTCAACGTTTGAGTTTGATATAAAAGAAGTGAATCCAGCTGATCAAATGGATATGCATAGACATACTAGGGAGATGATTTTCTCCACCCTGGAAAACACCTCCATGATTGTTGCAAAGTTGCAGGTCTCTTTAAACAATGTCCAGTCTCAGCTCAAGCTGGAAAAAATATCCTCCCTGGCTAAAGATAATAAGATCAAGTCCCTAGAAGAGTTGGTATTTAAAATTGGATATGATCCATCAAGAATAATAATGTTGATATATCATCCTTAAGGAAACAATTGAAAATCCCAACCACTGAAGATCCATAGGCAAACGAAATGGCTGAGACTGAAGGCCACAAGGAGGAAATGTTGAAACTAATCATGGAGCAGAATGCACAGATCAAGGAGATGGAGGTCGAGTTGGAGAAGTTAGTCAAAGAGAAGAATCAGAATGTGCCAATGGAGGTCATACCACTAAATGTAATTCCTCTCATGGGAATTATCATAGCCACAACAACAACAACCACTACAACAGAATTTCCAACAGCCATTCCAGTAACAACTATAGATGCATCTAAGAAATTGGAAAATTCAATGGAAGACATGACTCTACAAGGGAAAGAAATCAGAAGATTGCAGGAAGAGATTAATAACCTCCAGAAGATGAAATCCACATTTCATTCTAGCTACAACACAGATATGCACAAATCACAGAGGCTCAAACAAGAACTGCAGAAGTTTCAGAAAGAGATAGTCATGGAAAAGACACTGTCAGAGGCCAAGGAGAACATCTGGATAGACATCTTCCAATCAATGACAGAGATATGGCCCCTGATACAAATTATTTTTTAGCAGCATGATCTTGTGAAAATATCTAGACAAGCCATTGTAAATATAAGGGGATAATTGGGAGAAATGCCTACCGACGTTACAGAGATCATCAGGTTCTTGAATTCCAAAACTAAAGAAGAGATGGAAGATTTGGAAATAGAGGATAGGACAGAAACAATCCTTGAGTTCAAGAAGGTTTTGACCAAGAAGGGATTAATGCTACAACTTGAGGAGAAATCTCAGTCAATGGCTATTGGAGTGCAGAGATTTTTCATCAAGGTAGACTCACTGCAGAAGAAAGGTATTCCAAGTTTACTAGTGATAAATGACAAATTGATTACTCTGTCATACTACAAACAGAAGATCCTTGCAGTGGCAAAATATAGCTCTAAATTTATAGGCATCCAAGGGAGCATCACTAGAAAGGTGTTCCTGGAAACTCTAAAGTTGGACCTGAGCATCCAACATGAGATAAAATACATCTTCATCAGCAAGCCAACCTTTTCCAAGTACACAAAAATGGATGAAACTTACAGAATATTTCTCAAGATCACCATCCCTAGTGAAAAGAGATGGGAAGACCTATGTGCCTTGATCGAGTAGAGATGATTTGGACATTCAAGTTAGCACGAGGAATGCAGCCAAAGTCGAGTGGATGACTCACCAACTACTTTCTCAAAAATCAGCATTCAAGATTTGGACAGATCACCAATATTCCTATTATTTTGTAATATGTAATCTAGTTATTTAGATTTTTTCTCCATCGTAACCTAGTCATTAATGACAGGATTGAATTTATTTGTTGTATAAATACTTCTTACTTTGAAGTATTGAGGGTTGATTTTTGCGCCCAGGAAGCTATCATTGTAATCTTTTTTAGAAGATCGACCAGTAATAAAAAGACAGATTCATAGGATTCTTGTGTTTGGATGTTGATGATATTATCTTACTTTGTTAATGTTTATCTTACTCTATAATCATTTTGTTTTTTGTTTCTAATTGTTTAAAGGAAGTTAATGAACATAATGTGTCTCAGACACTCTGTTTTTGGTCTTTACCGATCTGCATGTTATTCTTCTAATATTAATCAAATAAATTATTGACTTCTTCTTTTTTTGATTGAATACCTCACTTGTTATATCTTTCCACCACATTTAATTCTAAAAGATCCAACATTCTCACTATCTCTCCCTGTGAAGAAATCTTATAAAAGTTGTAATCAGATCTTAATCTTTAACACAGACCCCATAGCCCAATGGATTTCTAAAGAAATACTTCATCCAATCTTTACAAACAAACAAAACAAACCCAAATTCTTTTAACTAGCCTAATATCTTAAAACTTAAAACAGATCTAAATCTTACAGACAAATCCCTCTCTGAAACTGGTAGGGCTAGATCCCAATTTCGAGGTGGTTTTGGTAAGTTACCTCTGTCAAATTTCTTCTGCTCCTAAAACCCTCTCACAATTTACAGAGTGCTAACATGTTGGACATTTGTTCTTATGGTGTCCTTATGTCCTACATGTGGTGCACCAAACAACCTCTCTTTTTTCCTTGTTCTTGTTCTGGTTTAGCTGGAATGTTAAGTTCTTCATATCCTCCTTCGTCTCCTCGATGGTTGGATTTGTCTTCTGATATTGATTCTCTTCCAGTTGTAGGGCTTCCTGCAGAGCCTTTTCCTACGTTTGAAACTTTTGTTGTCACAATGGATATTTCAAGTGTGGTAACAGTGAATTGACGAACAAATGCCTATGTTGCATATATGTCATGACATATTTTATCTTTCCCTTTAGTCGTTTGAATCTTTGGTCAATATCCCATACATATTATCCTATTTTTTGTCTTATCTCTATCATCTCGTTCATGTATTTATCCTCTGAGATCGGCTTCTGGAACTCATTTATCAGTAGCTTCTTGATATCTCCAATGGTTCTGGTTGTCCCTAGCGGACTGTTTGCAGCTAAACTCATATACCAATACAGCGCCTGATCTCTTAATATGATGGATAATTGTGAAAGTTTTGTGTCCTTGCTTGTGATCTATTTTTATTCCCAAATCTTTTCACATATAAGCAGGTGCTTCTCTAGGTCCTCTGATGCTTCACCTTTGAATTCTGGTAACCTGATGGTTGGATCATGTAGTTGTGCATAAACTTATTATAAATTCATTGTAGTTGCGCGGTCTCTTCATGATTCCATTATAGTTGTCTAATTTGATTCGTAGGATTGTTGTCTTTCAATATTTTGATCCACTCCTGCAATATGTGTCGGAACTCACAGAAAAATACTTCATGCAAGTCGGTGAATACGTACTTGTCCAAATATTTGCGCAGTGTTAGCTTCAAGTTTTTGTTATCTTTCTCGCAAACTCTAGCTCCTTTGTCTTCAAACATCTTTCTATCTCTTCCTTCATAGGATTCCACAGTCTCAACATCCCCTTTTAGGTTTTCATTCTCTTTCCTTCTTTTCGTTCGATCTTGTATGCTTTTGATACTTCCTCTACATATCTCATATGCTCAATCCTATTGCCTTCCAATCATCCGACAACGAAACCATTTGTTGTTTTTCTTTCCCTTTCATCTATTTATTCTTACTGGTCTTAAGGGATTCTGATTCTATTGACCTAGGTTCATAACCAAGAAGCTTCCCAACAAAATCCCTTAAAGACTATCGGCCCCTCTGGTAACCCAAAAATAAAAATAGTACACGGAGTGCACTGTGCAATCTCACCTGAGATAGCTCTATGGGTGGCTGCAATACTCAATTGTTTGCAACCTAGGATTGAGCGAGATCTATGATTGTATTTTGTAACCTTTATTCAATCCATTTAACATATAGTTATAATATCCATTCTATGCATGCATATAAAATACCAGAGATACTCAACTACACTCATTCATTCAACATTCATCAACTAATCAAACAAAGAGATACATTCATCCAGTCACATAACACAGTGTTACCATGGTTCACCCCCTCCTGGACTACGTCCACAAATATCTAGCTCTCAAGATTTCATTATAGTTTGGAAATCTCCATGCCGCACATGGTTACAATATTATTTATTCTTCCCTCCCACAGGCTCCTCGATCCCTACGAGGTTGACTAGATCACACCAGGATCCTCAACCTATGATCTAACCCTCATGATCAATTCTCTCATTCCCTTTCTATATCACCATCTTAGTAACGTGTATCGTCCTTATAATTCTCTTCCTTTCCATGTATATATCTCCCCTCTCTAGCGATCTCTCTCCAACTCTATGTATATATCTCTTATTTATACCTTCAGATCACTAACCATTACAATATTTTTATAAAAACCCTAACCCTAGCATCATTAGGTCTTCCATGCATGCACACATGTTGCTTTTCCTTCCAACTGTCTCTTTCCTCTTGTATGCTTCTCTTCCAAAAATAGCCTTTCTTTCTGATTCAGCCTGCATCCAACACGTTCTCTCACCTCAACACCTCAAATTTTCAAAATAGCTAGACTTCTAGACCACGCTTTATCTACGGACACATGTACTCACCAATGGACGATCCAGATTAAATTTGGATCCTAGGAATTTGGTAAATTTGTTTCCTCCAAAATACACACTTGAAAACTTCTGAACTCGTAGAGTTTGAAGGACTTCAAGCGTTATCACCCATGCACCTTTTCCCATATCTGACGGCTATGAAAGGTTTGGCTCCTCCCTGGGCGGATCTCATCCACTCAACTTTCAAACAACAAGAATTATTCATTTCGAGAACCAAGTCTCTCTATCCTTCTTCATCTTTATTACTCTAAGTGATTCGAACCTCCGACGCACACCTTGTGCTACTTATCGTGAGGTTGAGACTTAAGAAATATCCCACGCACTCCTTGCGCTTTCTCACCTTGATATTATTTCAACACTTCGCTAAGTGTTGGCCCTGTGCATGCTTTGCACGAGTCTTCTTTGATATTTTATACTCCACTAAGTATATGGTCACTCCTTTCACTCACTCCTTGAAATTCCCTCTATCTCTCCGAAGTTATCAAGTCTGAAAATGACTCTTCCTTCGCACTCCTTGCATGGCCACTGTGTACTCCATGCACCAGTGTTTCAAAAGAGAAAGAATTGAAACTTACATAACATCAAAGGTTCATTCAATTAACCATGAAATACACACACATGCATATAAACACAGAAAAATGCATAACATAACATTACCCAAATAACTCAGAGATAAGCAAACTTAGACATGTGAAGCGAATCTCCTCTATTATATTCATTGAGTAAATATTTACATAGGTTGTTTCATCTCTCAACTTCTTCTCTACAAATCTCCTACAAACTTTTCTCAACAACTAACTACTCTCTATAACTATCTTCATCATAAATCACAATAAACTTCAACAACCTCTTTTGGGCATAGATTACATACATTTATACATGAGGGGGATTCTTGAGCCGTCCTTCCAAACTATTCTAGTGCTAACATTTCACAATTAAAGAATTATCCTACTAATAGTATTACAATAAATGGGCATTTACAACCCAGATACGAGTCAATACTTAATATATGTACAATTCTACAACTAATTAAGGATATGACAATATTCTACAATATCATACAATGACTTAAACCTAAAAACATTAAAGGGGCTTTAATTACAAAGGTTTTAAAATTTAAGGTGATGTTCTTTCCTTGGAATCCAAACTAGCTCTGAATGAGTTGTGCTAGGTGCTAAGTTTTCCACCACTACACCCTATTGAATGATGAGGGTGATGCTACTGCATCATTTTCTAAGAAAATGGAAGACAATAAAGGATAACATTAGGAGGAATAATACATGGGCTTAAAGGAATGGAATGGTCATGGTCGTCATGGGAGGGGGGAAATTCCCTAGTGAGTTTGGAAAACAATTTGGTGTTGGGAAAGGATAGATTGGAGGTGAGGGTGAAAAGAGGGTGTCTCAACTGCTTGAATGTAATGGAGTTGGGAAATGATACCAGAATGACCTTTTTTGAGTAAATTTTCCAAGTAGTGGGAACTGATGGTCTCTTGAGAGATAGTTGTAATGCCTTGGAATTTATATTGTTGGCCCTCCTAATGGAATTGAATGGTTAAATCCTTAAAATCCATGGTGATGGGGCCTAGAGTGTGTATCCATTCAACACCAAGTACAATGTCACAACCTCCCATGTCAATCGAAAACATGTGATATTTCAAGTGATACTAACCAATTTGTAGGTGTGCATTTTTACAATGCCCCTCACATTTCATTGAACCCCATTGGCAATCATGATTTGAATTTTTTTTACAGCATGGATATATCAATTGATCTCTGGGGAAAGGTGATGATGATTGAAATTATGAGTTCTTCCACTATCAACTAGGATATTGACTTTTTGGTCCTTAATGTATCCAATTAACTTGAGTATTTGGGGAGCAGAAAATCTAGTGATACAATTCAACTAAATTAGAGGTTCGACTCTGGAAGGATCAGAGGGAAACATAAGATCATATTCTTGGAGTATCTCTTCCTTAGGTGAAACCATCACATATTCATCATAAACATCCTCTGAAATGGCCATAAAATGTTTTTTTATTTACACTTGTGCCCTGGAAAGTATTTTTCATCACAATTATAGCAAATACCCTTGAGTTGGCAGTCAACCATTTCCACCCATGTTATGTTTTGGACCTTTGGAGGAGTGGATTGAGAGGCAGGAGTGAGGGGTTTAGGATGGGAAATCAAAATGGCTTTTGGGCTTTAGGAAAGGATGACATTTTGTGCCTCCTTGACACTGTTATCACTAAGTAAATTTTTTTGGCTAAGGAAACAACTTACAACGATAACCTACAAATCAACTTTAAGATTGGAAGCTAGCCCTTCCAATCTAGAGGGGGCTCTCTCTTGTCACTTGATCTGTGATAGAATTTTTTTCTTGATAGAACAATGAATAGGGTTTCAAGGTTTAATTGGATTTGATAAAGTGTTGTTGGGAAGGAGGAGAAGGATTCTTTTTGGGCTATGGAGTCAGACCTTGAAAACAAATGAAACTAATTTCTTGGTAATAGAACCTCACAAAGGAACATAGGCTAAATTTGTTGGATGAAACCTTTAGTTTTTGGATTTAGTTATAGAGGGTGAAAGAGGAAGAAAGCAACAAATAAAAACATCAAAGCACCATATAGATGAATTCTAACCTAGTTAGGAAGAACAGGACAATGTTTAAATTCCTTGAGTTTAGAGCATCCTTTAAATGAATTCTAACTCTTAAAAATCAATTCAAACAGAGGAAAAATGAGATGTAAATAGAGACACAAGAGATACGTACACAAATACAAGAAAAATGTTGTCAGCTCATCACCATTCGAATCTCTTTCATGAAGGTTCATAACTTTTTCATTTCATTCCATTTAGATTCAAATATTTTACAGTGAAAGTAAAAAATGCTATAGTTCTTCCAACTCGCCACTTTTACATCAAAATGATCCAAATATATAAAAGCCTACTTGCCATACTGGGCTACTAGGGGTCGAATTCCTCCTGACTACAATTGTGGATTTGTTTACAATAGAAGAGGACAACTCAAAAACAACTTTACTAAAAATAGTAAATTTGTTTGACCTTATTTAATGCAAAAAAAACATATCTTATACAATCAAATATCCAAGATAAATTTGATTATGAAGTGTGGATGAGTCATGAGGTTCATTTGGATATGCCTTCAAGAGAAATGGTGTCATTTATTGTAGCTTTGTCACCTTTGTGTAGCGTACTGGTGTTGGCACTACGCAAATGCTACCTACAGAGTTTGCGTAGTAGGTTTTCATAGCACACTAGGATTTCTTGAAATTTGTGCAGGTCCAAGTGGAAGCCATTGATACAAAACCTTGATTTAACCTCCAATTTGGTATACCCAACCTTTGATGTTGTCCTTTTCATTTATATATGACTACAACATTTGTGTAGTGCTGGTGCACTACGCAAGTGCTATGTATGCTTGCCTTATCATTCAAAATTTGCAGCTGCTCAAAAAGGGTGATTCATACTATCATGATTTTCTAGATCATAAACATGACGGCTTCAAAAAGGTTTTTATATATCAATATGTTCAAAATTAGCTAATTTCTACCTCCCTTATTCACCTTTTAGTTTGAAACTATAATGGTGACTTCCTCCAAAAAGAAAAACTGTGTTTTTCATCCTTTCATATTTGCTTTACTTATGCAAGTAGCTCTAGTCTTCTCCTGGCCTTATCATTCAACTACATCTTCTTCTTTAGATACCTTTTTTCCTTCCTCAGTTTTAGGCTCTATACCTTTAAATCTCCCACCTGCCTGAACAGGGTTTCATTTCTCTTCAATTTTGACTGGGCACTGGAAAGGGCTGCACAGGCATTTTCTCTGGCTAGTATGCATTCTTTAAAGTGTTTCATGGCTCTATCCTCTAATATCCTCTTTTCTTCCATGAGCTTAATTATTTGATCTTGGCCTTCCCTCAACTTCTTATTAATCCATCTTATGTTCTTTTCTCCTTTTGTGGGTGAAGTAGGAGGTCTCTCACTTGTTGCTTTGTTTCCATGTATGTCTGGACTATTCTTCCTAGTTTAGAATCTTGTCAGAGGTTGTGGGATTAGCTACAACTGTGGTCTCAGGTTTTTGAAAAATTCCCTTGGATGTTTCACTTTTAGGATATTTCTTGACCTGTGGTGTATGTTCCTCATAACCTCTCTCAACTAGCTTCATCTTCATCTCTTTTTTTCTTGATAAAACTTAGCAATCACATGTTGAGCCTCTTTGAGATGTTGTTGCAATTCCCTAGTTTTTTATTCTTTATATCCTACTTTGGCTTGGCCTTCATCCATCCCCTGATCTGAAGTCTCAGAATACTCTATCTCGACTGTTGGTATAGGAATCTTTCTCACTGTTGACCTTATGGTTGGCCTTCTAGGTGTCTAGGACTCTTTTGGTTAATCAATGAACAAACTTTTTCTACCCTTATTTGGAAATGGTTGACTTGGAGGAGAGCCTTCAAATTCTTTCCCTTTGCTTTTCTCTGCAACACTTTCTCCCTTTTTACCTTAGTTGCTAGGAGACACCCTTTTAGCAGACAATGGGGTATCTCTTTTGGGATCCAGGGGAATATTAGCTGAGGACAAGAAAGAATCCCATTCCCTATTTAGTTTTCTTATTTCTTGAACAATTAGTAGCTTGACTAAGGAGAACTAGAACATGATTCTATTAAGTTGGTTAGCTCTAGCTTGGACCATGTTTGCCATCTTTCCTAAGACTCTATACAGGTAAATAGGCAGGTTGAGAGGTTTTTTTCCTATGAAGTGCATGAGGAGTCTCACGTGGTACTGGTACACCCTATCAAACCTACCCTCACCACTGAAATATATTTGTATGACTCTCAACAACTTATCATAGGGATCTAACACATATTCCCTAGGAATGGTGGATCCTATCTTCTTATTTTTTTATTTAGGCTTAAGGAAATCAATATAAAATGCAGAATCCAAGGGAATACATTTAAACCATCTTTCCCCTAGGATTGGGATCTCTATAGTAGTAGCTATTGACTCCTTTGACACTGGGAATATGACCCCAACAATTGTCGTCGGGACACCATTTTAGTTGAGGGAAAACTCCTTTGTCAGTTGTTGGTTATATCCTTGAATTTTCTCACAGAATGTAATGCATTTGTCCTACTCAAAAGAAAATTTGAACACAGGGTCCGAGTTCACCAAGATAGGGCTCTATGGTTCAAACCTCAACACATTCCCTCATATGTTCTTCTTTGTCTCCTATGATGTCATGGTTGAATGAATAACTTTGCAAGTTGGATGTGATCTTGTGGTAGGGGGAGAGATGTTCAACACCTAATGGGTAAGCTTATGCAATAGGCTTAACAAGGCTAGGGTTTATCTCAAAATAGCATGAGAGATTTACTGAGCGATAGGGAAGTGAATTAACAAGCTATCAATGCGTGGATGGTTAAGTTTCACATGTGTTTACCACAACTGATGACTAGATATGAGATGAGGAG
>ML780295.1:394533-404899 GCA_009831015.1 Picea engelmannii | reverse complement strand
TTCCCGACCATCAACCCTATGGTCAGGCCAACATCACTACGCGGAATAACAATCTCATACTTAATTCTATATATAAGACATGCATTTAAGAAAATGAAACACATTTAAACTTAGAGTAACCATAAGAATTACTACTATTATAAATAATCAATGGCTTTAACATTAATTCGTAAGCACAGTAGAATACATGATAAATATAAATACACAGACATGTAGAAAAGTAATTAAAACATCATTTGGTACTTATCTTTGAAATGGTGATAATTCCACTAACCAGATGTAGGCCTTCCACGAACCTCCCAGAATTAGACCACACTTCTCATCAAGCACAGTAGTGAGTCACCCCCGAGCTGGGAATAAGCTCCACCCCCAAGGCAAGGAATCCTAGGCTAGCTTGAGGTTACAGGGAAAACACATAGTCACAAGGAAGGAATTATCTCCCAGGAACCATTCATACTCACTGCCCACAGAATATCCTTCCCCACATGCCTATTCCACCCCAGGATTATACGCCTTCTCTGTCACCTAGATAGTCCTTTGGCTACTAACCTCCCTTGCCTTGGGTTTCAGCAATAGGCCAGACCGAAATTCTCTAAGCTCTGCGACAGCTACAGGGTTCCTTCTAGGAGCTCTCTCCTTCCTCATCACACTCTCTCACCTGGAGAGAGTGTTGTACGACTGGCCAACAAGCGACACAGGGTCAAACACTACACGTCCACCACAGTCAAGAGGAATTCAGACACGAACACCCTCGGGCAGCAACAGACAGGTGCAATAGCATAACCAGGCTTAGCAGGGACGGGACACTTCCGTTTTCTCAATCCAGCAGCACGAGATAGACTCACACTCTGGTTCTCAGGAATGCGTGATGCATTGTCCATGCAGGGGTCAACTCAGACTTAACAGTTCACAACTAAAGGGGTGTACCAGCCTTCCAGAAGAAAATATAGACACCAGCCTTTTTGTTTCAGAGCGCATGAGTGTATCTCTTGAAAAATTTGGATGGGTTCACGCTCAGACGGTCAAGTAGAATGGAGGAGGAACCCCCAACACGGCTCATCTCATCCATTTTATTTGCATGCACCTGGGTTGAAACTTGTTACCCATGCAACTGCATGCATTCCTTTAGCATGCATTCCATCCATTCAGAAGTTGTTTGTCCTTCCAAAAGAACTTAGGATAAAACATATTATTCACATGTCTTTTGGAATAATATTAAAATTTTATTCCCAAGGACCTAAGCCCCTAGGCTCAACACTTAGTCCCTTTTCCCACCTTCCAACCCCTAATCCCTTGCCCACTTTGTGGAAGCTTAGTCCCCCATCACTCAATCATCGTGGTCAATCTGCACGCGATGGTGTTTATATTTTATTATTGTTCCGCATAAATACAGGTACAAAATCAGGCTCTTAGCCTTCAACACTTACGCTCTCTAACTTAACAATCACATAAGCCCACTAGCTTATATAAACTCGGCTCACCAGCCTATAAAACATATTTACAAATTCATTTCGTAAATACGATTTACAATAGGGCTCGGCCTTGGGGACATTACAATCCCCCTCCCCTTATTTCTGCACTGTCCTCAGTGCAACTTTACATTGCATCTGCAAGCTTTTCAAAATTTTCAAAAAGATGCGGGTAATCTGCCCGCATAACATCTTCATGCTCCCATGTCGCATCCTTAGGACCGTACCAGGTCCATTGGACCTTTACAAGCTTTATGGCTCGATTCTGGAGCTTTTTTCTTTTTCTGTCCAATATGCGCACAAGATGCACTTGCATGACACCTTCTGGTTCCACCTGAATCATATTCCAATCGATAACATGATTAGCATCAGGTATATATTTCTTAAGTAGTGAAACATAAAACACATTATTTACAGTCATAGATGCAGGTAATGCAAGCATGTATGCAACTGGCCCAATCCTTTCTAGGATTTCAAAAGGCCCACAGTATCTTGCTGCCAACTTGGCGCAACTTCCTAGCTTTAGGGAACTCCTGTTAGTTTTCACTTTTAGGAAAACATGATCACCCACTTTGAATTCTCTGTGGGTTTTGTTCTTATCAGCATAACTTTTCTGCCTGTCCTGGGCAGCTTTCAAATTCTATTTAATTCTTATCATTTGGTCTTCCATCTCTTTGAGCAACTCTGGCCCAACTACTTCTCTATCAGCTGGATTATCCTAGCTCGCTAGAGTGTTGCACTTTCTTCCATAAAGTGCTTCAAATGGGCTCTTCTTCAACAATGCATGATACCCATTATTGTAGGCGAATTCTACCAAATGAAGGTAGTCTTCCCATATTAATGGTTTGTCCATCATGTACATTCTCAACATGTCCTCTATTACTCTATTCACCCTCTTTGTCTGTCCATCAGACTCGGGATTATATGTTGTACTAAAATTCAAATTCATTCTGAATCCTTTGAACAGTCCTTTCCAGAAATTCGAGGTGAATTTCGGGTCCCTATCAGACACAATCGTCTTAGGAATTTCATCCAAGCGTGCCACTTCTTTTAAGAAGATATCAGCAACATCTGTTGCCTTGTGAGTGGTTTTCAGTGGAATAAAATGGGCAGCTTTTGTAAGCTTGTCCACCACCACCATGATCGAATCATGTTGCTTGCTCGTTCTAGGAAATCCTATAATAAAATCCATCGTCACCACTTCCCACTTCCACTTAGGAATGGGTAAAGGCTGTAGCAACCCTGATAGGTGCCTATGCTCAGCCTTAACTTTCTGGCACTCCATACATCTGACGATGTATCCAGTGATCTCCCTCTTCAAACCCAGCCAAAAGTAATGACTTTTGACTACTGCCACAGTCTTATAATATCCAGGGTGTCCAGCATAAGTCACATTATGCATTTCTCTTAGAATCGTAAGTTTCAAACCTTGGACATTGGGTACATACACTCTATTTTTATACAAAAGTATTCCATCAGCTCCCAAGATGTAATTTCCCTCTTTATATGGTCTCTCACACTATTGTAGCTTTGCTACTAAGTCTCTGTACTACAAATCGACACTTGTATCTTCCAAAATTCTATCCTTAATATCCGTCATGTACATGCTAATGGTTGTAGCATGCAATTCATGCACCTTTATGCTGAGTGCATCAACCAACCTTTTTTCCTTCCCCTTGATATGCTTGATATCAAAGTCCTATTTGCACGGAAACTCCAACCACCTGCTTTGTCTAGCATTTAAGGTTGGCTGCTCAAACAAATATTTCAGACTGTGGTGGTCTGTTCTCAATTCAAATCTTCTTCCCATGAGGTAATGTCTCCATTTCCTCAGAGCGTGGATGATTGTTGCCAGCTCCAAATCGTGAGTGGCATAATTCTTTTCATACTCTTTCAATTTCCTGGACTCATAACAAATTACAAATCCATCTTAGCTAAGAACTCCTCCCAACCCTTCCTTACACGCATCTGTGCACACCACGAAATCCATATTTGGATTTTCAATTCTCAATATTGGAGCATTGGTTAACAACGGATTCAATCACTAGAAACTCTCTTCACACTCTTCAGTCCACTAAAACTTTTTCTCCTTCCTTTGCAAGGAAGTGATAGGGTGAGCTATCTTTGAGAACCTGGCGATAAACCTTCTATAATAGCCCGCCAGACCCATAAAGGATATAACTTATGTCACATTCCTTGGCACTGACCATTCTTAGATGGCCTTGACCTTCTCAAGATCCACAATGATCCCTTCTTCTGAAATAATATGTCCCAAGTAATGGATCTAACTTTGATAAAATGAGCATTTGCTCAACTTGGCATACAACTGGTGTTCTCTCAACAATTGTAGCACCATCCTTAGGTGTTGTTCATGCTCTTCCTCTGACTTGGAATACACAAAGATGTCATCCAGGAAGACTATGACAAACATGTCTAAATAGTTCCTGAATACACCATTCATCAAGCACATAAAAACAGTAGGTGTGTTTGACAGTCCAAATGGAACCACTGTGAACTCGTAATGACCTTACCTTGTTCTAAAGGCGGTCTTGCTGATATCCTCATCCCTTATTCTTACCTGGTGATATCCTGATCTAAGATCTATCTTCGAAAATATTTTCACACCCTTCAACTGATCGAAAAGATCATCGATCCTCGACAGAGGATACTTGTTCTTGACAGTTACCTTGTTCAACTGCCAAAAATCAATGCACAGCCTCAACGTCCCATCCTTCTTCTTCACGAACAGGACCTGGGCACCCCAAGGTGACACACTAGGGAAAATGTACCCCTTCTTTAGAATCTCTTCGAGTTGCAATTGCAACTCTTTCAGCTCTAGTGTACTCATTCTATAAGGAGCTTTCGACACCGAAGCTGCTCCATGCATCAAATTTATAGAAAAATCGATGTCTCTCTTCAGAGGTAGTCTAGGTACCTCCTGAAATACGTCCTTAAACTCTATGAGTACCTCATGGTCTCCAATTTTTGAGACTTCATCTCTAGATGATTCATCCACACGAGTTGCAAATAGTTGACATCCTTTACTGTAACACTTCTTCAGCTACATGGCTGAGATTTCTCTAATAGCCATAGCTCTGGGAATTCCTTGGAATGCTTTTTTATTTCCCTCCTCATCTAGGCATGTAAACCTCTTGTTATGATAGTTAAGGAGGGCATGGTTTTGGTCCAACCAGTCCATCCCAATTAAGCAGTCATAAGAGCCTAAAGGAAGAACATTCAATTCATCCTTCGTGCTCAATCCATTCATGTGTATCAAACAGGATTTAACCAATTCAGTGACCTTCCTCTTGGTTCCTGTAGCCAACTACACTAAACAATACCTTTCATGTTTGCTTCTTGATAAATGAAAACTTTCCACCACCCTAGGATCTACATAACTATGGCTAGCCCCGGAATCAATTAAAATAATAAATGGTTGGTTGATGATCATACCTTCCACTTCAATCATGTGTGATTGAAATTCTACTTGCTTCTTGTCTAGGGCTACGTAGATCCTTGGCATCTTGTTGCCCATATCCTCCACTGTTTCATCTTGCTGAACATTGTGGACGGTTCTCACTTTATCTTTTCTGTGGGGGTAGTCCCGATACCTATGGTTTCCTTTACAGCCCCAACACTCCATAGGTGGCAGTCTGGGCATTTGTTCATCCACTTCAACCTTTCTGGGCTCCCTAAAGGATGGTTGTTCCTGAGGATTTTTTTTGAAAAAGGGAGGCTTGTTTCCCTTCTGCCTCTGCTCTTTCCTGAACTTCTTCTGATCATCCGAAGCCTTCTGAAAAGTAGGCCTTTCTCTTTGTTGTTCATATAAGCATTTATCCCTTCTTATTGTTTCTTCCATAGTCTTAGGATCATCATACTGAATCTTGTCACCAATGGAAAATGACAGTCCACTCAGATACCTCTGAATCTTGACAGCCTCATCTTTGATGAATGGAACATACTTCAGTAGTTCCAAGAAACTTCATTCATATTCATCAATGGCCATGTTGCCTAGCTTGAGTTCGAAGAACTCCTTCATATTTCTATCATAGTATCTTTTAGTCAGGTATTTCTTCTCGAAACACCTCTTGAACTCCTTCCAAGTGATATCTTTCTCACTAATGTGTTGCACCTGCACAAATTGATCCCACCACATGGATGTTTTTCCTTTCAATTGATACATCGCAATTCTTCCTTTTGCATGAGAGGAATAATTCTGTAGTTGGAAATATTTCCTCATGCCAAGAAACCATGTTTTGTCATCTTCCTCCTTCTTATGTTCTCCATCAAATGTAGGAGGCTTACTCTTATTCATCTCCACTTTCAATTCATCCATCCCAAATCTCCTGTGCTTTCTGGTAGGAGATGGGCTTGAACTATTGTGTGCTTCCTTACTGGAATGCTTTGGGGAGCGATGATTATGTTTACTACCACTCCTCGATCTTCTTCTCCTCTTAGAGATCCCGTGACTCTCTATCTTGCTTGAGCCACTCCCCTTCTCCAACTTCCTTTCTATTCTTTCCAAGCTCTTCAACATTTTTAAGTTGAATATTCCCTGTTGATCCCTGGCCCTCATGAGCTTTCGACTATCATCTCTACGAGCCTGGGCATCTTTCTGCAATCTTTCAATGATTTTCATCATATGTCCTTCCTTATCCATCTCTTTTTCATGCCCATTAGAGTTTTATCCTTAGAATCCCAAGTTTACATCCCTTCCTACACTTTCGTCCTCTGTTTTGGAGGCAATCTGTACCTTTTCCATTTCTATACTCAATGTAGATTCACAGTTGACCTGACACTCGTTGAACTTTGCACACCCAATGTGCAATCAACCGAAGTTTTTCAGGCCATTAAACCTTCAAGAAACTTACAACACTCATAAACCAACATGAACAAGAAAAAATGCTTCTATTCCATTAAGTTTTCTGAGCTCTGTTTGGCTCTGCAAATTTCGGGACTTCTAGTTTCAGGGTCTCGGTCCACAAGACTCTCATACTTGCTTCTGGGTGATAGCTCCCTCTTTCTCCCTACCCTCATAACCAAAGGCACCTTTCACAACTTCACAATCTTGTGAGTTCGTGAGTAGAAGACCCTCGACTCTTCTTCCTCAAAACACTGATACCCAAGATGCGATACGGGTATGGCTCCCTCCTTGCTAGCACCTGCTACATATAATCATAGGCTAGTCTAAGTGCTAGCACCTCTCACAACTCATGACTTCATGAGTTGGAGTGTTGAGCCCTCATGCTCCTCCTTTATGAATCCTGAAATCTCGATTTACTTTACCCTACGGGCCCACATAGCACAATTGTCTCCACATCTACAGTAGCAAGTGGCATCCTCAAGAGGGTCCACGTTATCTATGGTGACGTCAGTAGGTCCCACCATGCTCACTTTTATTTTATCCAACTAGCACGTGGTACACACCCATGTGTCCACGTCCATTCCAAGTGAAATCCAATGATTAGACCTTTCTCAAATCTACAGCGTAGATCCTTTCGACGTTTTGGGGTTTCGGGCATCGGGAGTTCATGCATCCACACCTCTCGAACTTTCATTTGCTGAAATCCTGAAATTACTATCTACCCCTCCACTTGATCCAATGGTCAAGTTCCTATCTTATGATCTATGGTGTATATCGTTTCGGAATTTCATGTTTCTCTATTTTGTGACTTGCGAAAACAAGGTTCTTCCCTTTTGGTTTCTCGAGTGCCAAAACTTCCTCTGACAGCCACGTGTTCCCCCGATGGACGGTCCCGATGAATTCAGGGTTTCGCATATCACGATTTCTATGTTCTTGTGCAACTCCAAAGGGTTTTTAAACCCTACACACGTTTTCCAGATCTGCGTTCATGAGGGTTCTCCTTTCCCCCGAACAAATCCTATGGCTCCAACACTTCTGGTGTGGAGTCCTCTCTCCCTGTGGCCAGATACCATATCGGTTGTAGTTTCATAACACCGCTACACCTCCTGAGCTTGGTAACATGGTCAAGTAAATCCTTGACACTCAGGAGCATTCAAAGGTCCGAAATTGGTCCTCCAAACACAATTTCTCCTCAAACCCTCGGTCCAAAGACCACTCAGCTGGCCCATCTAGGCTCAACATCGAAACCTTGCCTCTGATACCAAACTGTAACGTTCCTAACCATCAACCCTATGGTCAGGCCAATATTACTACGTGGAATAAGAAATCTCATACTTAATTCTATATATAAGACATGCATTTAAGAAAATGAAACACATTTAAACTCAGAGTAACCATAAGACTTACTGCTAGTATAAATAATCAATGGCTTTAACATTAATTCTTAAGCAAAACATAATACATGATAATTATAAATACACAGACATGCAGAAAAGTAATTAAAACATCATCTGGTACTTATCTTTGAAACGATGGTAATTCCACCAACCAAGTGCAGGCCTTCCATGAACCTCCCAGCCTTAGACCACACTTCTCATCAAGATCAATAGTGGGTCACCCCTGAGATGGGACTAAGCTCCACCCCCAAGGCAAGGAATCCTAGGCTAGGCTGAGGTTACAAGGAAAACACACAGTCACAAGGAAGGAATTCTCTCCCAAGAACCACTCATACTCACTGCCCATAGACTCTCCTTCCCCACATGCCTGTTCCACCCCAAGAGTATACACCTTCTTTGTCGCCTAGACAATCCTTCAACTACTAACCTCCCTTGCCTTGGGTTTCAGTAATAGGCCAGACCAGAATTCTCCGAGCTCTATGGAAGCTACAGGGTTCCTTCCAGGAGCTCTCTCCTTCCTCAGCACACTCTCTCACCTGGAGAGAGTGTTGTACGACTGGCCAACAAGACACACAGGGTCAAACACTACACGTCCACCACAGTCAACAGTAATTCAGACACGAACACCCCCGGGAAGCAACAGACAGGTGCAACAACATAACCAGGCTTAGCAGGGATGGAACACTTCCGTTTTCTCAATCCAACAGCATGGGATAGACTCACACTATGGTTCTTAGGAATGCGTGACACTTTTTCCATGTAGGGGTTGACTCAAACTTAATGGTTCACAATCGAAGGGGTGTACCAACCTTCCATAAGAAAATATAAACACCGGTCTTTTTGTTTTATAGCGCACGAGGGTATCTCTTGCAGAGGTCAAATGGGTTCACGCTCAGACAGTCAGGTAGAATGGAGGAGGAACCCCCAACATGGCTCATCTCGGCCATTTTATTTTCATGCGCCTGGGTTGACACTTGTCACCCATGCAACTGCATGCATTTCTTCAGCATGCGTTCCATCCATTCAAAAGTTGTTTTCCCTTCCAAAAGAACTTAGGATAAAACATATTATTCAAATGTCTTTTGGAATAATATTAAAATATTATTGCCAAGGACCTAAGCCCCTAGGCTCAACACTTAGTCCCTTTTCCCACCTTCCAGCCCCTAATCCCTTTCCCACTCTATGGAATCTTAGTTCCCCATCACTCATTCATCTTGGTCGGTCTGCACGCGGTGGTGTTTATATTTTATTACTGTTACGCATAAATACAGGTACAAAATCAGGCTCTTGGCCTTCAACACTTAGGCTCTCTGACCTAACAATCACATAAGCCCACTAGCTTATATAAACTCGGCTCACTAGCCTATAAAACATATTTACAAATTCATTTCATAAACAAGATTTACAATAGGGCTCGGCCTTGGGGACATTACATGTTGAACATGGATTAGTTGATTTATCCTCCTTTGAGCATCATTTGGTTTAACTTCTTGTTCTTGTAGTAGTCTCATCACTAGTAGTCCTATTGAGGTAGGAAAAACTTCCTCTGTACTATATACAATATGAAAGGGTGATGTAGCAATACAACTTTTTGTGGTGATCCTATCATCCCATAGTGCATTCATAAGCATCTTGTGCGAAGCTTTCTTGTTTTCCTACAGAAGCTTCTTAATAATTATAGTCAAGATTTTGTTGGATGACTCAACCAATCCACTACCCTGTGGGTAATAAGCTATGGAATGGACAAGAGTTATATTATAGTCACTGAAAAATTTCTCCATTCTTTTGGAATTGAATGTTGTTGCATTATCAGTAATGATATTGACTGGACAACCAAATCTAGACAAAATATTGCTTTCTAAAAATTGAATGATAACAATATCAATAGTTTTCCTTGTCGGAACTGCTTCAATCCATTTGGTGAAGTAGTTTGTGGTTGTCAGTATCCACCTATGCTGAGCTGAGGATGGTGGATGGATATCTCCTATAAAATCAAGGCACCATTTCCTAAATGGCGCTTCAACAGAGATAGGTTTTAAAGATAAGGGTTGCAACTTTCTTTTTCCATGAAAAATTTGGCATTCATGACAACTTGAAACTTCCTTGTACACATCAGAAAAAATACTAGGCCAGTATAACCCTTCCCTTAGTATTTTATGCACAGTGGTTTTCCAATAATGGTGCTCTCCATAGTCACCTTTGTGAAACTCTTTGATATCCTTTTTCCCTTCTTCTTCTAGAAAAAAATTTAGTAATATCCCACTTGGATCTTTCCTATACAGAGAATGGTCCATAATGAAAAAATTTGATTCTTTAAAATTCAAAAATATGGCTTTGGTTTTTCTTAATTCAGGAGGAGCTTGTAAATTTCTTAATACATAAATAATATCAGCGTACCACGGATAATCAAGGAATTTTTTAGATACCTGTGAGACTTTATGTTCTTTTGAATTTCATGATAGGTCAACAATGAAACTAATTCCCAAGACATCACAATTGGACTATGCCATCAACTTTGCAAGTCCCTGACCTTTAATCAGTTTTGTAGGTTTGATATCGAGGTCATACTCCAACAAGACAACTGTCCATTCTCCCCTTATAACTTCATGATCAAGCTAAGTCAAAATGTCTTTCAC
>ML780295.1:348481-382324 GCA_009831015.1 Picea engelmannii | reverse complement strand
GCTTGAGTGATAATTATAGCCTAGTAGTGTGAGCACCTTGATTTGGTCATCACTCACCAATATCGGTTGATGCACTAGATACATAGGCTAGTACATCTCTCCTATACCTAAATTGCCCTTACTAATGCTCTAGAGATGATATTTTATTTAAGTTTAACATTTATAAGCCATGGTTCTATTTGACATATTAGGTGTCGATTGTATTCATCACCCATGATTGGTTGAGTAGAACGTTTATTCATAAAACCCACATGTTGGCATGATTGGTTGAGTAGAACTTTTCTTCATAAAACCGACTTGGTTGAGTAGAACTTTTCTTCATGTTGGATGTTGGTTCTCTTGATATAACCGACTTTCAAATAAAAATATAATTTTGTGGTTACTATAGTATTTATTTATTTTTATTTTTTAAGTTTAGAAAGACTCCCAACGTTTTGAATTCATTGAAAAATCTAAAAAAAATAAATAATAGAGAGAAATACACCAAAATAAATAACTAAATATAAGAAAGAATTAAATATTTATAACAAAACAAAAATTAAATTAAAATAAAATATAAAGTGATTAATTTATAATAATAAAATATTAATATAGTAAATGATATCAATAAAATATTAAAATCTAAAAATTAAAAAAAAAATGCATCCCTAAGAGATTTGGTCAAAGTAATTATAAATTGTCAATAACATATTACATATTAAAATAGATAATAAAATCTAAAAATTAAAAACAAAATGCATCACTAAAATTTGGTCAAAGTAATTACAAATTGTCAATAACAACATATTGAAATAGTAATTGAATAATAATATAGTATAATAAATAAAATATTTTAATATAATAAATAATAATAATAATTTATTAATATAATTAAAATATTTATTGGATTGCCCATTTAGAATGGGGGAGATGTTGTAGAGTTCAGTACGAAGGAGATGTTCATGTAATATTAAAATAATAATAAAAAATACAAAAGCATTAAGAAAAACATTCTAAGATCATCATAGTTTTGTTGAGTTAAGAGGTTAGGAAGGTTGGTAGAGTGACAAATATTTTGAAAATGCCATCATTTGTTTTTATTTTAGCAATGCTTATTTTTTTCTTTATACTTTTAAAACAAATAGATAATTTTGATCTTTTAGATTAAGATTGATTATATATAGATAGTGGATTTATCATTTTTATAGGTGTAATTTTTTTTTATTTGCAAAACTTGAGAAAAGGTTAAAGATTTGTACATGGAAAATTTTGATCCTTCCCTAAATAGACATGATAAATCTGTAGTTAAAATAAATATAAACTAGTAAATAATAATAGAAGATAATTAAAATTAATAAAAATGAATTTAAAATAATATCAAATTTTCTAAAAATAATAAAATAAAATAAATATTTTTATAAATAATATTAAAAAAAATTAAAATTAATGATAATTGAACTAAATATTAAAATGATAATCTAGTAATAAAATAAAACATTTTTTTTAATAAATAATATTAAACCAAAATCTAAATGGATGAAAATGGAACGTGATAGTGATTTGGTTAAAGGAATAACGAATTGTCAATAAAATATTAAATAATAATAACATAATAATTTAATATAATAAATAAATAATAATAACAATAAAATAATTATGAATATAATTAAAAGATTCATCAATAATATTGGACGGGAGTCAAAATTGGTGAAGATGGAACGTACGAAGGATAGAATTCGTAATAAAATAAGATTGAAAAAACTATAAATTATAATTATTAATATATATTATAAAAGAAGGGAGGGGTAAATTATTATTAATAATAAAAAAAGGAAGAAAAATAGTAGAAAAAATGTGAAGAAAAAGAATAATGGAATAGTGAGGAAACAATAATTGATTTTTTTTTTCTTAGTAGTTTGGGGAATCAAGAGAGTTTATCAACAACAAGTATGAAAAATTCATATCTAGAATCGTATCAATGATAGAGGTTACAGATTAAACATCGTTAAAAATTGGTTAGTTTATAATCATTTTAACAATTATAATTATAATCTTACAAAATTCTCAATAATTATTTAGGCGAGTCAAATATAAAATAAAGGAAAATCAAAAGAATTCACTAACAACTTCCAACAACAAGTACTAAAAACTCACTTATAAAATCATATCAATCATTTCTCCCAACAACCAAATCTAAATACAATCTATTATTATTAAATGTTTTCATAACATTAAATATTTCATTTGCTTTACTCACAATAAAGTCAAGTCCTAAACATTTCATTTGCTTTACTCACAATAAAGTCAAGTCTTAGCATAAATACTAGAATATTTCATTGAATTCTTTTCTAATTCATTTTTTCCCTATTCATCTCTCTCTTATTCATATCTCTCTTTGTTTACATGAATATTTTATTTTTACTTTTTCATTTTATATAATATTTTTCTCACATCCCTTTTTTTTCAACCTTCCTTATCATCATTAATAATAATATTAATTTACCGTTTTAATTTTTTAATAATATATTAATTATTATAAATCGCAGTTTTTCTTTCTACTCCTATATCTATATTCCATAGACTCTTTTTCATATCCACTAATTTTGATTCTTTTATACGATTTTTACACTTCCTTATCGTCATTAATAATAATGTTAATTTACCCTTTTAACATTTAAGTTTTTAATACTATATTAATTATTATAAATCGCAGTTTTTTCTTTCTACTCATATTCCATGGACTCTTTTTCATATCAGGTCCCATCTTCACTAATTTTGATTCTTTTATACGAATTATAGTAAACAAATTTCCTCTCTATTTTATTATTTTTTTAATTTCAATTTTATTATTTTATTTATTTCTTTTATATATATATAATTATTCATCTTATTTTTTAGTTTATAAGTAAAGATGAAACATTTTTCATTGCCCATAAATCATATAAAGTGAAATATGTCACAAGATTTAAATTTAGGTGGAAAAATAAGAGCTCTTCCTCTTAATTACTAAGCCAAATATGGTTGATTATTATTCCTCTTAATTACTAAGCCAAATATGGTTGATTATTATTGTATTTATTATATTAATATATTTTTTATTTATTATTACTATGACCAAATTACCTTCCATTATTATTTTTATCATTTATTTTCATAATTTTATTATTTTATTAATATTTAAAAATAATATCTATTTGTTGTATAACATTTTATTACTATTTATTAATTACTTTTGATTAAATCTTCTCCTCAAAAGTATTTTATTAATATTTTAATCATTTCATGTTACCTTGATTTGAATGATTGATTCCTAGTATTTATTTATTCTCTTTAGGTATCTCTTCTCTATCATTCAAAGTTTCATTTAAATCCATAATTCTATTATTTTATTAATATTTATTTGTTGTATAAACATTTTATTACTATTTATTAATTATTTTTAACTAAATCTTCTCCTCCAAAATATTTTATTAATATTTTAATCATTTCTTGTTACCTTGATTTGAATGATTGATTCCTAGTATTTATTTATTCTCTTTAGGTATCTCTTCTCTATCATTCAAAGTTTCATTTAAATCCCCTAATCATGAGTGGATGGTTCACTTTTCAGAAAATTTATAAACTTTAATACAGTTTAAATTTAGAAATTCTATTATAATCGTGAAAATCTACATGCTTAAATATGTAGTTAATCGCATAGGAAAACCACCATATTAGTGTGTTACTTGAGACTTACAAGTGGATGCAAATCTCTTTTCCTCGCCAAGAATCAATTCACTCCCAAGAACCCTTAAAAACCATATAAATAAGAGGAATTTTAGATGAGAAAATGACATATGCCCTTCCATTTGTTGAGTTGTTATATTCTTTTTATTGAAAGAACAGTCAACCAACTATTTAGTTGAGGTGGATCGATTGGGTGATAAATCGACTAACGAGTCAAGTCAAGTTGAAGGTCGAAGTGATCGACTGGAAAGTCGAAGGTTGAAGTGGTCGATCATGAAGGTTGAAAGGTCAACCAACAGGAGGTCGAGTGGCAGCCGACTAAAGACCGAATGGAGGTTGATTGGGCAGTCCACTGTAACAGAATCTCAAGATTCGTGGGATTGTAGCCAATCATTTACATGGATCTATAATTGTTTTTGGGCGTCGTGATTTAGGGTTTTGCATGCAGTAAAGCCTATAAATATGCAAATTTTATTTCTATGTTTTAATAATAAAATGTGATGCCAACTGCTAAGGGGACATGAACAGAGATGGTAGCCGAATTAATCCACAAGAGAGAGGAGGTTCTAGGAGAATGTCTAAGAGAGGGGTCCAAGGGGGAATTACCCATGTCTATCAATTCCACCCACATTCCTAAATTGTATTATGACTATGTATTAAACTCTAGTTAATGATTGAGTGTTCCCAAAGCCAATCATTGAATGCATGTAAGAGGGTGGGTGTGAGAGGTCACATCCCATAGTTATTGGGAGCATGGGAGTTGAGTACAGTAATTTTGGGGAAGTCTGTGATTCAAGAAAGGAAACCAAAGAAAAGGAAATTTGTATGGGTTGTTACAACAATTTTGGATAGTTAAGTTTTGGGGATGAATAGAAAGTAGAGAGATTGGAGCTGGAGCATCCATGGAGAGTGAATTATAGAGAATGCTAGAGCATTTTTGCAGTGTTTTGGAGCTGAATATTGAATATATAGGTTGTCAATCCCGAAGAGTGAACTCCTTTGTGAGTTGCACTGGAACAACAAGTGTTTTTTGTTGTCTGCTGGTAGTTTTCCTAACAGTGAGTTTCATTGAGTTCCTAGCATAGAGATTCTTGGTTACCTATGCCAGAGAGACCTTGATAAATGAATGGCATGGTCGAGGGACTGAGTTCAGTGAAGGGGGGAATTCCTTGGGTTGGGTAGGTCGAGAGGAAGAGAGGTGGTGGAAAATTGAGATGATTGTAGGAGAATACCAATGGGTTGTGGGTTTTTTTAGCTATGAGTGGACAATGAGAGACCACCCTCTTTTGTGGATTGCTAGCCCCATCTCGAGGGTGACTTTATGTTGAGATTTGGAACAATTTAATGGTTGGGTGGAATGTCCATCCCAAGAAGTTGGTTGCACAACTATTTTGAAATATAAGTGTTTTATCTCCTTATGTGTTGTATCTATGAGTTAAATTGTTGTGCATGAACTCTGTGGATTTGGGAATAATTTATATGTTGTTGGGATGAACTATTAAAATGAATTCATGTTGTAGATGCATTTAATTAATGGTAATAGACATGATCCAGGTGGATATTGGTGGCCACCAACATGTACCAACTGGTTCCTCTTGTCAGTTTTTAGTACAACACATTATTTTGTACTTCTTTGTAATTGTGGGTTCTACACTTACGGGGATGTATGAAGCCCTACACATCTTCTAGGTGGATACTGGTGGCCTCTCACCTAATACAACTGGCTTATTTTGTATTTTTTCATGTCAGGACATCTTTTTGTACTTCTAGGGCCATTTTGGGCCCCTAAACAGTGTTTTTTGTCTCTCTATATTCAAACAATAGATGGACCCATATTTTGATGGTGTAATGCATAGTTCTCGAAAATACCTTTCCAACGGGCTATCACGCGCCTAAAACGAAGATCGTATGCAAAAGTTACGACCCGGGGAAGTTAATGTACTAACTTACCTAAACGGGGCCCACATGATTTTTGGCGTTTCATCTCCTAGGGTTAGGTTTTTGGATGTCTAGGGTTTTGGCATTCCTGTTTATCATAAAAAGGTCTTCAGAGCCTCATTGTAATAATTTTTTGGCAATGAGAGTAATCGTCACATCTCTTCTCAGAGATAAAGATGCCACCATTCTAGCGATTCTTGCACTCTGTATTTTTACAGTCTCTTTACAATTATTTCATTAATAGAAATCAAGTATTGTTGTATTTCTCTGTTTCTAGAAATTTCCACAAGAATTTCATTGTAATTTCTCTTCTTTCATTTCATTCCAAAAATAAATCTAGATGAGTGGTATCAGAGAAGGATTCTCTTGATCATTTTTCAACGCATGTCCCCGACAAGGTCCGAGTATATACTGTTGGGTCTAGACTTTGTCTCTCCTAAGGAAAATCACTCTCACACACCCAAGAAACCCTTGATGGTGGTAGAAAAGAAAGACGATGGAGAAATTTTTTTTATTAACCCGTTGCTTGAGCAAGCTCTCGCGCGACAGAGGGACGAAATGATAGAGAATATTGCACACATTCTTCAATGCCTGTCAATAGCAACAGGTGCATCTTCATCAAGTGACCATTTTGGAGGAACCTCTCCCTTCAAGGTACAAGTTAATTTTGATATTCCCATGTTTCAAGGTTAGATAGATGTGGATGCCCTAGAAAAATGGTTAAATCTATTAGAAGGTTATTTATCTGTTCAAAAAAAATTTTATAGGGAAAAGATCACCTTCGCACTCCTCAAAGCTCTCCCCCATGTCAAACATTGGTGGGAAAATTACTAGGAGAAAAGTTCCACAAATGAATCTGGAATATATGGGGTCGAGCCCACTTGGGATTTTTTTTAGGATGCGGTCAAAGAACAGTACTATCATGTTGATAACTATGAAGACCAGTACATGATATGGACCACATTGTGGCAAGAGAAGATCCAAACAGTGTCGGAGCCGAAGTTTACAAATACTTTCCATACCTTGCGCACCAAGCTAGGTATCAAAGACTCCAAGTTTTATTTGGTTCTGAAATACCGTGGGGCTCTTCATAGGTACATCCAAACCAAAATGGATTTCCTAAACATATCATCATTGGGAGTTGCCTATCGATATGCGATCAAAATCGAGTAGAAATTTAGGCACCATAACAAATGGGAACTTGGGTCTACAAATTTTCAACAACCAAAGCATGGTAAAGACAACCCTAACCACCAACCTCTAGACAAACATTCCAAGACACATGACAAAAAGGGTAAAGTAAAGATGAAGAATGACACTAGGAAGTGGTGTGACATCCACAAAATCCCCTAGCACAACACTGATGATTGTCACTCGAAATAGTCATTGGCAGTTGAGGTAAAAGACACGGAGTCGAATCCAGATTCGAAATTTGAACCATAAAATATTGAAAACAAATATATCATCGATGCAGACCCCACTGCTACTGTCATGACCACAATAATTCATCGAGAAGAACAAGTAGATCCTGAAGAGGGGGAGCGCCTCTTCCATTCACAGATGTGGGTGAAGGGGACCCCATTACATTTCATTGTTGATAGTGGCATCCATAAGAACCTCATATCAACTAAGGTCGTCAAACAAATGGGGTTTTTGAAAACACCACACCTGTAGCCATACAACATCGGTGGCTTCACTAGGGACGATATCTTGGCGTCAGCCAACGATGTTGCATGTCCTATGGCATTCATCCCTTCAAGGATGAGGTAGTGTGTGATATTTCCCCTCTTGATGTTTGTGATGTTGTTTTGGTTCAAACATTTATGAGGAAACGTCATGTTGTCTATGAGTCTAGACCCCGTAGTGTCATTATTACTCTAGGAGGTTATCTCTATAGGATACCAGAGGTAGCTTCGAATACTACTCCACCAAAAAAACACCACAAGGTAATCTCTCATACTAAAAAATTCATTCTCTTCACAATCTCTTCAAAGGATGTACAGAAGACCACTACAACCACTGTAGCCTCAACGCCTTCTATACAACAAAAAAATATTGTCGAAGAGACAAAAGATATTGTTTCTTCACCTAAAATGGTGCCTACACAATGCCCCATACAACCCATAGACAACAGGTAGGTGGAACAGATTCAACCCCTCCAGCAACAAGTTTGTGACAGTCTTCCACAAGCCAAGAAGCACAACTTCTCCAACAAGGTATGCAGCTCACCAAGCTTCAGAATCAGGAAATTATTTCCCCTCTTCCCTGGACACTCAATGCAATGGAGACCATTGATTCCTAAGGGGGGGGGATTGATCCAGGTGGATATTGGTGGCCACCCACCTATTCCAACTGGCTCCTCTTGTCAGTTTTTAGTACAACACATTCTTCTGTACTTCTTTGCAATTGTGGGTTCTACACTTATGAGGTTATGAAGCCCTACACATCTTCTAGGTGGATATTGGTGACCTCCCACCTAATCCAACTAACTTATTTTGAATGTTTTCATGTCAACACACCTTGTTGTACTTCCATAGCCATTTTGGGCACCTAAAAAGTTTTTTTTTGACTCACCACAGTCAAACTATAGACGAAGTTAGAGTTTGATGGTGTAATGCATATTTATCGAAAATACCTTTCCAATGGGCTATCACACACCTAAAACAGAGATCGTATGCAAAAGTTATGACCCCGAGAAGTTAATGTACTAACTTACCCAAATGGGGCCCACATGAATTTTGGTGTTTCATATCCTAGGGTTAGGTTTTTAGATGTTTAGGGATTTGGAATTCATGTTGATCATAAAAAGGCCTTCAAAACCTCATTGTAATAATCTTATGGCTAATGAGCATAGTCGTCACATCTCTTCTCAGAGATAAAGCTACCACCATTATAACGAGTCTTGCACTCTGTACTTTTACAGTCTCTTTACAATTATTTCATTAATAGAAATCAAGTATTGTTGTATTTCTCTGTTTATGGCAATTTCCATGAGCATTTCCTTGTAATTTCTCTACTTTCATTTCGTTCCAAAAATAAATCCGGATCAGGACAATAATTAAATTTGACTATAATTCGTAGCTAATAAGCTACAAGGAATTTGTTAGCTAGCATAAATTTTCGTTTTTATGAATTTTTTGCACGTATTGGACCTCAATTGTGTTGGGGGATGTTACATTATGGTATCAAATCCTTTGGCTCAAACATCGATATTGTATGGACCATAACCATTGCAAATTTGGCAAATTTGTTGTTGTATATTTTGGTGTGTGAGAATTTCGGGAAAATGAAGCAATGAGAACAAAATCCCCGATTTCATGGGAAAATATCAATTTTTAAATGCCTCAGAGAAATCGAGTAGATGATATGGAGCATGAATCTATAGGTTGTAGAGATGAATTCAACTTGGAATGGTCGAATTTCATGTTTTAATGATCGATATAGAGCTGTAGTAAGTTTGGTGCATCGATGACTGAGATCATGTTTGATCTCACAATTAGCGACCCTGATTCACTTTGATAAATTTAAAAACTTATAAGGTTTCATTCATTTGGAAGGTCAACATGATCACCAACAAAGATTCATTTCAATAGTTGGAAAGAGGAGATAAATCAATGGTCTAGATTAGTTTTTAGAGGCTGGGAAGCTAGATATGATCAATGGTTAAGATCATCTTGGCTTGGAGATCAATGATCCAGATTCACCTGGGATTTGGTCGAAATTTCCAAGTGTTGAATTTCACCAACAAAATTTTTCGATGGTCGATGGTCAAGTTAGCGAGTTTAGAGAATATTTTTGATCCACCAAAAGAAATCTTCAATCATTGATGGCCAATGATCAAGCATTGACAAAGTTGTATGAAGTTTGATAGATCGATGCTCGAGATCATTTTTGAATGAGAGATCGACAGTCCAAATACATCGAAGATTGGTCGAAAATTTTCTAAGTGTTGGAGTTGGCCAAAGGAAAATGTTGATGATCGAAGATCGATCGTTGCATCAGTTGGAATGACGAATTTTTTTGGTCACCAATAAAAGTCATTGGTGGTCGATGGTTAATGGTCAAGTTGATCAGATTGACGAAGTGTTTTGGTCACCAATGGAAATTTCTGATGGTTGGTGGTCAAGTGTTGGTCAATTCAGTGAGGTGTTTGGGTCGTCCAAGAGAAATGGTTGATAGACAATGAAGAAAAGAGGGTGATAATGTGTCATTCCACGTCAACATCCACATTTCATTCCATGTTAGAAAGAGTTCCATGTTAGAGTCCACGTGTCATTCCACATCATCCAGAGTGTCATGTTAGAGTCTACATGTCATGCCATGTCAGCAGTTTCCACGTAATCCAAGAGGGATGGTTGATGGTCAATGATTAGGTCGGTTTAATGGGAGAAGTGTTTCATCAGTCAATGAGGATCGTTTATGGTCGATGGTCGATGGTCGAGTTGGTCAGTTTAACAAGGTATTGCAATTATTTTCCAAGAGAAATAGTTGACGACATATGGTCGATGATCAGGCGTCGAGGGGATTCGTGGAAACATTTTGTTTGGAAGTGAGAATCGTCGATGGAGCTCAGATAAACCACTCATATTTATGCCGATTTGAGATCAACAACTCATATTTAAAGGGGTTGTTATAATAGTAAAATAATCAATTTTATATGAAAATTTTAGAATTTTTCATATTTTTTAATGCCATGAACTTAAGGGGTGATTTTAAGTCCCTAAACAATGTTTTTAGGAAATAAAAACTCACAAGAAAAAAGTGTACCAAGGTACATTGTATCTCAAATAAAATAACTCAAAGAGAGCTATCCAATGAACTATTTCAGGTGCAAAACATAACTTGTATGAGAAAGTTGCATCTAAAACAATTAAGGTAAAATTTTGGTGCCAATTTACTTCCGGAGTGCATAAATCCCTAATTATAAGTTTGTTTGGAGCTCAGGAGAAATCTATAGAAATATTATGATCCATATAAGATAGACATGGAGCCATATTTGGGATGTGGGTACCTGAAAATGTGCGGGAAGAGAAAGAAGACACATGTAGCATACAAGGATAAAATGAGAAAAACGGTCAAAACTTCTTCAAACGATAAATTTTAGTTCGGATTTGAGCAAATGAATAGTTTCTAGAAAGGTATTGAGGAGGAGAAGACATATATCAAATCAAAAAATTTAATTGGTTATTTCTCATAAAGTAATAAAGATATTTCTATAACAGTAAGTGAGTGGAAAATTACAACTTGTAAATGTTGTAACTTTTTGCTTAGAACTCAAATTGAGGCATCAGTGCAATCCATGGATAGATGTTTCAAAGAGGAATTCATCTAAGGAATCATATTTTGAATTGGTGAAATGTTTTATTCATAAATTTATATGTAGAATAACATGTGTTCTAATTAATAAAATGTTTTATGTGATGCATGTTCTAATAGTAATTACTACATGCACATTTCTTACAGAATTATGGGTACAAGAAAAAAAAAATTGGTTCTTATATGAGGATTAGAGTTATGGAAGATGTTTATGGATATTAAATCCATGAGGAGGAGATAATAGGTCTTCATGTCAGCTTAGGAAATGTTGAGAAAGAGACAAATGGAAGAAGAGGTAGGAAGGGGCTTGTAATTATGTGGTGCATACATAGGAAGTGCAGCGCTATAGGGAAGATAATGAAATAATTATAAAGGATCTGGAAGAGATACTTAAATGTTTAAGTATGTTGCATAAGAATGTCAACAAGGACTCTGTCACCAAGAAAGAAGATAGTGCAAGATAAGTGTCAGCATCCAGATCCCAAAGAAAAAGGGATGATCATGGGAATGATAGGTAGTCAAGAATCATGAGTAGGCTCCATCATTCTCCAAGGAAATCCACTAGGAGAACACATGAAAATTCAGAGCCAAGGAGTTCCCAAGTGTGTCTCCTATCAAGAGGAAAATAAGAATGCTTGAGGAAGACATATTTCAAGGTGAACTTAGGAAAATAAAGCCACCAACTTTCAATGGTGAGCATATGAAGGGAGAAGAGGTTGAGGCATGACTATTGGAAATGAAGAAATATTTCTAGTTGCATGATTACCCCTCAAGGGTAGAAGCTAGAATTTCAACCTACCATTTGCAAGGAAAGGCAACCATGTGGTGGGATCAACTTAAGAAATCCAAGAACCTTGATGAGAAAATGATCTCATGGAGGGAGTTCAAAGGATATTTCCAAGAGAAATATTTTTCCAAGAATTACAATGAAAGGAAAATGAAAGAGTTATTTAAAATCAAGTTGGGAAGCATTACAATGGATGAATATGAGAAGAGGTTATTTGAATTGATTAAGTATGTTGACTTCATAAGGGATACTAAATTCGAAATCCAAAGGTTTCTGAGTGGGTTACCCTCGTTCTACAATTACAAGATTCAATAGAATAAACCCAAAACTTTGGAAGAAGCCATAAGGAGAACAAAACATCTTTATGAGTAGAGTAGAGGGAGGGCAGTCTTCCAAAAATTTTGAAATTACAAGATGAACGGTAAAAAGGATCAAAGGAAAAATGGTTTTAAGCCACCGTTTTTCAAGAAAACCTCCAAAGAAAATCATCAAGGTTAGTCAACCCAAAATGAGAACAAGGCTACAGATTCATTTGGGACAAGGTCAAGGAAGGAATCTGTAAAATGTTGGGAATGTGAGGGAAATTACTTATATAAAGACTTCCCTCACAAAGGATAAAGAATTAGGACTATCCACAACATTCAAGAGGATGAAACAATTGAATACATGGGTGGAAACATGCTAAGTATTTATGTAGCCTTGGACAATAAGCAAGAAGAATATCAATCCCCCATGATTGAAGTGGAAGGTAAGATTGAAAACCATCCCATTAAAAATTCAATTTATTCTAAAGATAGCCATATTTACATAAAATCTAACATTGTTGACATATTTTACTTGAAAATGAGTAAGCATAAGAAATCTTTGTTAGTACAGTTAGCCACAGGGGCTAAGAGGAAAATCAATGAGATAGTTAAATATTTTCCAATAGACATGAATGGACTCAGTGCAAAGGTAGATGTGAACATCATACCATTGGGTTCATATGATTTTCTAATTGGCATGGATTGGTTGGAAAAACACCATGATGTTCTAGATTGTTACAACAAGACAATCACATGTCTTAATGAAGAAGAGAAACAAAGCAAGGTTCAAGGCATTCTAAGAGTTGTAGCTATTAGAGAGATTTCAACCATGCAATTGAAAAAGACTTTCAGGAAGGGATGTCAAATTTTTGCAACCAATATGGAAGAGGCAACCAAAGATAAAGTTGCAAGCATTAAAGACCATTTGGTCTTGACGGATTTTGAAGATGTTTTTAGAGAAATCCCAGGATTGCCACCAAAGAGAGACATTGATTTCTCTATTGATTTGGTTCTAGGAGCTGTTGTAGTGTCCAAGTGTTAGGACAGGATTTTGGGGACCAATTTTAGGAATTGATTAGGAGCAAACCACGTGAACAAAGTGGCATCATCGCATGAAAAAGAAGGAAAGACAGTTGGCGCACTTTCACATGCAGAGACCAGCATGCGCAAAATAAGGAAGATTGTTGGAAGCCATTAGTCATTTTGGGTCCATCTATATGGGCTAAGATTCATTATAATTGTATAAATATGTAAGGAATTTGGAATAGAGGGCATGAAAAGTGTGACAAAAGAAACATGAGTGACAAAGAGAAAGGGATATGGAGATAGATAGTGAGTAGTAAAATAGGAGAATGGCAAGGGCATTTTGTATGTGTCTGAGATATAATGTATGAGCACAATGCACATATTTTGTAATGGATGTTCTAAATAATATAATAATAAGTCGGTCATTATGGACGTAGCCCATCTTGGGTGAACCATGTTAATCATGGTGTTTATGTGTTATGATGTGTTTGATGTTATGTTTATTGCAAGCATATGATATATGTTATGATACTATGAATATGTTTCATGTTACTAGGTTTATGCGCACATGATATAAGGATTCCTGAACAAATGCTAGGTAGAATGGTTATAAGGATTGCCTCCCATCCCTTCATCACTGCAGAAATATATTTTTTGTATTTCCCATAGATACCTCAAATGAGACTTCACCTACTTGTGGGTGATGCCGAAATGGTTGGTATCTAAGGGTTTTGTTGGTAAATTCATGTTGAACCTTGGGTCTGCCCACTGTGCACCAAAAAATGGTTATGTTGCCGAGACTGGGATTTACAACTGAAGGGAATGTGGAGGTAGACTAAGAAAGAGATAGAATAGTGGTTAGAGATGAAGGAGTGAAATTTTACCAGAGATCATAATAAGAACCCACACATCAGCTCTGAAAAATGGTTACAAAGGTACGTATTTACAAAATTACATGAGATTTTCTTTACTGATTTCCTGATAGTTTTGGCTGAGTGGTTACATAGGTTAGCTGAAAAGAACGAAACATTTTTCACTTTTTTTTCGAGGAGTTGAACCCCTGAGTGGATCCACCAAGTTAATACCGTAAGTAATTATATATCATGCACAATTTATTTTTGGATGGATAATGTATTAAGGGGGCATATTACTGAGTTTTCTATAGAGTGTACCTAAAATTACAATGTTGCTGAGAAGGAGTTTTTTAAGGGTTCATGTGGAAGATATTTTAAATCACTGTCTACTTGGGTCAAGATGTTGTTGTCTAATAAGGGGGTTATGAAGTTGGAATATGATCACCCTAGTAGCTAGGCACCTTTGCATGCACAAGGGGATGGGGGTTGACCAGGGAATGGTCTAAGAGTATGGAGGAGAGGGACGCAAGAAAGAATAAATAAGGAACATATGGGCTGAGAATGTCGGGAAAAGAAGTAGGTGCGAAAAAAGAAGAGATTGGAGTGTTGCGCAGTGGAAAAAGATTTTGATACAGTAGGAAGAGGATTGTGGTTGATATAGAAGGGAAGCATAGTGAGTTTGAGGAAAGAGACATCAATGTTGTGCTACAGATCGAAGGAATACTACACACAAAAAGGAAGGGGAATGAAAAGGAGCAACAACTTAGTCTAGCAGAATTGGATCCATTACATCCCAATAACCCCACTCAAGAAAAACTCTGCGTCAAACCAATGACCTTGTGTGTGTCTTCGAGGTATCAGGTAAGATATGAAAATTTTTCATGAGCACTTGCAGTTAGTGAAGGAATCAGGGATAGCAGTAAAGGTAGTTAGAGTAGTGGAATTAGTACACCAACCCAAATTCAGTTAGTGACATCGATAAAAAGTACTACACAGTACACAATGGTGGGGGTAGACCCCACTTTGAGAATGCATGTCTTCCACAGAGCAGGAACAAAAGATCCAAAAAATCACTTATTTGTCTGTGAAGCAGTTCCAGGATGATGATACGAAAAATCATGTTGTTAGTGCAACATTCAAGGACTGGATGTTGTAGAAATTTCTATAAAAATGAATGTATTCCTGTGATTATCCTGATCTAACAATTTCCGCCACTTGTTAAATACATAATTTCTTCTACTATTATTATTGCGGAAGCAATTAAACCACAATCACAACCACAATGCACAAAGTGAAATATCAATAACACACAACACAAAAGTTTTACCGGGAAAGCGTAAAGCTAAAATCCCCACTATCATATATTATGTATATCATGAATCATGAAACAATCTCATACAAAAATCTAATCCAAGAGCTCTCAGTACAATACAATCATCTCACACTGTCATACACAAATTAGCAAATACATGCACCAATTCCTGTGTCGAGACAGCCTGCCTCCTCTGCACAAACTCTACAATCCGAATTCTCACAATGAATCAAATGAATACAATTGCCTCGTTTGCACATGCTCATAAGCATATTCACCGCATGTGTGAACAAATCACAACTAATAGACAACCTGTCTCTTTCACCTGTTATCTCAATTGGATCTCCATTGGAACTGACATGCATCTAGTTAATCGTGGCAAATCTTCAGTTGCATGTGAGTTCACTGATTAATTGAACTCTCACTCGTGCATGTTTAGTTACAACTAGTACAACTGATATTAACTCACTTAACTACACTTATAATTCTGTTACAATTCCAAATCACTCAATTATGAATGAGATAATAGATTAATATTTATTGTCTAATTTAATTAAGGGAAAAGTAAATTAGACACATGTTTCTTGTTGAATTTTCAACACATGTTACTCTGGTATATGAAGTATCAGTCCACTGCACCTATGGGACAAGATTGAATGTTGGAAGACATTAGGCAAGCCCTGTTAAAAGAGTTCTAGAAACCAAAGTCTGAGTTACAGTGTATTATGAAATTAAAAGAGATCAAGCAATTGAAGAATGAATCAATATGGGATTCTGATCATAGATTCAAGATATTGATGGATCTACTGAGATTACAAATTCTAGATGAGAAACATAGGGAATGGTTCATTGTGGAATTGTTACCACATATACGTTGTCCATTGACACATTAGAATATTATGTCACAGTCAGAATCACTAGAAGTAACTATGAATTTGGAAGCATCCCCTATAGGAGATAATGGTGCATGGATGGCTCAAGTTCAATCGCATTTAGAAGCATTGAAAAATTTAGTTGTAGGATCTTGCTAAAGGGTAGGAAAAGTGTGAAGAAGTCTTGTGTGTGACATGTAGAAAGGAAAGTCATCATAAGAATGAGTGTCTAGCCTTTACATATTATTTGTCTATAGGAATTTTGAGTTCCTTGGCGACACGAGGAGGGATATGGTGTGATATATGTAGAGTGATGGGTCATCACCCAAATGCATGTCCTTTGATGCAGAAATATCAGAGCACTGCCAGAAGATTATTTTGTAATTTTTGTAAGTCCGTGGGACATGACGAATAGAAATTTTTTGAACTCGATCTAATGAGGGAATGCACCTCAGATGCATATAGAGTTCAAGGGGGAAGAAATATCAAAAGGAAGGGTATCAAAATATAATACTTTGAGGGGATACCATCAAGGAGGAAGAGGAGGAGAAAGAGGTCGGGGAAGAGGAAGAGAACTTATTATCTTCTATAATTGTAACCAGTCAGGGAATTCAGTGCAATACTTTCATAATCCTTGCATGACATGCACTTACTGTAGGCAGTTGGATCACATGACAAAAGACTGCCCACATCTGATCACAAAGTGGCAGGAAAAAGGGAATCAAAATGTGCAAATGATAGCAGTGGAAGAGCATGATGATTGAACAAGGGTAGCAACAGTTATTCACGGAGGATAAAGAATAGGAGTTGATGCGACATACCAAGGAATTCATACTGAACAATGGATCAAGAAAGAAACATAACCTCATTTGACATTTGACCCAGAGAGAGAGAGAGAGAGAGAGAGAGAAGCAAGAAAGGAATAAGTTACTAGAAACAAAATGGGGAACATCGACTATGTGGCCTATGTATGACATGCCTCCAACCTATGACCACTCGATTACAGAAAGTCCATTTTAGAAGGCAAGTTCCATGAATAGTTTATTAAAGAGTTGTTTGGAACTAATAAAGGATGAAATTTCATCAAACATGATGTGTGGGATAATCGACCAATGCATGGAAGATAAATAATCACATGTTGCACAATGAGAAACTAACCAAGTACATCGCAAGAAAAGGATGAATAGGGAATTATGAATTAATGTGTAGATAGGAGACTATGATATGGATAATATCATCTTGGATATAGGATCTGATGTAAACGTCCTTCTAAAGAAGACATGGGAGACAATGGGAAAATGAAGTTTGATCTAGTCACCTATTCAGTTGAGGCTACCAATTCAACACAAGTTTGTTTTGATTGGAATACTAATTGGGGTCAATGTTAATATCGATGGAGTGTGCAACATAATATATTTTGAAGTAATATAGATAGTGGATTACAGTAAACCTTATCCAGTGTTACTTGGACTCAATTTTTATTTTGATAACCAGAACATTATTGATTTGAAAAATAGACAAATGATCTTTGAAGTAGGAGACTTGAGAGTTACTACACCATTAGATCACATAGAAAGAAGATGATATGTGGAACTGTGAAGGGGGAGGATTCAATACTAAATAAATCAATAAACTTTACAATGTGACTGCATGGATGGATGACTATGTTAATCCTACTACTGAGGGTGTACTCAGTTGGAGAAGTATCAGTTATTGCATGTTAGATTCAGAAGAAGCCATGGAACATTGGCAATAGAGGTTGCATGAAGTATATACAAGGAGGTGCTCATATTACCTACACATTGTGCTAGATTGGAGCTGAGGTATGTGATCCATCGAAGTATGATGGATTAACATATATAGATTCCTTTGTAAAATAATTTGAATTGTTGATATCAAAACAACAAAGATATTGAATGTAAAGCGAGATGAATGGGACCCTAGGATTCCTGTAGTACTATGGACATATCGGACCACATGTAAGAAGTTGACAAGACATACACCATTTTGATTAGTATACGTCTAAGAAGTAGTTATTCCCATGAATTTTATTGTGTCAAGTTTATGCATTGTCATGCTAACAAATATCACAGATTCTGGCGTAGTAAAGAAAAGATTGTCAGAGCTAATGGAACTGGAGGAAGATTGCTTCATCACAGGATTTCATCAACAGGTTTAGAAAGTGCACAAAAAGGCATGGCATGACAGACATATTAAATAGAAGAAGTTCCATATGGGAAACCTAGTTTTTCTCTATGACAACAATTTTTTGCAACACCATGGAAAATTCCAAATGCACTGGTTGGGTCCGTATGTGATCAGATGTGTGACAAAGGAAGGTGTTGTTTAGTTGGAGAAATTGAATGGGGAAATCATGGAAGGAATAGTTAACAATATTCAAATGAAATTCTATAGGGACAATTATCCTTTCGTGCACTAGATTAAGTGCATAGTATGTGCACTATAGTATCTGTATTATACTAAAAAAATAAAGAAAAAAAGGGGATTTTGAGGAAATCCACAATAAATATTTGAAGAGACAGGAGGCTTAAAGTTATGAATAAGTCATTGTTCAAAGAGTAAAATTAGAAGAAAAAGAGATGAACATGGAAATTTCATGGAAATGAAGAAAGAAAGAGGAAGGCACGTAGGAAGGAGAATTGAATTGCACGCAAGCAGGTGAACTGAATTGCGTGCAGAAAGGAGAATTGAATTGCACATAAAGAGAGACATGATAAATATTTGTTCAGATGATAATAAAAACATTAAAGAGAAAACATGATGGAAATACGACAAAAATGCATTGTCATAAATGAAAAGTGGAAATGAGATTTTGAAAAGATGGAAAATATAGAATATGATCCACTGGAAAATATGAAATTAATGCAGAATCCGGACAAGAATCGAATGTGAATAAATAAGATTGGAATGTGAATTTTTGTGTGAAGAGAAATGAAAAGGATGGAAACATCCTACAAAAGAAGATGAAGGATGATGATAAAGAGTCACAGTTGTTTGCACATTCAAAGAGAATAGAGTGTCGAGTACGTTGTAGACAAAAAAGAATCACAGAAATCCATGGTGCCACCAAAGGTAGGAACATCTGCATCGTAGACAAAAAGAACACACAGTAAGCAGGCATCAATACCTATACATGAATAAACCCCTATATTAGAGGCATCATATCCATTAAACTTTCCAAGAGCATATGTTTCACCTAGGAATCGAAAAACAAACCCAGTTAGACTTCCCAAGGAGCTGAAGTATGACCACGTTGCACCGATGATTCCACCCATGGTCAGTATTGAGGGAGACATGTTGAACATAGTAGGAAGTATTCTATTTTCAGAACATGATCTTTCATACATGAATAAATTTCCATAGTTAGCACCAAAAAACTATCTACGCATAGGAATCAACCCATACTCACGCGCAATCACAGTCAATCCACAAGAGTGGGAAATAGGACTGCAACAAATAATCATATTGAACGTATTGGAGATCCCACACTTAACATCTACATCAATTTTCTATTGAGTTTCATCCACAGAGGTTTCCTCTGGTTGGATAGGATGGTGTCAATCAACACCCATATTATCACACAAATTGCAGGACTGTCGTCAGCAGGGGAAGACCCACTACCTTTGTTCAAGGATAGGACTCAAGAAAAAGAATTAGCGCAAAGGATAAAAGAAAAATATGACACACACATAGGAGCACACAGATTGGAAATCATGAGCATTAACGATGATACTGTCAGATTTGTGACATAGGTGATGGTTTGCAAGTTACTCAAGAAATGTCACAAAGACCAGGTGCTAGAAGGAGTAATAACAACAACAAAAAAGTGCGTAGAAGGAGTACACATGAACTGAGTGACTTTTTTTGTGAACCAGTTTTTAACTGACTATGGGGAAGCATGGGATAAAGGTAGGAATTTCCACTATGCATGGTTATTGATTTTGATAACATCGGTTTCTTGGAGGGAACTAGAAGAAACTCAGTACCCTGAAGGTACACAGGAACCGCGCATGGAAACAAGGTATGTTTCTTTGTGGCATATTGTACATAAGAATAGAAAAATGGACACAATTTCATTTTCTACATTTATAAGGAAAAAATATGGTAGTGTATTGAGGAAACACCACACATATGACCTCAGATAATTGAAGCATACAAATAATTCACACGATTCAAAGCAGGGTCACAAAACATGTACATCCAAGAAAAAAGGGATCCAGATCAACAATGGTTATCAATCAGCTACATATTGACAAGATAGGATGTCAATATGATTGTAAATGATTGGGAAGTAGAGTGGAAAACCCGAGTGTTGGAAGCAATGCAGAAGGGGATGCAACACCAAGAGAAGGATCAATAAGAAGACTAGGAACATGGAGAATAAGGGAACGGTGCAGGTGACACTCAGGAAACAACAACGCACACTAGAGAGAAGAGAAAAGAGCATCCTAAGGAGAGATTGACACACAAAAAAAATAAGAGGAAAGCCTCAAAGGAAGTATTTATTGAGGACTTAACTGAATATGACTTTGAGAATATTGGAGATCAGGTGAAATAATTTACAGAAGAATCGGTTTAGTGATATGCACATAAATAGGAGGATATGTACACGAATGTGCAGATGCAGATAGCTACACTACACCATATTTTGGAATAAACTAGGATAGTGCAAGTATGATCGTCAAAAGATGAACAGATAGGGGGCACAACAAAAACAATAGAGTCACAACCATCATCAGCAACATCAGAGCACCAAATCACGAAGATATCAAAAAGGGCCATAAAGTTCCCCATGAAAGAAATGCAGGAGCGCATGCAAGCATTAATTCATATTGACTTAGTATTGTCATAGTTACCATTAAATGTTCTACATAGATTTAAGACAAATGTCACACAAGAGATCCAATTGTACACAAAATCAAATTTTATGGATTTGGTCAAAGTGACTACAGACAAGGAAGCATTGCACGTAGAGTATAGCAAACTCAATCTAGAATGGGACGAGGCTATGTAGAGAAAAACAAAGTTGCAATAGGTAGTGTAGGAGGTTTACAACAACATCCCAGAGGTAAAAATGGAAGAATTCAATCCCTTGGAAGATCAAGTGATGAATATAAGTGAATCCATTCAGGGATTCCACCCAAAGATGGTTGATTTGGAATCTTATACAACGATGAGTACCCCACCAGAAGAAAGGGAGAAATAGTAGAAGATAGCCATGATGACCATGGAGAGTATTAGGAGTTTGGATGAGTAATACACAAAGTTATAAGAAGAGAATACACAAGTGTGGACTCAATTTTTGGAGGATGCATAGTTACAAGCAATAGAACAAATATTGTAGGCCATGCAGGAGAAGGCACAAAAGTTCAAAGAAACAATAAGAACTATGCCAAGAAAAAAATGAATGATTGCAATATTTGAGAATAGGTAGTTGTACCTTGAGATAAACCATATAATAGTTAAACATGATATTGTTTCCAATAACATAATGCATGATTGAAATATTTGAGAATAGGTAGTTGTACGTAGAGATAAACCATATAATAGTTGAACAACAGACTCTCGCACAAAAGCTTGATCTGATGCAGGGGGAAGCATTTTGGGTGTTAGAGCAACTTGTGGCTACAAAATTCAAAGTAAAGCAAGGAGTGCAAGATAGTACAAAGAAACTAAAGACTCCCATTACTACATAGACAAGAGAGAAGATTTTGGCACAAGAAGAATAGGCAAGAGAGAAGGTCGCAACCATGAAGGAAAATTTTCATAAGTTCATTACAACATGCTAGGAAGCGCAATGGAAGGAATGAGTGTCTCGGGACGAGCCACAAGTAATTGTTTAGAACATGTTCGGATAGGATTTTAGGGAAGATTTTTGGGAACTGTGAAGGAGAAAAATGTGCCAATAGAGAGACATCAATGTGTTCAAAATAAGGAAAGGAATTTGGTGCACTTTCACATGCAGATACTAGCGCACACAAAAGACAAAAGACTGTTAGAATCTGTTAGGCATTTTGGGTCCATGAATATGGGCTAAGCTCCATCATGATTGTATAAATGTGTAAGGATTTTGGGATAGAGGGTGTGAAAAGTGTGACAAAAGAAATAAGAGTGACAAAGAGATAGAAGGATATGGAGATAGATAGTGAGTAGTCTAATATTTCTGACCTTGGTGTATTTTTGGAATTATTATTATGCATGGGATTATTGACTATTGAAGGGGAATTGATGTTGCAGGCTCTTGTGAGTTGAAGGGGGTCAGACTATATGTAAAATACAATTATTACCTTCTATGCAGTGAGAAGATTGTAAGGAGTTGAGAGGTTATAACCAAAGTTTTATTGTCGAAGAATCGGGATGAAAAATTGTGAGCAGACTCTCTGGGTGAGAGACTGGCTATTGTGGAGTGATTGTTAGACCCATGGGAATACTCTCCAGATGATAATTTTATTGAGATTTGTTACTTGGTGCATTATGCATTAGTCGTAAGGCTTGAAGACTTCTTGTTCATCCTATTGTTGGTAACCCTGGGAAGGGAAGTGGGGTAGTCGAAGGATTGTTGAGAAAAGAAGGGGTACACTTCCTTGGGTGTGACAGGTGCATAGGAAATGAGGGATTGTGGTCTATTTTCATCAGTGGGAACTTAGGACTGGGAAATTCTATGGAGTTTCAAAACATATCTTGTCTCTAGGACCCTTTTCTCCTTGGTGGAATTGTGCCCCAGCTCAGGGGTGACCTATTGTTGAAATCTTATGAGAGACAATGTCTATGGATGGGAGGAATGTCTAAGTCAAGGTCGTAGTTGGTGACTTTCTTAAAATATAAGTGTTCTTTATGTGTTTGTCTTGTTTAGTGTGTGAATATTTTTCTATGTTTGACATGGGTTAATTCTTGTATGTTGTTGCATATAAGTATTTGTTGTTATTTTGTTATTTGTTTCTTTCTCATGTAAGTATGGTGCTTATAACATGTATTTGTAGTTGTGTGTGGATACGAAAAATGTGGATAGTCTTTCCAGTTAAGTTAACCTTGTGATTTTGGTTATAAGTCATCAAGAAGAATATTGAGTGGTCGAGTGTGTAGGATTGTAGCTTGTGTACATCAAGAGGATGGAATTTCCGTGTGTGTTTAAGGAAACAAACCCCGTGTATAGTGAAATCAAAAGTGGCGCATGATGCCTAGATGTATGTGCATGCATTTATGTTGTGTGATTAGCATGTTGGTGCACGTTGTTTTTTAGTTACTTCTTCTTCTTAAAATTGTGTTGTAAAAAGATTATTGCTTTTGATGTTACAAGTTGCGTAGCATGACTCAAACTTGGGTTGAGCATGTTACTTCAAGTGAAATTGTGCAGTGAAATTTTAGAGTAACATGGATCAATAGTATGTTGGGGATGTTACAGTCTGGTTCACTTGGAGCTACATAATTTAAGGTTGTGTGACATGCACCATCATGGGGTGGATGGGGATGTTAAAAAGTGGTATCAGAGCTAATGGTTCAACACTGGACTTGTATGGGCCAAATACTAGCATGAATAAAAGTGTGCTATAAGAATTGGTGTCGTGCCATGTAGATTTTAGTTGCATGGAAAACCATTGGTGCATGGTATAAATTTGTGATGCATGCAAATATAGTGATGCACGGGTGTGCACAATAGAATTTTGGGTGTTAAAATCATCCAAGAAATCTGAGAGAAAGGATTCTGACAAGGTGGTTCCTATTTTTTGTAACGACCCAAATTGGATACATGTTTAAAGATTATAAAGTAAAATTAATTAAAAGAAATTAATTATGGTTAACTGTGTAATAATTCAAACTACAGATCACATTTAATGACCTGTGAAATAAAATTAAAAGATCAATGAAAAATGATATAAAAATGGTGGCGTATGCAAAGAGGGATAGCCATGGATCCTAAGAAGATAAAACATTAACTCATGATGAAGGAAGGAGAATGGAGGGTGGTTGAAGGAGTAACTGCAGGAGTCGGGAAGGAGGAATAAGGGGGGAAAAGGAGGTGGACATGAAGGGGATGATCAGTCGACGGAGGAGGGATCCTGAGGATGGCGGTTTTTCTATGGGCAAAGATTTTCTGAGGACTTTTGGACTTGCTGTGAGAATAGAGTTTTTGACACTGTGGCTTTTGATCAGGGGAGGTACTGAGTTGCTAGAGGTTTTGGGCACGGAGGGCCAGGATATCCATTGATATCTTGGAGCTAAGTAGTTTTCCTAGTTGGCAGGGAGGACAATAGTTTTGGGCAGTCATTTTCCTGTTTGTGGCAGGATTGATCTGAGGAGCAGGTAGCAGGAAGGCAGCAGCAAGGCACAGAGACAACAATAATTAGCATCAGAACTAGGTACTTTGTTAAGTTATGTATTTATTTCCTTCTGTCATGAAATCAGTATTTATTGATAAATCTAAGTTATTGAAGTTGTTGTTATGAGAGTCACTATTATGCTAAGAAGTTATTGTTTCAGTTTACCTAATAAAATGTTTATGAATCTTAATGATGTTTAGAAGTATATGGGCATTACATATGGTATCAGAGCATCTTAGTTCGAAATCTGGGCCTACGGGCCAAAAACCGAGTGTTAACTCCAGCCACGCTTCAACCACAACCAAAAACGTTCAGTCTGACCCAGCACAACTGATACAGTATCCGAAAATATAATCAGGTAGTACCCCTAAGTTATCCAAGCCAATGATCTCATAGATATATCATGAGTAACCACAGTAGGCAACATCCTTTAACTGGACCATGTATGATCACTACAGTTTTAGTCTGAATATTCAAAGGAATGCCTTTAAAATAGGGGCAGAAAACCAGATTGTTGGAAGGATCACTTCCCACAAAATGGCTAACTTTAAAGCAGCCGGAATAAAGCTATTAAGCACGAAAAACAGAGATGATAATTTAGTTTTATTTTGAGCAATACTTGTCAATGAAGTTTTGGGTAGAATAGACACCTGAAATCTATGGAAATGTGGAGGGAAATTTTGTCTAAGGCTTGAAGCTGGTAAGATTCAATAATTACACGAACTATACCAAATAAAATGCAAAAAGGACATTTGCAAGACCTTGAAAAGGCCTACTTCACCTCGAACTTACCTAAATAAGGAACTGTTAATGCACAATCAGAAAAAAGAAATTTGGAAGACTTGTAGCGCGTGGGAGAACAGGTCTGAGTCGTCATATCTCGGGCGAAAACCTGTCAGCCGTTAGATCTAGAAAAGTTGCATGGGGTTTAAGCCCTAGCGTGCATAGGAGGAGTCCCAGAAGAGTCATCGGGAAATATGAGTCATCGGGGTTTTGTTAAGTCTGAGAATCGAGACCTTGTGGTTCTCGAAATCTCGAGAACGGATCCTAGTCGTTGATCTCGGCAGGACACGTGTCAGCATTCTGGGGAGGCGTCGGGATTTTACCATCAAATATTTTAGGAGTGTAGAACCGTTGCATAATGAAATCGCGATTCGCGATTTTCCGATAGGATCGGAACCATCCAAACAGAGGTGACACATGTCGAAAGATCCCGAAGAGTCATGAAATCGGGGTTTCCGGAGACGTGAGACTTGTGCAGGTTGAAATCACGATACGTGATTTCCCGATCGGATCTGGACCATCCATTGTGCGTGACGCATGTCAAGAGATCCCGAAGAGTCATGGATTGGGAAATCGGGGTTTTTGAGGACATAGAACGCTCGCATGTTGGAGTCGCGATTCGCGATATCCTGACAGGAGCTTTGAACCATCCATCTGTGGGACAGGTGGAAACCATCGAAAACCATAAGCATTTGGTCCCATCGAAAAATTAGGAATCGACGTATCGAGGATTTCATGGACACGAAATCTCAGCATTTTGAAATTGCGAAGTTCGAAATCCCGATGAGTGGGGGTCAGCTGTCATCACAGCAGAGGAGGAAGACAAAGGCGTAGTGGAGGCCAACTGTCATCCAACCAGGGAATTAGGATATCGAGATTTTTGAGGGCAAGGAATACTCGCATGATGGAGTTGCGATTCGTGATATCCCGATGGGAGTTATGAACCATCCATCGGCGAGGACGTGTGGCATGAGATCCTAACGAGTCGGTGTTTGGGGCATCGGAGTTTTCGAGGGTAAAGAAATTGTGCAACAGGAAATCGCGATCCGCGATTTCCCGACGAGATCTGAGCTGTTCATTTCGAGGACGCGTGGCAATCATCAACACCAACGGTGAAAGATCCACAGGAGGGATTCATCGGATATCAGGAGTCCCAAAAACATAGCAACAGGAATTGTGAAATCGCGAAACGTGATTTCCCGATAAGCCAAGGGACAATGGGGCCCACGAAAGAGTCGACGGTGGACAGGTGGCATCGGGTATCGGGATATCGTGAGTTTCATGGACAAGGTGTCCACGCACTACGAAATCGCGAACCTCGAAAGCCGACGCAGTTAACTTAACTCTTAACCCTTGATTAAAAAAAAAATAATTAATGACGGTTTAATTGAGACCTAATTATATCGCGAAATCGGAGATCGAGGTTTCGGGATTCAATATGCGTCGAATATTTGTTATGGGAAACCCCGAATCCCGACAGGAGTTAGGACTATGGTCACATAGGTGCAGGTCACATGGACTTTGGTGTAGTCGGAAGGGCTAACACACAAGGAAGAGGCGCATCGGGTATCGGGATATTGGGAATTTCGTAGGCACGGGATTCATGCAAATCGATAGCGCGATATCCAAAATCCCGATAAGGAATAAGGTTGTGGTCACAAGGCAAGGTCGTGTGGATCACGAGCATAGATTAGGGGCTAAAGCGCTGGGAACATATCGGAGATTGGGAATCTGTGGAGGAAGAAGCTCTCGGCATTGGGCATAAGGAAACCCCGAAACCCGAAATTTAAAGTGGGAAATTTTACAGTTAGGAGCCAAGGGTCGTGAGCAATACAAAAGACAAGGTATATGCATCTAACTACATGCATGTGCACAAATGAATAAAAGGATAGATATAAATGAACTAAATGAAAAGAAGAATACCAAAATTCGTACAGAACAGGAATTACAAGCAAATCGTTTTGTTCAAAAGAGGAATTTACCATTCATTACCATAGCGTAAGGACGGTTTGTGAAAATTCTTAATTCGAATAACCCCGCGTTCTTCATGAAGGTACTGAAACTATGCACAACTGGCGGACTGAATCATACCTCTTACCATAGTTGAGGGCGAGCTCTGCAATGCGTACAGACAGGGGATTGATTCCCAAATATTTCAGAAAGACTGGACTCTAGGTCCTAGATCTTGTCAGTGGCCACCTCAATATACTATGTTCCTGCAAAACGAATTGGAGCATATACAACATTAACCAGCACTAGTGAAGTGCTCAGAATGATGGTGAGGATGTGAGCCATGGCAAGGGAGATTCTGGAAACCTCTGAGCAGAGTAGAGGTAGAGCTATGATGGACAAAGACTGCTGCGAGGCAAGTCCTAGCGGATGAGAAAGTGGGATAGAGGAAGGACGCGTAGAGATTTGAAAGGCTGACAGGTGGAGAATGATGAGGTTAGATGCAAGGGAGGTTGAGGAATCCAGACGAGCACGTGGAACCCATGCGTGCCCGAATTCTGTGTGCACGTTTAAACTAAATTTATATATATATATATATATATATATATATATATATATTGTAAATTATTAAGAATAATATAAAATAAATTAAATAATTTAGTATAAATAATTTTATATAATAAGGTCAAGTTAGTATAAATTAATGAAGGGTTAATTGGGTTGAGAATTACTTAAATTAATTAAGTATTTATTTAAGTATAAGGTTAATCTACCTTAAAACTTGATGTTGACCAAGCTTAGACGTTGAATCCTAACCCAAACCTAGCCAATTTCCCTGATGGAGTAATGTCTGTTTACAGACAAGTAAAGAAAAATTACGCCTAACCATGTTTCTAAGTTTAAGTAGCCCCAATTTGAAACATCCTGGAACTCACCTTTATAACTTTGGGGGTGATGTAGGTTAAGTCATACAAGATGGCCAGGACTCGAAAGGGTCGAGGCAAAGGAGCGTCGTCACGGGCACCACCGACGCCACCCACACCATCAACACCGTCAACACCACCGACACCACCAGCACTAGCGCCACCATCGCCCAAACTAGCCCTCATACCGCACTCATTGGAAGCCATTAATGAAACTTTAAAGGGGCGCCAACCAGCAGGGACTGAAGTGGAACCCCCACCATCTGGAACGGGTAATCCAGAAGCATCAAGGAACTCAAGGGGAGAATGTCCACCTAAAGACATCACGTGAGAGTTGCAAAAGATCAAACTTCTGGAGTTTTCCGGAGGTCGCGCTAGTGAACGTGCAGAAGCATGGTTGGAAGGCATGACAAGGTGTTTTTCCCTAAGGGACTATACGTCCAATTCAAAGGCAAAGATCTCAATTTTCCAGTTAAGAGATAGCGCCTTGAACTGGTGGGGAAACTTGGAAAGACAACTACACCTTACCCCAGACACAGTATCTTGGGAACTTTTCGAGGAGAGGTTCCGAAGGAAATATCTACTAGAATACTATGAGGAACAACAAGTAGGGGCATTTCATGCCCTAGTCCAAGGAAACAGAACTGTAGAAGAATATGAGATCAGGTTTATGGAATTGGTCAAGTATGTTTCGTATATGGACAATGACCAACGACAGGTGGAGCACTTCGTTTATGGATTGAACCCAAAGATCAGAGCTATGGTAAGGATGTGGAAACCGTCTTCAGTGGAGGAGGCGGTAGAAAATGCACGTTACGTAGAAGAACACATGAACTTAATAGGGGGTACAAGATCGGCATTTCCACATCGACCTGGATTCATAGGAAAGACCTCGAGGACACTAGCTGCAGGAATTTCAATGGCAACTAGTGCAACATCTCGTTCATCGCCAACGATGCAGACAGGCCCACGACCATTTCGAGGAGTAGCTAGTAGGGGCAGGGGTTCCGGGGGAAGGAACTCATTTAGGAATCAATCACATAACAGTGCACCAGTTCAATCTCGTATTGCCTGTTGGAGATGCGAAGGACCCCATTACGAATGGGATTGTCCAGAGTTACAATCGGGGTTTGTGCACAGAGAAGGAAAGGCACCAATGGGAAGGTTAGGTAGCAACCACTAGATTTATGCAGCGGTTAATAACCGCTAGGATGAACATCAATCCACTATGGTGGAGTCATCAGGTATGCTAAATCATATTAATGTTAAAATTCTGTTTGATTCTGGTGCAACATATAGTTTCATTTCACCATCTGCATTAGAAAAGAGTGGGCTGGCAGCCCATGAGCATGATGACTTTAAACAAGTTGAGATGGCTTCGGGGGAAAAACAAGATGTAGGACCTAGTTTCGATAATTGTATAGTATACCTAGGGGTGTGCACTACCAGGTTGAAGGTATACGTCACTGCTCTTGGAGCATATGACCTAATCATTGGAATGGATTGGTTAGCAGCTCATCGAGCATTGGTAGATTGTTTCGCCGAGAAAGTACTTTGTATTGATGATGAAGGAAGACCAATAGAGATCCAAGGTGTACAGAGAAAAGTGTCATTACGCTTTATATCGACTATGAAGTTCAAGCGATGCTTGAGACAAGGGTGTCAACTTTATGTAGTGGAGGCAGTGAAAGAAAGGAAGGGACCCTCATTGGGTCAGTACCCAGTATTGTCAGAATTTCAGGATGTTTTTCCAGACGAATTACCAGGATTACCTCCTGAGAGGGAGCTTGATTTTACTATTGAGCTAAAACGTGGTGCAGAACCCATATCCAAGACTCTGTATTGAATGACGGCACCGGAACTTTGTGAATTGCAAATGCAGTTGAAGGAGTTACTAGACTTAGGGCTAGTAAGGCCCAATGTCTCACCTTGGGGCGCACTGGTAATTTTTGTAAAGAAGAAGGATGGAGCCTTACGACTGTGTATAGACTACAGGGACTTAAATCGTGCTATAGTGAAAAATTGGTACCCAATGCCGAGAATATATGACCTCTTCGATCAAATGAAAGGAGCAGCGGTATTCTCAAAGATCGATTTGCGATCTGGGTATCATCAGTTAAGGATTAAGGAAAGTGATATCCCAAAAACTGCCTTTCGAACTCGATTTGGACATTACGTTGTAGTACCTTTCGGATTGACTAATGCACCAGCAGTGTTCATGAGTCTCATGAATGGCGTATTTCGGAAGTATTTAGATCGATTTGTACAAGTTTTTCTGGATGACATTCTCATCTATTCCAGGAATGAAAGAGAACACGAGGAACACTTGTGAATAGTGTTGTCTTGCCTTAGGGAGAACAAATTGTATGGGAAGTTGTTGAAGTGTTTCTTCTTCCAGAAAGAGATCCGCTATTTGGGTCATATCATTTCAGGCGAAGGAATCTCGGTGGACCCAGAAAAGGTAAAGGCCATTCTGGAATGGCCAGTGCCGAAAAATGCACATGAGGTGAGAAGCTTCATGGGGCTAGCAGGTTATTACCGGAGATTTGTGGAAGGATTCTCAAAAATAGTGAAACCCATCACCACTTTGCAACACAAGGGGGTCAGGTATGAATGGACAGAAGAATGTCATAGTGCATTCATTGAGCTTAAGAAGTTACTAACTAGTGCACCAATTCTACGAGTGCTAGATATGGAAAAGGACTTCATGGTCTGCACGGATGCCTTGAAACAAGGGTTGGGGGCCGTGCTAATGTAGGATGGAGGAGTGATAGCTTATGCGTCAAGGAAGTTGAAGAAGCACGAAGATTTATATGCGACTCATGATTTAGAGTTGGCAGTTGTAATGCTATCTCTGAAACTTTGGAGGCACTATCTTGTGGGGCAAAATTTTGAACTCAAGATGGACCATCAAAGCTTAAAACAACGCTTCACTCAAAGAGATCTAAATGCTAGGTAAAGGCGATGGAGTGAGTTTATGAGTGAGTATGATTTTGGTATTTCATATATAAAGGGAAAGAAAAATGTGGTCGTAGATGCCTTGAGTAGGAGACCACGTATCTTCTCCTTGGTGACCTTAAAAGTCAGTCTGAGGGAACAGGTGTTGGCACAACTACTAGGAGACAGTTGGTATTTAAAGGTTACTTCAAACCTCCAGAGCGGGAGACAGTTAGAACCAAAGTATGAAGGATATAATCTAGAAAAAGATGGATTGTTAAGATATCAAGGAAGGATGTATATCCCGGAGAATGGGGATATTAGAAGCATCATACTAAAGGAAGCCCATAGATCATTTATTGTGCGCATCCGGGCATGAAGAAGATGTACGCAGAGATGAAGAAACTCTTCTTTTGGGTAGGCATGAAGTGCGATGTAGTCCATTTCGTCACCATATGCCTAGAGTGTCAACAAGTGAAGGTCGATCACCATCACCCGACAGGCCTCCTACAACCACATGATGTCCCTATGTCCAAGTGGGAAGTCATCTCAATGGATTTTGTTGTAGGGTTTCCACTCACATCTCATCGATACAATGCCATTCTTGTGATAGTGGATAAGTTAACCAAGAGTGCTCATTTCATTCCAGTTAGAGACACTTACGATGTTACTGATGTGGCACGAGTGTTCATGAGCGAGGTTATCCCTTTGCATGGGATACCTAAGAAGATCATTTCAGATAGGGACTCCAGATTCACATCTAGATTTTGGACGAGTTTACAGTCAGCATTGGGGACTCAGTTGAACTTAAGCACAGCTTATCATCCTGAAATAGATGGGTAAACTGAGAGAGTAAATCAAGTCATGGAAGACATGCTTAGGATGTACGTAATGGATAATCAAACCCAGTGGGAGAAGCACCTACCTTTAGTAGAGTTTGCCTACAATAACAGTTATCATAGTTCCATCGGAATGCCACCATACGAAGCTTTGTATGGAAGGCCATGCAGAACACCATTGAGTTGGGATAGAATAGAAGATCGAGTAACAGTTGGGCCAGAATTGATTCAGGAAATGGAGGAACAGGTGATTCAGATCAGGCAGAGACTAAAGGAAGCACAGGATAGACAGAAAAGTTATGTGGATGCACACAGGACCGACCGAAAATATGAAGTGGGGGACCAAGTTTTCATTCTTATCAAGCCTAATAAGAGTGCCATACAGTTCGGAAAGGGGACAAAGTTGTCACCTCAGTTTATAGGGCCATTTAGGGTCTAAGAGAAAATTGGACCCGTTGCCTACCGTCTCGTACTGCCACCCCACTTGCATAAAACTCATAATGTATTTCATATATCTGTTTTACGTCATTATGTTGTTGATGAATCACATAAACTAAATTGGGAAGAATTGCAGGTATCGGACGTGGGAACCCTCACGGTAGAACCGTTACGCATACTGGACCGTAGAGTCCGATAGCTCAGGAACCGTCTGGTAGACCAAGTTAAGGTCCAGTGGGACAAGTATAGTCCAGGATCTGCTACTTGGGAGGATGCCGAGACACTATGGCGAGACTATCCATCACTATTTTGACCACCTCGAGAACGTGTTTCTCGAAGGGGGGGGTGTAGATAACACCACCTTTTGACTTAGATGGCCAGGATTACCTGAGGCCTATACACTTTATTTCCTAGTCACAGTAAAACTATTAAGTGATATATTTAAACTTTAAACTTATGAACAGTAATGAATGTTTAAGTGTTATTGATGATGATGCATGTAATGCGATCTATTATGTTAATGAAAATTTTATGAATGTTTAAATGCTATTAATGATGATGTATATGATGCGACATATTGTGAGAAAGAGAAATTGTGAATGTTTAAATACCATTAGAATGATGTTGGATACGATGAAATCTATTTTGGTAAATGATAATCTTGTGAATGTGTGAACCATGTTCTTTTCCTTTGTACCATCAGACACCTTAAACTTTGGGACAAAGTTTCTTGAAGGGTGGGTGTATGTAACGACCCAAATTGGATACATGTTTAAAGATTATAGTGTAAAATTAATTAAAAGAAATTAATTATGGTTAACTGTGTAATAATTCAAACTACAGATCACATTTAATGACCTGTGAAATAAAATTAAAATATCAATGAAAAATGATATAAAAATGGTGGCGTATGCAGAGAGGGATAGCCATGGATCCTGAGAATATAAAACATTAACTCATGACGAAGGACGGAGAATGGAGGGTGGTTGAAGGAGTAACTGCAGGAGTCGGGAAGGAGGAATAAGGGGGAAAAAGGAGGTGGACGTGAGGGGGATGATCAGTCGATGGAGGAGGGATCCTGAGGATGACGGTTTTGCTATGGGAAGAGATTTTCTGAGGACTTTTGGACTTGCTATGAGCACAGAGTTTTTGACACTGTGGATTTTGATCAGGGGAGGCACTGAGTTGCTGGAGGTTTTGGGCACGAAGGGCCAGGATATCCATTGATATCCTGGAGCTAGGTAGTTTTACTAGTTGGTAGGGAGGATAGTAGTTTTGGGCAATCATTTTCCTATTTGTGGCAGGATTGATCTGAGGAGCAGGTAGCAGGAAGGCAACAACAAGGCACAGAGACAACAACATTTAGAATTAGAACCAGGTACTTTGTTAAGTTATGTATTTATTTCCTTCTGTCATGAAATCAGTATTTATTGATAAATCTAAGTTATTGAAGTTGTTGTTATGAGAGTCACTATTATGCTAAGAAGTTATTGTTTCAGTTTACCTAATAAAATGTTTA
>ML780295.1:279195-322170 GCA_009831015.1 Picea engelmannii | reverse complement strand
CTTAGAAGTTATCACACACAGGGCAGACTTGGAGCGTTTCCAGGTCAATTAGTATGTTGTTTACTGTTTTCATTAAGTAGTTTAATTCATATATAATCATAATTAGATTTATATTAGATTGTTTAATTTCAGTAAATATATTAGATTGTTTGATTTCAGTAATGATTATTTCTTTTTCATAAAATATAAAAAAAAAAAAGGATTCTTGGCTGTCTTGGGGCAGAAAACGCATGAGTTTTGCAGGTTTTAATTAAATCTGTAGATTGTTTATAATGTATATTTGTGAATAACTAATATTGTAGCTGATAATTAGATAGTTGATTTGAGTTATTATAATAGTAATTAGTGAATTGTATGTAATAGTTAGAATAGTTGTATTTAGTTTTAGTTTAATTAGATTAGTGTATTAGTTAGTTTTTAGTTAATTTCTTTTATTTAATTTCTTTTATTAAGTTTTAATTAATTAGTTTTAGTTTCTTCTAGATTACTTAGCTCAGATCAATTCTCTCTTTGGGTTTCTCGAAAGACCTTAGAGCAGCCAACGGAGCCGTTAAACTCGTCAGGGTGGTCCATTCCAAACGGCTTGGGTTATTTAGACAACCCCGGACCGGTTCCACTCTCCCAGTTGACGGACGGTCAATTTCGCCCGTCAACATATATCTCACAGTGATAGTGTGACAGTGGTTCCATCATTCTACTTCTACTTCAGGGTGGTAGGACGGGGCAAGGACAGGTGGTTGTAGCCAGAGAACATTGGGGGTTGTAGCCTCCTTCTGGTTGTAGCCATAGAATTGGGGAGTTGGAGCTTCCCTCGGGTTGTAGCCTAAGAAACTAGGGAGTTGGAGCCTCCTTCCAATTGCAGCTAGAAAACAAAGGAAGTTGGCGCTTCCAGTGAATGTAATTCTTCAAGACATATAAGAAAAAGCATTATGTGGTTTTCTCTCGATTGGGGTTTCCACGTAAAACACTGGTGTACTGTGTATGTGTGTGATTGTTTATTTCTTACTGCTCATTATTGGATAATAATTCTACATTGATATAACATTTGAAGAAAAAGGATTATAATTACACTATTACTGATTCACCCCCCCTCTCAGTAATCCAACAGTTGTTGCATGAAATCACCTAACAAATCTTTGTTTCTATAAATTTTGCAAAACTATCAGTGAATAGAGAAGGAGAAAGCCAATTAAAAAGGTTAAAATCATGGATAATGCACATAGGACTTAGATTCCTGATGACCAAGAGTTTGGAGATATATATGTCGGTTTGGGTGTTGATGGTACATAATCCAGGGAGGACTACATGAACTTGGTAGAAACTATAAAATTATTGCAGAAAGATGTCTAGAGCTATAAGGCTGATAATGAGAGACTTATGAGACCCAAGGCATAGAAATATGACTTCAATGTCAAATTGATGTAGAGCTTGGAAAAAATAGAAAACAAAGTGGATAAGGAAACAAATTCAAGTAGATCAATAAGTCACAAGCCTCATGACGAGAAAATAAGAGAAGAAATAAGTGTTGGTAAGCATTATTTCAAGAAAGAGTGCAATATCTCAAGCCCATATCCTATCACAAAGCATAATATAAGGACTAGGGTGGACAAGCTATAGGGAGAAATGAATAAGATCAAACCTCCAACCCTTTATGGTGAGCAAAAAAATAATGAGGATGCAGAGACTTGGTTGTTGGATATGAGGAAGTACTTCCAACTGCATAATTATTCTATGCATGTAGAAGGAAGGATTACTATATATTAGTTAAAAGGAAAGGAATCGATGTGGTGGGATCAATATTTTCAAGTGCAACACATTGATGAGAAGAAAGCAACTTGGAAGGAGTTCAAGAGGTATTTCCAAAATAAACATTTAACCAAGCAGTACCATGGTAGGAAAATGAAGGATTTATTTGAACTCAAGCTTTGGAGTATGACGATAGATGAGTATGAAAGAATATTTTTAGAGCAACTAAAATATGTTCCTTTCATCAAGGATGAACAAGTGAATATTCAAAGACATATGAGTGGGATTCCCTCATTTATCATTGACAATATATAATATGATGACCCTAATACATTGGAAGAAACCATAAGGCATTCTAAGTGTATTTATGAGCAACAAAGGGGAATACCGACTTTCCAAAAGGCTTGGGAAGACCAGATGAAATGTAAGGTGGAACAGAGGAAGAAGGGAGATAAGACACCATTTTTTATAAATATTACGCAAGGACAGTCGATCCCTCAGGAACCTAGAATGTCGAAAACAATGGGACAAAAGTCATGGAAACAACCTATGCAGTGTTGGGGTTGTGGTGGAAATCATATGTGCATAGATTTCCCTGAAAAAGGTGATAAGGTGAGGATTGCACACATTGTACAACAAGCTGCGAAAATTGAAGACATGGCTATAAATGTGTCAAGAATTTACACTCCGCTGGATAACAAGTAGACTGAGTTTCATTCGCACATGATTGAGGTGGAAGATAAGATTAATGACCAACCCATTTCTATTTTAATTGATTGAAGACCTAGTCTTAGTTATATAGATCCTAATATGGTGGACAAATTCCATTTTCCAAGAAGAAAGATTAGAAAACCTCGGTTGGTGCAGTTAGATACAGGAGAAAAGAGGAAAATTAATGAGATGGTTAAGACATGTCCAATAGATATGAATGGATTGCACACTAGAGATGAGTTGAATATTTTACCTTTTGAATCGTATGATTTCCTCATTGGTATGGATTGGTTGGACGAGCACCATCTATCCTAGATTGTTATAATAAGGAATTTACTTGACTGGATGAGAAAGGAAATTTGAGAACAATTCAAGGAATTCCAAGAGATTTAACTATCAGAATTATAGTTGAATAAAATTTATAGGAAGGGATGTCAAGTATTCACAGTGCACATGGAAAATAAACCTAAGAATAAACTGCCAATTTTTTAAGACTAGGTAGTACTAAAAGAGTTTGAGGATGTCTTTAAAGAGATACCTGGATTGCCTCCAAAATGAGATATTGAATTCTTTATAAATTTGATGTTGGAAGCAACACTTGTATCCAAGACTCCTTATAAGATGAGTACACTAGAAATAAAGAAGTTTCATATGCAACTTGAAGAGATTTTGAAGAAGGTGTATATACACCCAAGTTTGTTTCCTTGGGGTGCACCAATTTTGTTCGTGAATAAGAAGGATGGTACATTGGGACTTTGTATTGAATTCAGGTAGTTGAACAAGGTAACACTGAAGAAAAAGTTTTTTTTTCCAAGGATAAATGATTTGTTTGATCAACTAAGGGGCACAAGGATATTTTCCAATATTGATCTCAGATTTGGTTATCATCAAGTGAGTATTAAGGAAGAGGAAATTAGTAATACTTCCTTCACAACAAGGTATGGTTATTATAAGTTCAAACTGGTACCATTTGGGTTGTCAAATGCACTAGCTATATTCATGTGTTTAATGAATGGAGTTTTCATAAATTAATTGGATAGGTTCATCATCGTATTTCTAGGAAACATCCTTATTTAATCAAAGTATGAGGAAGAGCACAAGTAATACTTGAAGATGGTGTTGCAGGTGTTGAGGGAGCATCAACTTTATGAAAATTTGAGAAAGTGTTCATTTTATCAGCGGAAGATTCACTATTTGGGTCATATCATTTCAAAGGAAGGAATAATTGTGGACCTACAAAAGATAAAATCCATTGAGGAATGGCCAACACCAATAAATGTAATATAAGAGAGATCCTTTATGGGATTGGCAGGGTACTATAGAAGGTTTATTGAACATTTTTCACAAATTGTGTATCCAATCACATCCCTGCAGAAGAAAGTTGCATGATTTGAATGGACTCTAGATTGTGCAAGGAGTTTTTAGCACTTGAAGAGTTTGTTGAAAAGTGCGCAAATTCTGAGGATTATTGATCCTAATGTGGACTTTGTTGTGTGCATAGATGCATGAAAGGAAGGAATCATGGAGTCATGAGTTAGAATGGACATGTGGTATGCTACAAATCAAGGAATTTGAAGGAGAATGAAAGACTCTATGCTATGCATGATTTAGAGTTGGAAGCCATAGTGCATGCTTTGAATATGTGGAGATATCGCATTATGGGTAAAATATTTGAGCTGAGAATAGACCATTGTGGTTTGAAGTATTTGTTTTTAAAACCAAATTTCAATGCCAGACAAAGTAGGTGGTTAGAGCTCCTTAATGAGTATGACTTCGACATAAGGCATATCAAAGGAAAATAGAACAAAGTTGTTGGTGCACTCAACAAGAGGATGCATGAGATGCATGCTACATCCATTATCATGTTCCAGATAGATTTGTGTGACATAATTTTAGAAGTTTCCAGAACAAATATGCACTATATGGATATAAGTGCGACTTTACAACAAGGTATGTCACAACAGAAAGTTGAAGGCTATGAGCTAAGAGAAGATAGGATCCTCATGTATAGACACATAGTTTATGTGCCAAATGATCAAGAGCTGAAGAACCTAATTTTTTCATAGATTCATAAGGATCCTTATGTTTGGCATCCATGTTAACAAAATACCATTTTTGAAGTCAATAAGTAATACTTTTGGCCATGTATGAGAAAGGAAGTTCCATATTTTATTGCGAGATGTCTCAAATGTTAGAAGGTCAAGGTTGAGCACAACCATCCAACTAGTTTGTTGCATCCCTTTCCCATTCCTGAGTGGAAGTGGTAATTTTTTACCATGGACTTCATAACTAAGTTTCCTAAGACTACTAAGAAACATGATTCTATTATTGTGGTGGTGGAAAATATTACTAAAGTTTCCCATTTTATTCCAGTGAAGTTAGTGCACAAATAAATCGACATTGTTGAGATTTACATGTGTTGAACATGAATTTTGGAAATAATATGCCTGAAAATACTAAGTATAGAATATGTGCTAAGACAAAGAAGGAAGAATCAGGAGTGTGCAGTCATGCCCCATTTAGGAGTACAATGCATAGTGAGAAGAAGAAAGAAGAAGAATAAAGAAAGGAATAAAGAAAGAGGAGAAATAGGGTGAAAAGGAAGGATGACAGCTCGACGTGCTAAAGATATAAGGATGAGAAAAAGAAGGAAGAACAATAGTCAAAGGAAAAACCAACATGCAGATAGAAAATAAGGAAAATCAGCTCGAACAACAAGTCAACTTGAGTTATCATGAGTTGTAATAGGGTTTTGAGGTGAGTAAAGTAGGGTTTTAATCCTTAGAAATTATCTATAAAAATTTAATGGGTTGGGAAAATAGGGGTTCTCTTCTGACCAGTTCCTCTCTTTTAGTCCCAATGATTCGAGAGTTTGGTAGAGTTCTATTGGAGAGAAGATTCTATGTCTGAATGTTAGGGAGATGTTGCATAGAGAGAGAGAGAGAGGCTTGCATCACAGAATGGCTAGGATAGGAGAAGGAAAAGATAACATGATGCATCTTTATAAGAGTAGTGTCCAAGCCTAAGAAAATTGCATAAAGAATAATCAAGAAGCCATTTGTTGTGGACATAGCCCAAATTTGAGTGAAACACGTTAACTATTGTGTTATTTTTCTTTTATGTGATTAATCATGGATGCTTTCTTGATGCATGTCAGATTAGAATTATTATTGATGAATTCTGTAGTGCGGTTAATGAAATTAACATGACATCATGCTAATGTCAACATGATTAGTGGCATCCTCTGAGTGTGACACATATCATATGGATTCAACATTTTTGGGTTCTTATTTGGCGATGACATGGATTGTATGGACTGACACATGATAGTCCATACGATGATGTGGCAGTTTATATGATGAAATGGATGTATGGATGACACATGGCAATCCATACGCTGACATGGAAGCTGGATTGGTAGGCTAACATGGCAGTACAAATGCTAACGTGGTGACTGAATGGGCAGGATGACGTGGCTAGGGCCAATTAGGGGGTGACACATGGCCCAATCAGAGGGCACCATGTGGTAGCCTGAATTTTCCCAATGTGGGCTAGGTCGAATTTTAAGGTCCTGGTCACATGCGAGACATATGACCTGTGGCCCGAAGTTCATGGGTTGGGCACAACACTTGGCCACATGGGGCGCCATATGACCAATAGCCCAGGATTTCGGGGTTGTGCACCAGTTGTATTAAATCTAGAGGATTTGGCCAAATTTGGAATATTTTACCAAATTTGGGCCTGATTTTAGTGGATTTTTGCCTAAAAAATGGGATCTGATCCCAGAAAGAGGGGGGAAGTTGGGATTTCAAACCCCAACTAAAATGAACCAGGTATTTTTAAAGACATGAACAGGATTAGAATTCCAGAATGATGAATAATTTGTGAAGTTCAATCCATTTGTATGCAAGGAAGCCATTGAGGAAGCGAGCTTTGGAGGCCATTTCTAGGAGTTCTACTCCATCTTTTTTAGTGTCGTTTGTTGCATCAAGTTCCTGTGATAGAGTAAAACACAACAGTGTCTATAAAATACCAAATTGATGTAAATTTGATACATTTTTTAAGAAATGAATACTAATAAGAAGCCTCCCACTAAAGACAAAGGCCCAGAGACATAGGAAAATTTGTGTCAAACTCCGTTATCAATATTTGGTGTTATGGTTTGTTGTTCTTATAGTCTATTTTCTATTATGATTTCTTTATAATGGCTACATAATTATTCCATTAAGCATTTTCTTCTTCTCTTTAAATTCTAAATGGTAAAATAACTAATGCATAAACTTAACCATAGTCATTTAAAATATCATTTCTGAATCAAGTGGTATTAGAGAAGGATGACATTTGGTTGTTTTTAGTATGCATGATCACTAGGGAAAAGATAAGTCATGGTGAAGGAGAGCTTGTAGAAGGAGATCCTGAGATTGGATCAAGAAAGAGGACATCTCAAAGTGAGAATATGGCATCAGAAGAAGGACTTTCTCAAAATGAAATAGAGTTTCAAAAAGCTTTATTTTCCATGTCTAAGAGGTAAAAGTGTTGTATGATGATTACTTGGAATGGAAGAGACTTGTTCAAGGGGAATCTTCAAAGAAAGACAAAAGTGAAGAAGGAGAGGACCCTCCAAAACCTCCTCCTTCACCTCCTTGATCTCCATGTTCTTCTTCTTCTTCAATTACAAGTTCAAATCCTACTTCTACAAGAAAACATTTTGATAAACATAAGCCTGACATGCCATTACTTAAACTTGATGTGAAATTCTAGTTGTCCATGTATAATGGAGAAGTCAATGTTGAGAAGCTTGATAATTGGGTCAGATAGATGGAGGTATATTGTAGTGTGCAACAAATCAATGATGAGGAAACCAATATCAAATTGGCATCACTTTGTATTACAGGCACAACACTCATATGGTGGCAGAGTAAGTTGCAACATGGTACTCAACAAATTGGTAATGTATTTCCATCATGGAAAGATTTATTTTTTTCACTTAGAAAACAGTTCTATCCTTTAGGATATAAGGAGAAGGATTTAATTAAATGGAAAAGTATTAAATTAAGAAAATAACAATCAGTGCAAGAATACACAAATGAATTTCATAAGATGGCTTTGATGTTAGATATTCCATTACATATACACAAGAAAATATTATGAAGTATATAGGAGGTTTTCCTACACATATTTGTAATATTGTGTTTATGTTTGGACCTACTAATATTGATGAGGTTTTTTTTCAAGAAACATATATTGAAGCAAGGAAAATTGGAGTTGGTGTATCAAGGGAATCATCTCCAAAGAAGGAAGGCAAAGAAAAGTGAATGGGAAGAAAGAAAACTCAGTGATAGTAAAGGAAGAGAAGCTCTCTTTCAAGCATTGCAAGAAATAAGGGCACGGTGATGAACATTGATGGAAATTGCACCCAGAGAAGAAACAAAAGTGGTTCAAAGAGAGGAAAGGGAGGCAAAAAGTTGCAGCAACAACACATCTAATAGACTTGGGGTCAGATTCAGGTTATGAAACTAAAATCACAGTAGTTTATTTGTCAGGAAAAATTGGTGATGGTTATGATTCTAGAAGTAAATTGTTTCATATAAATGTCATTATGAAACATACCAAGATCGACACTCTGTTAGATAGTGTATATCAAGATAACTTAATTTCATAAGAAGTGGTTAAGAAATTGGGATTAAAAAATAATATACATCAGAAACCCTATTCACTAAATTGGATAAGAAAAAATCACAAATTGCCCATAACAAATCAATGTGTCATATATTTTTCAATTACATCTGAGTTTGTGGATGAATTAATAGGTGATGTGGTGTCACTAGAAGCATGTGGAATGGTCTTGGTTAGCCCTTATTTATATGATCACAGAGAAATATTCTTCGGGGAACAGAAATAATACCACTTAACTAAAGAAGGGATAAAATATGTTGTGCATTCTCATCATATCAAAGGGAATCAATCTCTTCTAACAATGGAACAATTAAATAAGGCAGCTTATGCAAGAAATACACCTATAATTGTACCAAATGAAGAAATTGATCTTAAGCAAGAAAGTAAAATGGTTGTAGAATGTAGATCTAGCCATAATTTGCTTCAAGATGAGTTTTTGTTGTGCAAGCTTGTAAAGAAGAACATGCATGGTTCATTTTCAATCATGTTTTTGATATGGTTATCGCTTCTAATGTTTTCTACATGGATGGTAGTGGATTTAGAAAGATGTGAAAAAATGAAAATGGCTAATAGTATGTGTTCACTTATCATGGTTTCTTTGCAATTGATTATGATACGAAAGGTGCGCATGCCAGATTTGATAGACAAAGGACAATTGGGAAGGCCTATCCCAGACTTAATGTTTGGTTAATATACTTTTGGAGGACCAAAATGTCTTAGTGTGGAGGAGTGATCCAAAATGGATCCATAATGGCCAAAAGTTCAAAGGTCTCATATTTGGACGAAAACAACACCATCGCATAGTGCTCGTCGTGTCAATTTCGACAATATAATCTTTTCCAAAAATTGAGTTCGTATGGTGAAGATATCGAGTTCTAACGTTTTTCCAAAATTGGAAAAAAGTCAAAGTCAACAGGTCAAATTCAATTGATGACATCAGCAGTATGGATGATGACATTAGCATGACATCATGTTGACATCATCATGACACATGGCAGTCTCTGAGTGTGACACATGTTATATGGATTCGACATTTTTGGGTGATGATGTGGCGATGATGTGGACTATATAGACTGAAACATGGTAGTATGTATGATGACGTAGATGTATGGATGACACATGGCAGATTGTATGTTGATGTGGAATTATGGATGAAATGTGGTAGACTATACGTTGATTGGGCAGGTTGATGTGGTAGTACGAAGGTTGACATGGAGGGGTGACGTGGATCACACCAATCAGGGGGTGACACATTTCCCAATCAGAGGCTGCTACATGGTAGCCTAAATTTTCCCAATGTGGGCTAGGTCAAATTTTAAGGGCATGGTCATATGGGGGCCATATGACCCAGGGCCCAAATTTCAGGGGTTGGGCGCAACACCTGGCCACATGGGGTTCCATATGACTAGGAGCCCAGGATTTGGGGGTTGTATGCCAATTGTGCTAAATCTGGCAGATCTGGCCAAATTTGGAGGATTTTACCAAATTTGGCCCTCATTTTAGTGGATTTTTTCCTAGAAAATGGGATATGAGCTCAGAAAGAGTGGGGAAATTGGGATTTCGACCCCCAACTATAGTTCTATATAAACTAGGTATTTTTATAGCCATGAACATGTTCAAAACAACAGAATAATGAAGAATTTGTGAAGTTCAAGCCATTTTTATGCAGTGAAGTCATTGAGGAAGTGAGCATTGGAGGCCATTTTCGAGAGTTCTACTCCATCTTTTCTAGTGTCATTTGTTGCATCAGGTTCCTGAGACAAAGTAGAACACAACGAAGTCTATAAGAGACCAAATTGATGGAATTTTGATACATTGCTTAAGCATTGAATATTAATAAGAAGACACCCACTGAAAAAAAGGCCTGGAGACATAGGAAAATTTGTGTCGAACTCCATTATAAATATTTGGCGTTATGGTTTTATTTTATTATAATCTATTTTCTATTCTGATCTCTTTATAATAGCTACATAATTCTTCCATTAAGCATGTTATTCTTCTCTTTAAATCCTAAATGGTAAAATAACGCATGCATAAACTTAACCATAGTCATTTAAAAGATCATTTTCAGATCACATATAGTGTTGCAAAAAGGGACTTCTTCAAAGGTCTATGTGAAAGGTTCATAAAATCATTGGGTACACTGATAAATATGTTGTTGTGTGACAAGTGCGTAATAACAATGGAATCTGACAGCCAAGGGGCTTCACGCACATAGAGGAACTAGGGGATGACAAGAGGATAGTCTGAGGACATGAGAGAATGAAGAAATGAGGAAGGAAGAGAGGGTATGAGGATGCAGAGAAATGAAGAGGGTATAACATAGGAAGAAGATGAGTTTGGATAATTTTGCAGAGAAAGGAGGTATAAGAGGTGAAAGAATGGGGATGAAAAATTGATGCAGGAGCATCGCCATCAACATTCAATTAGGCCAAGTAGAGGACAACTCAGCATCTAGTGTGCGCATTCAAATTGGTTGTGGATTCCAAGGAGAGCATGTCAATTTAATGTTTTGAAAATATTGTAATTAAAGGCCCGTAAGATTTGAGGCATGAGCCATTTTAAACAATCCATGAGATTGTAATTTATTTAAAGCCCAAAGGATTGAATAGATTTGGAACATCGACTCATATCTATATTGTAAATGATCATTTATTTGTAATAAGCTTAGTGGTAGAATGATTTAATTATGATGTGAAAACACTAGAGTAGTCGGAAGGAAGGCTCAAGAAGCCCCTCCATGCATAAATGTATGTAATCTATGCCCAAAAGAGGACATTGAATATTATTGTATTTGTTGTTGAGATCATTGTGATTATTGTGGAGAAAGAGAGAAGATGACCGTTGTGGGAACTCTTGTAAGTGTTTTCCTTAATGAATATAATAGATTAGATTTACTTCACATGTATGAGTTTTCTTATCTCTGAGTTATTTGGGTAATGTTATGTTATCTATTTTATGTGTTTATATGCATGTGTGTTTATTTCATGGTTGAATGAATGAACCTTCGATGTTCTAAAAGTTTCAATTGTTTCTCTTCTGAAATCCTCATGCAACAAGTGTATAGTGGCCATGCAAGGACTATGAAGGCAAAGTCATTTACAGACTCGATAGCTCAGGAGAGATAGAGTTCATTTCATAGAGTGAGTGAAAGGAGTGCACATGTACTCGTTTGAGTATAAAAATCTTGAAGGATAGACCCTTGCAAGGAGTGCACAAGGCCGACACTTAGTGAAGTGTTGAGAGAGTCTCAAGGAGAGTGAGCAAAAGGAGTACGCAAGAGATTTTTTCTAAGTCTCAAGATTGAGAGAAGTAGTGCAAGGTGTACACCAAGGTTTGAATCACTTAGAGTGATAAAGATCAGGAAGAATAGTGAGCGAAGGTCCTTGGAGAAAGGATTCATTTTGTTTGGAGGTTGGGTGGATGAGATTCATTCGAGAGAAGCCATAGTTTTTCACAACCATCAAATCTAGAGAAGGTGCATGGGTGTTAACTCTTTAAGTCCTTCGAACTTCAATAATTCAACAATTTTAGGGTGTTTGTTTTAGAGGAGACAAATTTCCCAAAGTCCTAGAGTCTGAAGTTAATATGGACCATTCGTATATGGGGGACACGTGTCCATAGATAAACAATTATCCAAAAGTTCAGATATCCAATAAAACTAAAGTGTTGTTGCAAGAGTGTGAAAAAATATCGAAGCTATGAATCTTGGAGTAGATCCTGACCATCAACGTCAGGGCCATGTGTCGACAGATTGCTAGTGAGTCGGGAATCCGACAGTCCAAGAGAATAGAGGCATACAATGTTTTGGCTCGAGAAATCTCAAAGGATGGAGTAGATATCGACCATATGTTGAGAGGGATGCATGCATCATAGATCCATCCCTTCACCAGTTTGACATTTGAAATATTTGAAGAGTTGTATTGTGAAGAGCTTTGAAGCCCAGAGCCTAGAGTAATATTAGGATTTCTATTGAAGGCAGATGTCAACCGTCTGATTTTCCAGTTCATAGTTTGTGCATTCAGAGGTGTTACAAATTTATATAGGGAAAACTCTTGAATCCTAGAGTCCCTAAATTTTCTTGACCCGTAGATCAAGGAGTATATTGTGAGTCGTTGATCCCCTCCTCTTTTCGGTTATTCACGAATTCAATGTTTGAGAGGATTGTTGTGTGTTGCAGTTAGATATTTTGAAGCCTAGAGCTATGAAGTGTCGGAGTTCCTACTAGTTAAATATCTTAGCCCATTTTTTTTTCCTAAGTTCACTAGATTTATTTGCTGACGTGATAAGACCCTCGCACACACAAATTTGCACGCAAGGAAAAGAGAAAAATCCTGTGGTAGAGTATTTCAAAGGTTCAGCAAGAGCCCGAGAGTTAATTCATCTCTCTTAAGTGAACGATCCTAGAATGGTAGGTCGCACAAACCCCAGGAGTGGTGGGGTTTTGAATCAATTGGTATCATAGAGGGAATTAAGATCTGTGTGAAAAGAAGATTTGGAATCATACCGCGAAGAAGACACATGGAGAGACTTGTAGTCAATGCAGCCATGGAAGAAGAAATGAGACAAATTCATGCAAGGTTTGACGCCATGGGGACAACATAAATAAGAGCACCCAAAGTTGGTGACATTAGTGAAAAAAAAATGAAGATGTGGAAGAAGAAGAAGTTGTGGGAAAACAAGAAGCATAGGAGTGATTGCTGAGAGATGTTGTCAATATGGGAACTAGAGAAAAAATAGAAGTACCTATGTATGAAGGTAATTTAAATGTAGAAGATTTTTTTGACTGGATAAGTGTTTTAGACAAGTACTTTGACTATAAGGAAATTTATAATGAGAAGAAGGTAAAGCATCCAGTTACTAGATTGAAGGGACATGCAGCTTTATGGTGGGACAAGTTGCAAGCTGATAAAAGGAGGAAAGGTAAGACCAAAATCAAGAGTTGGGATAGAATGGTAGCTAAGCTCAAGGATAAATTCATACCCAATGATTATCAGTTAAATCTGTTCAGGAAGTTGTATAATCTAAGACAAAAAGGTTTGTCGGTGAAAGAGTTTACCGAAGAATTTTATAAGTTGAACATAAGAGGACATAGAGAGAATGATGAAGAAAATTGTTTTAGGTACATTAATGGATTGAGGTATGAAATCCAGGATGAGATTAGTATGATGAAAATGATAAATATGGAAGATGCTTATCAGGTAGCCCTTAAGGAAGCAAAAAATTTGGCAAGGAAGAAGAGTCAATGGAAAAGAGGAAAGAGTCCTAACATAGGAAGAGGAATCGACAGAGAGAAGTTCCATAAACCAAGAGGAGAAGCTAGAAAATATAACAGTCAGATAGAAAGAGGAGGAAGTTCTAAAGGAAGACACTATGGAGGAAGAAATTATTTTCCCAGAGGTAGAGATAGAGGTAGAGGAGGATAAGTGAAGTGTTATTCCTGTGGAAAAACAAGTCACGTGTCTTGGGAATGTCCTAAGAAGATGAATACATGAGGCAAAGAAGTTCACATTTCTAAGGCACAACAGAAGAATGTGGAGACATAGATGAAGGCAGAAGAAGTAGAAGAAGGAAGATCACTCATGATGAAGAAATATCTCATAAATCCATAGAAAGAGGTACAAGAACCATTCCAGAGGGACAATTTATTCAAAACTACTTGCAAGACTAGAGATAGGGTATTGTTGACGGGAAAATTTGACATGTCATCAACTGGAAGAATAGATATAGATTGAGGTTGTCTAAATAACCCAAGTCGTTTGGTGTAACCTATTCTGATGAGTTTAATGGCTCTGTTAGCCAAATAGGGTCCTAAAACAAGGAAGATAAATAAACTAACTAATGCTAAAACTATAACAACAAATAAACTTTAATCTAATTATTTACAAATACATTCAATAGAAAGATAAATATGAACATGCCATTATGTACATAGGATAATTACATGTTGCAAGTTTCAGTAAAAGCCTTTCAAAATCAACGTTTTGTAATCGTTTTCAAAAGTAGATAAACAAAGAATTTTTTTTATATTTTATGTTTTCTAATCATACATATAAGAACTTAAATAAAATATGTTATGAAACAAGGATAGAGTGATGGTCAAAGCCAATCTAAAACTTTCTTGTTTGGCTAATAAGTAACATAACAGAAATTAAATGGAAAAAAGATAACCTGAGATTAGTTCCATGCCGTGTCTATGCCTCTGTGTGATCCAAAACTCTAGTTGTCTCGCCTATAAGAGAAATCTATGACAGGCTTGCCCTAATGCCTCCCGAATAAACTCTAGGTGCTTGTTGACAACTAGGGTATGAGAACAAAATAGTAGACATGTATGTCCAATGAACTTATAATTATGAATGATCACAGTAATAGGAATCTTAATCTAAAGCATTCATTTTATCAATCAACTAAACATCACACACAAATCATGATATCAAATTGATATAACGATCACAGTGGTAATTTGTGAAACAACAAATTGTAGACAACATTTAAAACACTGGATAAAATGGAACATCATATGTCATTGAGACTAAAGCTATAAAACACATTAATATTCCAAAATAGATGAGACAAAACATAAACCAGACAGCTTCACATTGGTCTAAAGATGAAATTCTAAAAGCTAGTCCATTAAGTTCTGAAGATCTTTTGTCCAAAATATATTCCAGGCCAAGATCCCTTTACTTACAAACTGAACAGTATTTAAAGTGATTTGAAATAACATCCTCCTATCTCATAGGATAGGATAGGATTTCATAAAATCAAAATATTACAAAAATAGTGGGCTAACAGCCCATCATAATAGAGTTGATTGTATTCAAAACTTAATCAAAGTTTTTGCAAAACAAAAAGAAAAGAAACTACTAATTCACTTAGATGCATAATCGAATTTGTTTCTCCCCAGATAATCAACAACATAATTTCATACTTCCTGAAAAGACAAAACAAATTTAATAAATTAGAAAATCATTCACAGCCAATTTCTATTTTTTATTTACAAAGAGACTTGGCTATAGAATCAAAGATTTTGTAGCCAGTCTTAGTTTAGCAATAAAATCAAATTCCAAATCGGCTTATTTTGAAAATAGATAACAGACATCAAATAAGAGGAGAAACTATTATACCATTTAGAAATTGACTAAAGATGGGTCGGGTATCTCAGACTTAATTATCGCTTTGACACTGGTGGTTTTTTTATCACTATGTTCCCTGACCTCTTAATGTGTTTAGCCCATTTCTCTACACGTGTTTTGGGATCAAGATTTTCTTGTCTCAATGATTCATTCTGAGTGGTAAGCATCTTGATTCGGGCCTGGAGAAGGGGGATATCGGTGTCATATCGCTCAATCCAAAGGAAACAATCATCACACTGTACAGGAGGAATGGAAAGTCTATGGAGAGCATGGTCAAACATGGGTGTATCCACCTTATATGTTATATTCTTCTGATCAGGCCTAATACGAGGGAACCCCTCCTTACCCTTGAGGCACAGTGGTAGATTCATCACAAATTCATAGGGTTTGGTAGAAACGATGTATTTCTTCCTATAACATTGAAAATATGGGCCTTCAAGAATGAGGAACTCTTCGATCTCAGGGTTCGAGTAGTCGTCGATCTTGATTAGGCTGATCGAGCTCAGACAAGAGTTGGATCAATTCCTAAGCTTTCTTGAAATTTGGTGACCTACCCTTTTGTTTTTGAACCCTATATTTTTGCATTGCTTTGTTACCTCTTCACGAGGTCTTTCAACATCAGGGTTAATACTAACAATTGGGCTAGCTTCAATTTCAATAACACAAGGATTATTAACCTTCCACTTAGCGCTCCCTTTGCTCAGAAAATCCTGTAAGTGAAGACTTACTCAACATCTCGGCTTCTAGAGGGTTTTTGTTGGTAGAGTCTAGCATATCAATTGAAAAATTAGACTGGTTTTTAATCAGTGGCTCGTCTAGGCTAGGGTTTACTACAGGAACAGTCATGGAAAAACCATTCCTCACCAAAAATTATCCTAGAAATCACCAGGGATGATTTTAAGGATGGAAATTTATTTTAAAATGTAGAAACCTTGGCGAATATTACTAATCCTTCATATGTCAACTATAAATGTTTGGCGATGTTTTTGTAAAAATATTCAAATTTCTAAGTATTTTATATAGTTTTTATAAATTTTTGGCTATTTTTAAGGTAAAATAATTGTATCCTATAGAATTTGGGTGAATCATTTTTAAAATAGCGAATCTCGTTTTTGGAAAAACCATCGAAAATTAGCCCATGAGCGAAATTTGGCCCCTAAAATCATCCCTGGAAATCACCTACAGTTCAAAAGTGATGAATCAAAAGGATCCTAATCAATTCGTGATGAAAAAGACTTGAATTGACACTCTATATCTTATATCTTTTGGACATTTTATAGAGACTTCTCAGCAGATAAAATGGCATGCTTAATTAAAAATCAATGAAGTGCATAAGTAAGAGAATATGGTAGAGGAATATTAATCTGTATCAACCTTCACAGGTCACGAATTGTTTGAGGATCATCAACAGGCTATGCCACCTAGGTTTAACCAGGGAGATGGGGATACCTTTTTCGCAACATTTGATCTTTCAGGATGTCACGAACAAGCTCCATGGCACTCCTTCAATTTGTGAGTTTTTGAACCATTTCTCTCATGTCGATGGAAGCCCTATTTCTTCACTTACAACCCCCTCGATTATATCTAACTATGCGTCCCCAATTTTCTCTCTACACCCATCGAAAGTCTGCATGAAAGCCTGAGCCACCTGAAGGTTATAGCCTTCAAATATTTTCAAGAAGACATCCCAGCCTTGGCCTTTTAAGTCTTTGATTGCATCATCATGAGAGAGTAATTCTTGGTAGCCATTTGACTCCAAGTGAATGACAAGAGCCATGAAAAATGACTAGAGTACAACAGGGATAACTAAAAATAGTTTTAGGTTTGAATAGTAGGAGTGATAGTAAAAAATCTAAATGGATAATGGGAAAATACCACAACAAGGTTTGTGCGTTATCATAGCACAGATAATGGGCATGAATATTGAGGGTTTGATCGTAAATATTTTACATTCCTGGTAATGAGAACAAAACATAGAGAGTATTGAAACCCTATACATGTAATGAATGGATCGTTAATACATTTTTCCAGCAGGGTGAGGTAAGGATAGAGTATAGTAGGTGTGCATTGATTTCCATGACTACTAGCACAACCATTGAATTGGTAAGGGGTTTAAAATATATCAAAACAAAACTCCTCATAATTCGAATACAAATCATCGAACCATATAATAATTACATCAAAACCCAAAACATTGAAAAACATGGCATTCAAATATTGGATTTAGATTGGATATGAGCATGATGACCTTTTAAAAGAATGCATTCTAAGTCGTACAAATTATAACACCGAGCTAGGTTTTTTATGTTTGATTCATGCTTGCAGTCATGAATCAACATAAAACAAAATGAAAATGCAAACAATAAAAGATTAATCAAAATATTTCTCAACCGAGTAAATATCTCAAAATTTTCGAAAACGTTTACGAAATCGAGGGGAAGGAAGCTACAGAAAATGCAATTTCTTATTCAAATAGAAAAATTATTGTAGGGCTACCAACAATGGAGACATATTGGGTGAAGCAGTTATCTCTACATCACCAAAAAATTCATGTTAGAATATATCAGAACAATGAAAAATAAATGAATAGTCGATAACAAGTCAAGATTTCCGATAAAAACTCAGAAAACATAGTCCAGCATTAGATGTTTTTCCATCAAAATGTAATCTAGTATCAAATCTAGATCATGAGAGGAACGATGTTTATGCAACTTCCCCAGATACTGTTGACATAGCCACTGTTGCCAACAAGTGTCCATAGCCTCGACAGGGATGTAAATTAACCCACTCTAGTACCTCTATCCTATCCAAATGTCATCCATTCATGATGAAGAACATATTTATTCATGGATTAATTTTAAAAAGACATACCTGATAATTTTATTGAACCCGGCATTGCTTCACTACCAGCAAGCCTATTCAATACCTCGGTGAAGTTTCCTTGGCATCATGCATGCATTTACCTGCTGCCAGCACCTATTCAATATCTCGGCGAGTTTAAAAACACTTCCCACACCTTACAACGCTTTCAACTCTCTAGAATTTGTTTACAAATTTATAGAAACTTTATGGTATTTCAAGAGAGCGGGGTGATGTTGAAAATATCAGATTTTGAAAACAAAACTTGATCTTTTACAACTTATTTTCTCATTTGACGACCTTCATCATGATCTGAATACTTAGATTTCTATTAAGAAATCATCTCGAGGATAGGAAGGTATAATCGATTTGTTTTTCTTAAAACAAGGACAATGTTAAGAGTTTAATGATAATCGTGTCTTCTCGTAATTTTAAAAAGAAACCAGAAACATTATTTTGAACAAAAATTTACTTCTATTGATCTGAGTTTTAGCATTTACAACACTGGTGCTTTGAAGAGTTTTCAATTGTTTCTCATGGATAAAAATTCTGATTTCCCTTCAATAAATGAAATGGTGACTTAGACACAATTATTCAGAAAACAAGTCAAAATAATCAAACAAAATGAAAAGAACCAAAATAAAAACAGAAAAAGAAAAAAAATCATAAATATTTACAAAAGGATAGAATAGAAATCATCAGGTGAAATATCTCTTGAGAGCCTAAAAGAAAATAGAAAAATCCTCATTAATATGAGTGCGATCCTACTCATAGCACCTTAGGCCAGGGTTGAATTTACAACTCAGATTTACTTATATACTGTTTTTTTTAAAATAAATGTTCAACAAAAAGCTGAGAGAAAAGGGTCAAAGTGGACTTCCCTGACAACAGTCATATTATGATTCTCTTGGTGCATCAACTTGTGTTCATGACTGCATTATTACAAAGAGAAACAGTGAGAGATAAAGCTAAAATAAAACCTACTCCTAAACCTACCCTAACTACTAAACAAATCAAAATACTACGTGAAGTCATGCTTCCAATGTATCCATCGGAGTGACTCCAGTCCTGCAATGGAAAAAAAATCAAATATTACTAACAAGAATGGTAGTATATCGAAAAAAGACAATAATATATTTTACTTACCTTTATCATCATCATTTAAAATCAAAGCAAGCATGATCTTACCATTCCCTTGAACATTCTTTTTGTATGAATCCTCCAACCATTCTGCAATTTTTTCATTATATGGGTCAAAAAAATATGAAAAAATGAGATTGTGAAGCTTGTGAGAGTTATGGGGACCTGACATAACCATCGGCCTATATCAAAGTGCCCCATCCTCCCGATAATTTTCCTTCCGTTCCATATTTTCTCCATCTTAAGGATATAAAATGAGTGTGTCAAAGTTACCTTCTTGATCTCTAAATAAAGTGAAGATAATCTTACCATTCCATGGAAAATTTTCGAGATATGAATACTCCAACCAATCTGCAATCATATCATAATGCATGAAATTACTAACATGGGATTGTTTGAAATAATTCACATATGACAAATATTCTTGATGAGAATAAAGTATTGGACTATCAAGGAAAGAATCTTGTGAAAAGGTCAGATCAAGATGGTGAGAACTTATCATGATTCTCGATTGAAAAAGAAGTGTCTCATTCTCTTGAAACTTTCCATTGAGATTAGATATTTCAAGATTAACTATTTGAGGTAAACTAAATGGAATGACCAACATTTTTGAATAATCATCATTGGTAATAATATTTGGCCGATTATACTTTTCAACCTCAAATAATTGATCATGGAAAAATTTAGATCCTTTTTTAATCACAAATTGAGATGGATCAATGGAAGATGCAATTTGAGACTCTTTCAAATCATTTCTTGATTTACCCACAGATAACTGATGAGAATAAAAATTAATATGTTCATGGGAAGAATTATTTTCCTCTTTATCTTCTATTCTATTAATTTGTACCTAATTATATAATGTCAAGTTCTCTCCAATGTAATATGGAACACACAATTGCACAACATCAGGATAAAAAATATCAAGGTACAAGGAATAATATGTAGAAGAATTGAGGAGACGAAATGCATCTCTTGAAATGATAGGTATGTGTGTTTTGAAATCTGATTTTGTTCCCTCTCCTTGTATAAACTGATCAACCTCTGTTTTATTCTCTTTTAAACAATACGAGACAATTTCTAAGAGGCAATTTGGTTCATTGTGTAAGGGAAAATTTGAGAGCAAATAAATAGAGATAGAAGGTTGATTAATATCCTGCCTAATGATTTTGTCTCCTACTGATTGATCATGGATCTGTTCAACTAAATTAGGGGAATTTTTTTTGTCCACTTTACATTCGACCTCTTTTACTTTAGAAAGCGTTATAAAATCTATGAGAGTGTGACAAGTGTCATCTTTTAAAATCAAGGTTTCTTCTTCAACAGGAGGAGACATCATTGACAAAGAATGATTAGAGGTGACGATTTCATTTTGTAAAATATGATGTTGCTCATGATTTTCCAAAATGAAAGAAGTTGAAAAAAATTGTAGTGCCTCAAAATCTTCAAGATCAACATCAAAATTTGAACCATCTTGAGATTGAGTGTTAGTGCTCAATTCATATTTGTTAACAATTAATTGATCTTGCTTGTCTGAGAGAGAAATGAGATATTCAAACCATTCATTAATAAGCGGCATTTATTTCAAAGGGAATCTAGTACAAACATGTATGAACCTAATTGAAAAATCATTGAATGATTCACCATTTTCTTTCCTTAAGCAACTTAATTCTTCACCTAATTCATCATAACCATAATTGTTAAAATCTCAATTACAAACTCAGACAAAGAATGAATCAAATTAGTCGTAAAAGACTCAAACCAATATTTAACCCGACCTTAGAAAGTGAGATCAAACAATATGCATGTAACATTAGGATCAATGATATTGTGTCTTAAACATTTATAAAAAAAATTAGAAATATGGTCTACTGCAAATGTGTTCCCTTCACCATCAAAGGTGAATTCTGAAAAGAGATCAGTTGTCTTGTTGGGAATAACTGGTAATGAGACATTGAAATCATGTTCCAACACAATGATTTGGGCAGGAGCCATGAAAAATTAAGAATTTGAATAAATTGACTCCAAATAGTTAACTTGTCATCTAATCTGCCTTGTAGTGCATTATAAGATGACATAGATGAAGGATTTATAAATCTGGAATTATGAAAGGCTGAGGGGTGAAATATTTAATCATTAAATCAACCTCGACCCTCCTTCTAGTGCCATTTGTTGATGGGAAAAGTTGACATGCCGTCAACTGGAAGAATAGATCTGGAACAGGGTTGTCTAAATAACCCAAGTTGTTTGGTGTAACCTATTCTGATGGGTTTAATGGCTCCATTAGCCAACTAGGGTCCTAAAACAAGGAAGAGAATTAAACTAACTAATGTTAAAACTATAACAATAAATAAACTTTAATCTAATTATTTACAAATACATTCAACAGAAAGATAAATATGAACATGCCATTATGTACATAGGATAATTACAGGTTGCAAGTTTCAGTGAAAGCCTTGCAAAATCAATGTGTAATCATTTTCAAAAGTAGATAAAAATAGCACATTTTTTATATTTTATGTTTTCTAATCATAAATCTAAGAACTTAAATAAAATATGTAATCAAACAAGGATAGTGTGATGGTCAAAGCCAATCTAAAACTGTCATGTTTCACTAATAAGTAACATAACAAAAATTAAATGGAAATAAAGCTAACCTGAGATTAGTTCCATACCATGTCTATGCTTCTATGCGACCCAAAACTCCAGTTGTCTCGCTTTGAGACAAACTTAATACATTCACTATAGTATGAGACATTCATTACAAGAGTATATGTCAAAAGTTAGAAATGAGCATAGAAATCTCAATTTAAACAAAAACATTAATTTTTATCAATTGTTTACTTTCGTTTAAATTATGATTATGTGTTCATTCTTTTGCTCATTAGCAAGTTTGACTATTTTGAATAATGGGTTCAATACTTCATCAAATAATATCTTGGTTGGTTTCTCATTTTCACAAAATCATTTGGTGGGATTAATTAATTAAATTCTTTTTTTCATTTTGCATCTCATTTCAAAATAATAATAATAATAATAATAAATTATCTATCATTTGTTTGATTTTGTGAAAACCCAAAATCAATATTTTTCTTCTCTCCATCAACTTGAAGCTTCTAGAATTTTAAGATCATATTTGAAAGGAAAATATAAACAATATTTTTTAAAAACTTATAGTTAGTTTAAATTCATTTTTTATTTTATTGTTCTAGATTGTGTTTTATTCACAATTTTTAGGTTATTAATTTAGGTTTCTTTTTGTTTCACAGGTTTATTTATCAGATATTTGTTACAGATATGATCATGGCCTGATTTTATTATCTAAATACGTTCAAGATGATTGATCCAAAAATAATATTGGATTGTTGCAAATAAATTTATGAGCAACAACAGATAAAATTTGGAAAAGTGTCAAAAACAGACAAACAATTTTGCATGACTGATTGCAGCCACACCGTGAGGAATTTGAAGAAACGGTTGAAAACCCATCTCCAAAATGGACCCATTTAGCTTACTAATGAGAATTTTCTCAAAAAAATGCACGATTTGAGAGATATTTGTGTCTCTTTATGAGGAAAATTTCAAGTGGTAGAAATTATTAGTGATGCCCAGATTGTTCATTCATTGTATAAATATATGAGAAAGTTCAGAGCCATGGGGATCCAAGACATTCATAGGAGGATTTTTATCCTTTCTTTTTTGTAGATTATATCTTTTGTAAATTTTTTTGTTTTTAAATGGAGTAACAGATGGTTGAAATCCTTGGGAGAATGGACAAGTATTTTCAAACAAGAATATGGAATTCTAGGTTGCTTAATGACTTTTGTCCTGTGAGTAAAATGGTTTTTCTTTCAGTATAATATCTTCATATTCTTTGAGTAATTAATAATGCATTGATTTAAATTAGTTTTAGTCTGTTTTATCAATACATGGTTAATTGCTATAATTTATGTAATAATTTTTTCAATCTTTAAGAGTATATTATCCCAAAAGTTCCTTTTGGACCACAATATGGACATGTGATTTTGGGAAATGATATGGGAAATTTATTCGCCATTGGCTTTAGACCTGTGTGATTCTTATTCCATTATGTTTTTTTATTGGCTCAGTCTTATGAGATATTATTATGTTTAATGCATCTTTAGCTTTGTCATCATATGGTGTTTCATATTGTTAAGTATTTAGATGTTGTCCATAATTTGTTATTCCATTCTGTATGTGTGATCAATTTGTCATTTGATTATTATTGAATTTATTCCTAATTTTAAATGATGGATAAAATCAATACTCGGAATTGAGTTTTCTCTCGTTCTTAGTTTCATAAGATCACAGGATTTTTAATCAGTCATCATTCTGCTATTATATTCTCACTCCAACACATGAAACACTTCTTTGAATTTATTCTGGAAGTACTAGTATTGTTCTGTCACAGGTTTCCCTCACAAGAAGGAGCTCAAAAAACACAGAGAGATAATACCAATTTCACTGATCAGCTACAGGTTAGTCTGTTTTTTATTTAGTTAAATTATTTATTAATGAAACGATGATTGCATAAATTATCTTTGAATGTTTATGTATCATTATTTCAATTGTATTTTCTTAGTATTTATTAGTTTAAAATCTTTAAACATTTGAAAAGAAAACAAAAATATTTATGTTCTTACTTTATCTTATTTCAAAACATTATTATGAACATTCATTTCACAAGATTACAAGTAAACCTTGCAAACTGTATATAGACTATTTATAATCATTTATATATATTCATGTTTCTATTTGAACATTTGTAATTAATACATAAGTTGTTAGAATTGTAGTTATAGGTTAGTTTATTTCTTTTATTATTTTTAGGACTTTAGTTGGCCAACGAAGCCATTAAACCCATCGGGTCATTTCATTCCAAATGGTTTGGGTTATTTAGACAACCCCGGTTTGGATTTGACCTTCTAGTTGACGGTGTGTCACTTACGCCCATTAATAGGTATGCAAGGTGATCATAGACAGTGGGATAATTGATAACTTGGTATCCACAGAAATGGTGGAAAATAAGAAGTTGGAGACATCTGCACATCTGAATTTGTACAAGGTGTCGTGGTTGCATAAAGGAAATCAAGTCATGGTAATTCGACAATGTAAAGTTGAGTTTAAAATACATGGTTATAGAGATGAAGTTTTATGTGATGTCATACCTATGGATGTTTGTAATGTTATGTTTGGAAGACCATGACAATATGACAGGAATTTCATACATGATGGAAGGAAGAATACTTATACCCTCTAGAAAAATGGGTGTAAACATATTTTGTTTCCAATAGAAGATAAGGGAGTCAAAGAAGAGGCTATTCTTAGTATACTTCTCATGAGTGGGAAGGAGCTCTTAAAAGAAGTTAAGAAAGACCAGAAAATACAGTTTGTCGTTGTAGGTAAGCCAAGAGTCATTCTCACAAGAAATTCTATGAATTATTTTCATGTAAAAGTTCAGGAGTTATTGTATGATTTTGTTGACATTGTGTTGAGCACTCAACACACCCTAAAAAGCCTATGTTAATTTTTACTTTTTGGGTACCACTTGATCTTCGCATTGTCTGTTTTGACTTCAATTCTTTGTGAAATGTTTTTTCCTTTGATTATTATCATAACTCTCATTAGTTTTCCAAGACTGTTTTGAACTTATGAAACCCCATGAATTAAGCCTTAACTCATGAACAAAGATTCAAGATCCAAGACATTTCACATGACATACCTAGTTTTGGTACCATAAGAAATCCAAAGCAAGAAAAGAAATGCTCAAGAAACCTCAATCGTCAGGTGCCAATCTTCATCGACATCAGAAAAAGTAAGTTTTTGTTTGCACCAAATTTTTTGCATAAAGATACTGCCGAGAGCCGATCCTCTTCGACATCGGTAAAAGACAAAGAGAGTAAATGTTAACGAAGAAAGAAATGATTTTGTCAATATATGATACCCGACATGCCTATAGGAATCAGGGAAGACCTAAGAGGATCACGACGGATTTTGTGACCACGCTAAAGAGTTCCCCCCGATCGTCGATCCCCGATGCTCTTTGACATCGGGAATTTTTCTAGGAAGTTGACCCATAGGAAAACATGTGATAGTTATCGTCGATCGTCGATCCCAGATATTTTTCGGCATCGACACTTTAAGGCATGTTTTAAACCTAATGACTTAATGAAAACACTGAATCTGAACAATACACACGGATTAGGCCACCTGTCTTCAATGCCACATTTTTTTGCCAGATTGGAGAACTGTACGGTCTAGTTTTACCTCGAGTCATTCATGGTTCCCTAGGTATAAGTCACGCCTATGAGTCAGTTCTTCCACGTCATTATTGTACGATGAGATCAATTGATGTCAGAGCTTTTGTGAGGGACATCGATGAAAATAGTCATAGCACATCCCCGATCCCTAATCCACCCACTAAGAAAGCGACACGATGGGATGTTTTAGTGCTAGATACGATTAGATTCAGAGCATTTAAGGGACTAATTAATTCCAAATCCTGCATTAGTTGCTACTTCATGTGCTAATAAAAATAGTTGTTTGAAATTACCAATAGACCACATCACCCTCCGTGCCCCCACCATCAACCCAAAATGAATTCAAGTTATAGAGATTCAGTGACAGATTTGTTTGAATTCCACTCATTGCCAGAATTAAATGGTTGATACAACACGGTAAGTTCTTCCCTAGTTTAAATTCTCTTGAGCCATTATAAATGAAACCATTTTGTGTGCAAAGAAGTTTCAGAGCATCCAGAGAAGCAAGATGATAAATTTGAAAGCTACAGAGATCTCATGAGTATCAAATAACTAGGTTTAGCAAGCTTTACAGGTATGTACCAGTCTGTGGATTTTTCATGTTTACACTTCATATATATATTATATCCAGTGTTTCTTGGTACATAGTATCTAAAAGATTTATTTTGATTGGAGGAACAATGCCTCCAAGAAATCTGACCACTAGTCGATCATTGAGGGCACTGAAGCTGAAAGAACCATAGGTAGGAGAAGGCTCTTCTCCAGGGGTCGCAAAATAATTGTAATTTGCTCCAAGGCTGAAATAAGTCATTAAAACATCTAAAAAGAAGTTTTTCACTCAACCTCCAGCCTTTGGAGACATAGAGGAAAGCACAGGGACCAAGGCGGTACTCCCACATTGGGGAGAACTCTTCAAGAAGATTAGTCGAGAAGAATTCCCAGAATATATCCTACACAGTGACCCAGATGTGAGAAAGCTCGAAGATGAAGATTTTCTGAATATCCGACGATCATTCCTACACATGGTAGCAAGCAAAAATTCGGTGTTTCCATGCATATAACTTCTTAAGTGGCTCATCGAACACACAGACACACAAAAGTGTTTAATCAATGATGACAATGGTGGGTGTGTCAGGGTCTTCCTTCTGGTGGAGGTCCAGACATATTACAAACTTCGAGACCCCAAGGAGCAGCTGAATACATATTTCATTATGAATTTCTATGAGCACCATGACACTAGCTAGGTAATGGCCTCATAGTGGATAGAAGATAAGAAAGACACCAATCGGAGCACCATCTAGTACGAAATAGCCAACTTAAGCGATTCGTACATCTACCTGATAGCTCTGGTCTGTCGATTGTATGGGGAAAAGGAATGCTCCATATTTTAAGAGGCATGGATGCCTTTATCTTACATAGTGGCCATTTCTGGGAGAAACTTCAACTGGGGATCCATCATTTCCAAATAGTTAAGCATCTACATACAATAGGCTTAGACGCCAAAGGAATGAGAGACATCAGCCTTCTACATGGCTTCATACTTACTGGATGTCATGTGTGCCAGAAAAATCTTTGTCGGCATGAACCTGAGCTGGCACGTCACAGAACTCTCGGTCCACTTATGTTTCAGCATCTTATGGGAGATCAGGTACAAGAAATCCTACTCCCTCATTTGCGATGAATTCATCGCACGTATTTATTTCATTCTCTTCAAGAAAGAATGCCTGAGACTATCAATCGCGGCCAAAAATATGATATTAAAGGTAGGCCACTAGTACCTAGATGAGAGAGACACATACATTAGGGTGTTCGGGGCCATCGGAGCTCCACATATTCCACGAGCGCATGTTCCTGATTGGCTTGTAGTGGGGGAGATATGCTACCAGACCATCCTACAAGGCTACAATGCCACTTTGGTCAAGGACAAGAAAAGGGCGTTCATAACTTATGGTTTCCATGTCGGCTTCTACATGGTGAAGGACACCGCTCAAGATAAACAAGAAGGGTTGATCCAATTAGATTTCATATTCTATACTGGTCGATTCCACAAACACGACCCAAAGGGTCTAGTCTTGAAACACACCTCGCAAGTGTCATCCTGCTGACCATACACCAATGACAAATTAGAAGATGAAGTCTTCACAAAAAAATCCCAAGACTGGGATGAGGTGTTGGCAAGGATGGATGACCCAAAAATGACCATGTTCAGAGCCATGGGCCTAGATGAACAGATGAAAATATTAGAGCAATCGGCTCAAGAGGCCCTCAGGGCCAAGGAAGAAATGATAGTGACAGAAGCAACAGAAGACCCCATGATAGCCTTGGTGAAAGACATAGGTTTCCCTATGACTCAGGACACACAGAAGAGAGGGTTTCTCATGATAGAATAGGCACAATGGATAATTGATCAGCTGCAAGATGACTCAGACCTCACAGGAATGATAGGGTCTCCTGCTGATAACCTAGGTGGAATCTAGACGGGACCAAGTGGCTCTGAATTAATAGACATCAATGAAATTACCAGATTATACGACCCTGAATTCACAATGCCACCGGTCGGATTGCTGACAGGTGTTTCGACTCATCCAGAGATAGTTGGAACATCAAGGAGAGAAAGTGTGCCAAACTCCCTAAGTGAATTGATAAACATCTATGATAATGAAGAGAGCCCGGAGGTATCCCTGGTGACCCCCGTATAGATCGAAGAGGAAAAGGAGCTAGAGAATATATCTTCCCCAGCTCTCGATGCTCAAATTTAGGGTCTTCCATAGAATGAACAGGAAATCAAGAGTGTTTTAGACATTGATCTACCCAATGCACCGGGGACCCAAGCCGATAGTCCAAAGGATGAACTAGAGATGGTCGAACAAAAGGGAGAATCTCCACGAAAATAATTCTACATCTCAACAATCGATAATCAAGTCAGTATCGAGTGTAATTATCCCAAGCCATTATGCAAGGATCGTCACGATTTTGGTGTATTTTTAAAACATTTTCTGAGTTAGGTATTTTGTCAAATACTTTGTTGTCCTACTTGTTTAGATGTGTTTACTTGCTGAATGGCCTCTTCATTTCAGCCTTAGGTTTTACTGATGTGTTTATATGAATGTTTGCAGCAACTAACAAGAAGAGACAACCATGGAACATACCTCAACCATATGCAATATGATAGACATGCCAAAACATCTCAAATAGATTTTATTCATAAAATAGAGAAACCTACTACAATGAAGATGTCGATCTAGAATGCTCAATAGATGGCCAAGAAGATAGACAATAGAATTGCTACAAAATGCTCTCGACAATACAAAATAAGCCTCCAAAGGCTTCATAAGAAATGAAGACCAATGCCACGTCCTGTTGGATGGCTGAAGCTCCTCCAGAATTCAGCCCTGGTGCCAAAGATGTCCAATCACCTCAAGAAAGATGCCAAACAGTAGATCAAGTGATGGTAAGAACAACTCAGGTCCCTGAATCTCCAAGATCCTTCTCAAACCCTGTAGATCTGAACTCCTCCACTAAATGGTGCACCCCACTAGATGACTGAAACCCTAATAATTTGGCCTCTCTCCTAGAGACCTGCAACAGCTCCACCAATCCACTAGAATGATAGATCGGGGAACAACAAGAATACCCAAGTGCTCAAATCATCAAAATACCTGCTAGATCCTTAGATCTAGCTACCCTCCAAATAATGTTGTGCCCTCCTTTTGGGAAATTGCCCCACTCTCAATAAAAATCAATCCTCCACTGAAATACTCCAAAAAGACACCAAGAATGATGCCAAGACACCTGCAAGGAAAACACAATAACTGGGATTCCCAAAATCTCTCCCCCTCAGCTAGAATGAATCCTCCCTCAATGTATGGTGCGCCCCTCTTGCTAGAAACCCTCAACTGGTGCGCCCTCTCTCTATCTGCACATGAAACAGATGTAGAATTCCCCTAAAACTGAGTATATATGGCACTATAATGGTGTGGGAGCGTATTCCATCTCCGAGACAAAGCTTGGGACAAGGTAGATGGAATCGTTCACCACCAAATCGTCCTCTAGGGCTTGTTAAGTCAAAACCCTCAAAACCCCCAATGTTGGGCTCACTAGTTAGAAGTCAGATATCAAAATAAGATCATACATGAATCCATGAGAAGAGGCCCTTGCTTTTCCTTTATACTTTTGTCTCACCTTGTTCCTACAAAGTGACTTTCATTTTATTAATATTTAATTAATTAATTAACCTTTTTACCTCTGAAAAGATCCTTATCTCTCCTTGTGGATTCCCTAGCCACTAAAAGTTACTTCTAGCCATCCCATCCTGTAGTGCTTCTCCTCCCGATTCCAATGAGCTATTACACTGAGAGGTTCCTCTAAGTAATGTGCCAAAAATGACCTCTTCAATGAATTCAATTGACTTATAGCTCAAAATTGTAAAAATCATGGAAATCATCGGAATGCAACGGAACCAAAGCCAACCTGTGCGAAATGGATCATAATGATGAGATATGATGAGAAATTACACCTAGACCTCACAATTCCTCTCAATAACCCCTATACTCGCTATAACACCCATCTAGCTACTCTGGTCATCATAAACCTCTGCACTGTGATGATGTCCCAAAGTGGGGACATTACAGTCCTCCCTGCTAGAAAATTGCTTGTCCTCAAGAAATACCCAAATATCTCCAAGTAAAATACTAGGATCTCATGTCCACCTGTGGAATACATAGTAGAACCCATCGAAATATGAACAATGGTACACTCCACCCCCTGGATTCCATATCAGGAAGTGAAATGCAATACTATGCAAAGCATAGTCTTGAAAGATATCAACCCTATGAACCTCCTGCACATGACACATGGCCTCATCTCAGAATGAGTCCATCCTCCAAATCTCTACCAATATCCACATGGCCTCCATTAACTGCACATGTTTATGCATGAACAAGGTGTTGCAAGACCTCTGTGAGACACCCACAAGCAACGCACTCCTCTCCATACTGAAGCTCAATGAAAAGTTAGAATAACTTTCCCCTGCAATGGTCCACTCTCCCCTGTTAGTCAGTGAAATTATCAATCCTGCAATCCTTGGGTCCCATGCTAACCCCTGTCAAAGATCACCCCGCTAGCCCTACACTACTTTGACCATGACTGCTTTCCCCCTGCATACATTCTAAATCCTCCTCTCCTAGGTCCTCCAGTTGAAATACCTGTGACCCTTGGACCTGTTGTCCAGAAACTGTGTCAGTAAAGACACCTCTATAGAAGAAGTACCTATCCAAACACCTCTAGGCCCTATCATGATGCTCAAGAGTGAAAAATTTCCTTGCTCTATCAGAAAACTCCCTGCAAGGCCACTCCAGACCGACCCCTGGTGGAGTGTGTGGCTCTTGGGTGCAACCCAGGTCATCATGTAGTGAAACATCTGTCTCACCCAATGAACTCTCGGATCCCATGTAAAACTTGGAAGTTTATCACTTCCAATCTCATCTAACTGCTCCTATGTGAGACTGATCACTGTCAGAAGCCCTCTGTGCTCATCTATTATCCTCCTCATGCTGTTGTCAATGATAAATTTCTTGGAAAAGGATAACAGACATATCTGCAGCTGACTGTAGGACTGGAAGGCACCACATGCTTTGGTCAATCCCAAGGACTCAACCAAAATCTCGTCCATCGGTATCCATGATAGATTCTCTCCTATGATCATCATCGAATCCCAACCATCCAATACAACCAAAAGTAACTTCTCCAACTGCTTCTCAACCAACCTCCATCTCTCATCTCCCATGCAACTACTGATATGGTGAAGGTGATCTCTCATAACTAGGTGTTTTTGCAAAGGAGTGACATCTGCATCCTCCCCTAGGTGTGTCTCCTCTCTGCAAGGAACTATACCCCTCTGAATCCCACCATACATCTTGGCATGTCTCTATGAGCTATCACTCATCACTGTATGCTCTGGCATACCCATGTCATCTCTCGTACACTCATGTTGTCTCATAGATCATGGGCGTACTGCTGGATCAACCTCTACATGGAGGAAAACCACTCCTGGAAGACAACTAAAAGTGTCATCCATCATCTGGTGCTCCTCTACTAGATCATCAACATCTCCTAGCAACGTGACTGAATGATATATATGACTGTCTACTAAGACAAATGAAGTGTATCTCTGACAAATCTCCTCAAGAGGATCATATGATCTAGACTCTAATTCTTGAAGGGATGTTTGTGTTCCTCTCAACAATCCTTGAGTGCTTTCCAACTCCTGAGTGAGTCAAACCATCTCCAACTCCTGCTCCCTCGGAGCCTCATGATACATCTCACCAACCCTCAGTAGATAATCCCTGTCTGTCAACAACTGTTGGTAGTCAGTCCTCATCATAGATACTCTCTCCCTGAGAGTATGAAAATCATCCATGGAAATCCCCTCATCTGAACTACCATGTGTCACTGATGCTCTCCAACAGTAATCTGCCATCATTGCATGCATGTCATCAATGCGTCTAGTGTCTTCCATCATCATAGCCTCACTAACTCTCAATTGTGATGCTAAGTGGTGTGAATCCTAGTCATGGTCATGTTGAGGTTCCATCTCAGACCCCTCACTACTAGTGTCATTCATGATAGTGTCAACTCTGGAGCCCCCAAAAACACCCTCGACATAAGATAACGTGTTGAATTGTCCACTTCCTGCTGTGCTGCTGGGTAATCCTGTATGCCACTACATTCCATCACTAGATGTTATCTCCCCCTGAATCAAACTGTATCCTTTATGAGCAGTTGTATCCTCCTATGCACTCATCCTGCTACTATCCTTTGCACCTGGATCCCATATAGTTGTGTCTAGACACATGCTATGGTCATCCTGAATACTAAAGAGTGAATCTTCATCAATGCAAGCCCATCCTGGAAGTAAGTGATCCATTAACCTGTTAGCCTCTACAATATGCTCACCCAATGGAGTCTCCAACAACTGTGACTCCATCTCCTCTGGCTGACTTATATGTGTGAGGTCAACTGCATGTACGTCCTATACCTCCTCCTGGATATGTGGGTCTAACTGTCCATGGTGTGCATCCCTCACACTAGGCTCATCCATCATAGTTGACGTTCCACTGATCTCCTCATGTGATGTGGCTATCATGGGTGTCTGAACAAGTGACAGATGTGTCACAGCTCCCATAGGAAGCTCATCATCTCTAGGTGCTAAAATGTGTGACTCCTCTCTAGTGTCACCACTCTGTTGAGGCGTAATGTTATCAATGGTATGTGACATGTCTGTTGAGACACTGGTGCTATTGTCTTGTCCATCCAGCTGCCTATCCACTACACAAGGATCATCATCCTCCTCAAGCGTGCAAGCATCACTAGCCTTTGTGCTAGAGTAATCATCACTATACTCTGACATAGAGTCACTATCAATAGCCTCTGTGCCAGAGTCAGTGTCATCATCCGACTACTCCAAATCCTCATCATCACTATCATAGTGTACCTCAATGATATGCTTTTTACCCTTACCCCTACACCTATGATCTGGTTCCCAAGGCACCTTGCAACTATAGCAAAGTTGTGTGCTCCTAATGGGTGTGGGGTTTCTTTGTGCTTCCCTCCATCTAGTTTCTTTGGCTCTACTTCCCTCTGCTATGTTGGTCCAATAAGTCACCTCATCTTCGCTCCAACTAGGGTTTTTCATGGATATAAACTTTTGGAGCGTTATTATAGGACGAAGTCTCTCACAAAGTGCATGATATTCTCTTTCACAACTCACAGCTATTCCAAAAAAATATGTAGACCCCATCTTTCCTTATGGAAGATCCCTCAGGCTTGCAGGTGTCTAAGCTTTGATACCACTGTAATGATCCCAAGCCATTATGCAAGGATCATCATGGTTTTGGTGTCTTTTTAAAACCTTTTTTGAGTGAGGTATTTTGCCAAACACTTTGTTGTCCTACTTGTTTAGATGTGTTTAATTTCTTAATGGCCTCTTAATTTCAGCCTTAGGGTTTACTAATGTGTTTATATGAATGTTTACAGCAATTAACAAGAAGAGACAACCATGGAACATACCTCAACCATATGAAATATGATCGACACGCCAAAACATCTCAAATAGCTTTGATTCATAAAATAGAGAAACCTGCTACAATGAAGATGTCGATATGGAATGCTCAACAGATGGCCAAGAAGATAGAAAATAGAGCTTCTACAAAATTCTCTTGACAATACAAAATAAGCCTCCAAATGCTAGATAAGAAATGAAGACCAATGCCACGTCCTGCTGGATGGCTGAAGCTCCTCAAGAATTTGGCTCTGGTGCCAAAGATGTCCAATCACCTCAAGAAAAATGCCAAACAGTAGATCGAGTGATGGTAAGAACAACCCAGGTGCCTAAATCTCCAAGATCCCTCTCAAACCCTATAGATCTGAACACCTCCACTGAATTGTGCACCCCACTGGATGACTGAAACCCTAATAATTCAACCTCTCTCCTAGAGACCTCCAACAGCTCTACCAATCCACTAGAATGATAGATCGGGGCACGACAATGAATACCCAAGTTCTCAAATCATCAAAATACCTGCTAGATCCTTAGATCTAGCTACCCTCCAAATAATGGTGCGCCTTCCTCTTGGGAAATCACCCCACTATCAATACAAATCAATCATGCACTAAAAGACTCCAGAAAACCACCAAGAATGATACCAAGACACCTGCAAGGAAAACCCAATACTTGGAATTCCCGAAATATCTCCTCCTCAGCTAAAATGAATCCTCCCTCAATGGATGGTGCACCCCTCTTGCTAGAAACCCTCAACCAGTGCGCCCTCTCTCTATCTTCACATGAAACTGATGTAGAATTCCCATGCAACTGAGTATATATGGCACTAGAATGATGTGGGAGCATATTGCATTTCCGATACCAAGCTTGGGATAAGGTAGGTGGAATCTTTCACCACCAAATCGTCCTCTAGGGTTTGTTAAGTCAAAACCCTCAAAACCCCCAATGTTGGGCTCACTAGTTAGAAGCCAGATATCAAAATAAGATCATACATTAATCCATGAGAAGAGGCCCTTGAATTTCCTTTATACTTTTGTCTCACCTTGTACCTCCAAAGTGACTTCCATTTTATTAATATTTAATTAATTAATTAAATCACTTTAATTAATTAATTAACCTTTTTACCTCTAAAAAGCTCCTTATCTCTCCTTGTGGATTCCCTGGCCACTGAAAGTCACTTCTATCCATCCCATACTATACTCTTTCTCCTCCCGATTCCAATGAGTTGTTACACTAAGAGGATCCTCCAAGTAATGTGCCCAAAATGACCTCTTCAGTGAATTCCATTGACTTATAGCTCAAAATAGTCAAAATCATCGGAATGCAACAGAACCAAAGACAACCTGTGCGGAATGGATCATAATGTTGAGATATGATGAGAAATGCCACCTAGACCTCACAATGCCTCTAAATAACCCTTGTACTCTCTATAACACCCATATGGCTAATCTGGTCATCATAAAACTTTTCACTGTGATGATGTCCCAAAGTGGGGACATTACAGTCCTCCCTGCTAGAAAATTGCTTGTCCTCAAGCAATACCCAAATCTCTCCAAGTAAAATACCAGGATCCCATGTCCACTTGTGGAATACATATTAGAACCCATCGAAAGATGAACAATAGTACACTCCACCCCCTGAATCCCATATCAGGAAGTGAACTACAATACTCTGCGAAGCATAGTCTTGAAAGATATCAACCCCGTGAACCTTCTGCACATGACACATGGCCTCATCTCGAAATGAGTCCATTCTCTAAATCTCTACCAAGATCCACATGGCCTCCATCAACTGCACATGTTGATGCATGAATGAGGTGTTGTAAGACCTCTGTGAGACACCCGCAAGCAACGCACTCCTCTCCATATTGAAGCTCAATGGAAAGTTAGAATAACTTTCCCCTGCAATGGTCCACTCTCCCCTGTCAGTTAGTGAAATGCTCAATCCTGCAATCCTTTATTCCCATGCTAACCCCTGTCGAAGATCACCCCACTGGCCCTGCACTACTCTGACCATGACTACCTGCCCCCTGCATACATATTGAATCCTCCTCTCCTGGGTCCTCCAGCTGAAATACCTATGATCATTGGACCTGTTGTCCAGAAACTATGTCGGTAAAGACACCTTTGTAGAATAAGTACCTGTCCAAACACCTCCAGGCCCTATCATGATGCTCAAGAGTGAAAAATTGCCTCTCTCTATCGGAAAAATCCCTACAGGGCCACTTTAGACTGCCCCTAGTGGAGTGTGTGGCTCTCGAGTGCAACCCGGATCATCATGTAGTGAAACATTTGTCTCACCCAATGAATTCTTAGATCCCATGGAAAACTTGGAAGTTTATCACTTCCAATCTCATCTAACTAATCTTGTGTGAGATTGATCACTTTCAGAAGCCCTCTGTGCTCATTTATTGTCCTCCTCATGTCGTTGTCAATGATAAATGTGTCGGAAAAGGATAATAGACATATCTATAGCTGATTGTAGGACTGGAAGGCATCACATGCTTTGGTCAATCCCAAGGACTCAACCAAAATCTTGTCCATCAATATCCATGATAGATGCTCTCCTGTGGTCATCATCGAATCCCAACCATCCAGTACAACCATAAGTAACTCCTCCAACTACTGCTCAACCAACCTCCATCTCTCATCTCCCATGCAACTACTAATATGGTGAAGGTGATCTCTCATAACTAGGTGTTGTTGCAAAGGAGTGACATATGCATGCTCCCCTAGGTTTGTCTCCTCCCTACAAGGAACTATACCCCTCTGAATCCCATCATACATCTCGGCATGTCTCTGTGAGCTATCACTCATCATTGTATGCTTCGTCATACCCATGTCATCTCCCATAGACTCATGCTATCTCATAGATCCTGGGCGTACTGCTGGATCAACCTCTACATGGAGGCCAACCGCTCCCGGAAGACAACTAGAAGTGTCATCCATCATCTGGTGCTCCTCTACTAGATCATCAACATCTCCTAGCAATGTGACTGAATGATATATATGACTGTCTACTAAGACAAATGAAGTGGATCTCTGACAAATCTCCTCAAGAGACTCATATGATCTAGACTCTGATTCTTGAAGGGATGTTTGTGTGCCTCTCAACAATCCTCGAGTGCTTTCCAACTCCTAAGTGAGTTCGACCATCTCCAACTCCTACTCCCTTAGAGCCTCATGATACATCTCACCAACCCTCAGTAGATAATCCCTGTCTATCAACAACTGCTGGTAGTCAGTCCTCATCACAGATACTCTCTCCCTGAGAGTATGAAAATCATCCATTGCAATCCCCTCATCTGAACTACAATGTGCCACTAATGCCCTCCAGCAGTAATCTGCCATCACTGCATGCATATCATCAATGTGTCTAGTGGCTTCCATGATCATAGCCTCACTAACTCTCAATTATGTTGCTAAGTGGGGTGAATCCTGGTCATGGTCATGCTGAGGTGACATCTCAGACCCTTCACTGCTAGTGTCAGTCATGCTAGTGTCAACACTGGAGCCACCAAAAACACCCTCGGCATAAGATAATGTGTTGAACTGTCCACTGCCTGTTGTGTTGCTGGGTACTGCTATATTTCACTGCATTCCATCACTAGATGTTATCTATCCCTAAATCACAATTTATCCTGTATGAGCAGTTGTATCCTCCTATGCACTCATCCTGCTACTATCCTTTGTGCCTGGATCCCATATAGTTGTGTCTAGACACATGCTATGGTCATCCTGAATACTAAAGAGTGAATATTCATCAATGAAATCCAATCCTGGAAGTAAGTGCTCCATCAACCTGTCAGCCTATGCAATCTGCTCACCCAATGGAGTCTCCAATAGTTGTGACTCCATCTCCTCTGGCTAACCTATATGTGTGAGGTCACTGCCTGTACGTCCTGTATCTCCTCTTAGATATATGGGTCTACCTGTCCATGGTGTGCATCCCTCACACTAGGCTCATACATTATACCTAACATTCCACTGATCTCCTCATGTGACGTGTGTATCATGGGTGCCTGAACAGGTGAAAGATGTGTCACGGCCCCCATAGGAAGCTCATCATCTCTAGGTTCTAATACATGTGACTCCTCACTAGTGTCACCACTCTGCTAAGGTGTAAGGTTATCAATGGTATGTGACATGTCTACTGAGACACTGGTGCTATTGTCTTATCCATCCATCTGCCTATCCACTACACAAGGGTCATCATCCTCCTCAAGCGTGCAAGCATCACTAGCCTCTGTGCTAGAGTAATCATCACTATCCTCTGAGGTAGAGTCATTATCACTAGCCTCTGTGCCAGAGTCACTGTCATCATTCGACTGCTCCAAATCCTCATCATCACTAACATAGTGTACCTCAATGATATACTTCTTACCCTTACCCCTAAACCTATGATCTGGTTCCCAAGGCACCTTGCAACTGTAGCAAAGTTGTGTGCTCCTAATGGGTGTGGGGTTTCTCTGTGCTTCCCTCCATATAGTTTCTCTGGCTTTGCTTCCCTCTGCTATGCTGGTCCAATATGTCACCTCATCTTCACTCCAACTGGAGTTTTTCATGGATATAAATTTTTGGAGCGTTATTAGAGGCCCAAGTCTCTCAAAAAGTGCATGATATTCTCTTTCACAACTCACAGCTATTCCAAAAAAATCTGTAGACCCCATATTTCCTTATGGAAGATCCCTCAGGCTGGCAGGAGTCTAAGCTTTGATACCAATGTAATGATCCCAAGCCATTATGCAAGGATCATCACATTTTTGGTGTCTTTTTAAAACTTTTTCTGAGTGAGGTATTTTGTGAAACACTCAGTTGTCCTACTTGTTTGGATGTGTTTACTTGCATAATGGCCTCTTGATTTCAACCTTAGGGTTTACTGATGTGTTTATATGAATGTTTGGAGCAATTAACAAGAAGAGACAACCATGGAACATACGTCAACCATATGCAATATGATAGACATGCCAAAACATATCAAATAGCTTTTATTCATAAAATAGAGAAACCTACTACAATCAAAATGTCGATCTAGAATACTCAACAGATGGCCAAGAAGATAGACAATAGAGCTGCTACAAAATTCTCTCGACTATGAAAAACAAGCCTCCAAAGGATGGATAAGAAATGAAGACCAATGCCACCTCCTGCTGGATGGCTGAAGCTCCTCAACATTTCGGCCCTGGTGCCAAAGATGTCCAATCACCTCAAGAAAGATGCCAAAAGCTAGATCGGGTGATGGTAAAAACAACCCAGGTGCCCAAATCTCCAAGATCCCCCTCAAACCCTGTAGATCTAAACTCCTCCACTGAATGGTGTGCCCCACTAGATGACTGAAACCCTAATAATTTGGCCTCCCTCCTAGAGACCTCCAATAGCTCCACCAATCTAATGGAATGATAGATCGGGGCACGACAATGAATACCCAAGTGCTCAAATCATCAAAATACCTGCTAGATCCATAGATCTAGCTACCCTCCAAATAATGGTGTGCCCTCCTCTTGGGAAATTGCCCCACTCTCAATATAAATCAATCCTCCACTGAAAGACTTCGAAAAACCACCAAGAATGATTCCAAGACACCTACAAGGAAAACCCAATACCTGGAATTCCAGAAATCTCTCCTCCTCAACTAGAATGAATCCTCCCTCGATGGATGGTGCGCCCCTCTTGCTGAAAACCCTCAATTGATGCACCCTCTCTCTATCTTCACATGAAAATGATGTAGAATTCCCCTGCAACTGAGTAGATATGGCATTAGAATGGTGTGGGAGCATATTCCATCTCCGAGACCAAGCTTGGGACAAGGTAGGTGGAATATTTTACCACTGAATCGTCCTCTAGGGTTTGTTAAGTCAAAACCCTCAAAACCCACAATGTTGGGCTCACTAGTTGGAAGCCAGATATCAAAATAAGATCATACATGAATCCATGAGAAGAGGCCCTTTCCTTTCCTTTATACTTTTGGCTCACCTTGTCCCTCCAAAGTGTCTTTCATTTTATTAATATTTAATTAATTAATTAAATCACTTTAATTAATTAATTAACCTTTTTACCTCTGAAAATCTCCTTATCTCTCCTTGTGGATTCCCTAGCCACTAAAAGTCACTTCTAGCCATCCCATCCTGTAGTGTTGCTCCTCCCAATTCCAATGAGCTATTACACTAAGAGGTTCCTCCAAGTAATGTGCCCAAAATGACCTCTTCAGTGAATTCCATTGACTTATAGCTCAAAATAGTCAAAATCATGGAAATCATCATAATGCAACAGAACCAAAGCCAACCTGTGCGGAATGGCTCATAATGATGAGATATGATGAGAAATGACACCTGGACCTCAAAATGCCTCTCAATAACCCATGTACTCACTATAACACCCATCCGGCTACTTTGGTCATCATAAACCTCTACACTGTGATAATGTCCCAAAGTGGGGACATTACAGTCCTCCCTGCTAGAAAATTGCTTCTCCTCAAGCAATACCCAAATCTCTCCAAGTAAAATACCAGGATCCCATGTCCACCTGTGGAATACATAATAGAACCCATCGAAATATGAACAATAGTACACTCCACCCCCTGGATCCCATATCAAGAAGTGAACTACAATACTCTGTGAAGCACAGTCTTGAAAGATATCAACCCTATGAACCTCCTGCACATGACACATGGCCTCATCTTAGAATGAGTCCATCTTCCAAATCTCTACCAAGATCCACATGGCCTCCATCAACTGCACATGTTGATGCATGAACGAGGTGTTATAAGACCTCTGTGAGACACCCACAAGCAACGCACTCCTCTCCATACTGAAGCTCAATGGAAAGTTAGAATAACTTTCTGATCTAAAAATGAAGAAGACTTGAAAAACTTGAAAATTATTGCAAGTGAATGTTATGTGTTTAAAGAAAAAGGATCAGTTTGCAACACATATATTTAAGGATTACTTATGCAAATTATACATAGACAGCAGCATAATCAATGAACATAAACACATAATCATAGCAATTGATAAAGGAGTTCACCCCTCTTATGGGCTACATCTCCTGGTCCAGCTTCCAATGGATCATTATTATTAATTTCTCAAAAATTGCTCAAAAACATGTCTTACAATGCTCAAACTGACAAACTGACTGCTCCAATGGCTTCAGAGCGTCCCAAAACCCTTGTCTGGGCTCTTTCGACACCTCAATCCATCGAAAAACGAAGAACTTAGGCCTCCTGGAAGTCCCCCTCTTCAAGCTTGTTGTCTCTGCATCTACAAAACACACCCTTTCTGATTGAACCTGGCTCACACGCATTTTAAAGCGTATAAACCCAGCACCGGGCGCAACCACGCCAATGGTGCAAACTGTAGAACGGTTAAGGGCACACCAGCCCCTAACTGCCTCGGCACCTGAGCGTATGGCGCATGTAACTTCGCGTTTTGATAAAAAGTGGTTAAACCGTCATAACCATGCAACTTCTTTCCCGCGCTCCGGTCATATGAAAAACCATGGGCCATATGTTTCAACCCCGTGCTTTATACACAAAGGTATGGGTTACAATGTGGATATATGGTATATAAAACAAACCACGCGCGGGTCATTACAATGGTCATATGAAAACTATGGGTTATGTTTTATAAACACCCGCCATATAATTTTTAACACGGTTATATGTTGTATAATGGAACCACGGGTCGGGGCTAAGCCCCAGCCCACCCCCCTTTCCATTTAATACAATAAACAAGTTTAAAATATATTGAAACCATGTATTAAATAAGGACCATCCGATGGCTCATTGGTAGAAGGGTCATGCGAAGGCGTTGTGCATTGGGGAGGTCTGGGGGTCAAACCCCGCGGACTCCCATAACATTTTACATACAACCAATAGCCAAATAATGAGTGACACGTGGCACCCATGGATTGGGCCACGTGTCCTCATGCCATTTGCCAACAAACAGACACATGTCGCTCCCCGATTCGATAATTGCCAACCAATCAACATCTTCCATATCACCACTGTACGGTCGTACGGTCCTGCCACGTCAGACCATACGAACTATACGGAATGGTACAGTCAGCATAAAAAAATTTTGCCTGTTTGACTTGATGAACATATCGCGATATCTTCTCCATACAGAGTCCATTTGACAAAGTAAATATACTGCCGGAATCAGGAAGACGAGACGGACGCAATGGCACTGTTTTCGTCGCATTCCGAGCACTTTGAAATTTGAGCAAAATTTGATCCCCTGATCACACCTCCCCATTGGGAAGCTTTTGGACCTCCAAAATACTATTCTCAGTCTATGTGAAGATGAGGGTAAAGTTCCCTCACCCTTCCAACCTCAATCCACTTGGCCTTGCTTGGATTCGTCCCTTTAAGACCAACTCGCAAATACTCCCCATTTCCTCGTTTCGAAGTTCACATTCTCCTGGTAAGGATGGTGTCTTCCTGCAGTTCTGTTAGGTACTCTGGAGAAAAATCATCTATGGAAGGAATCTAAACATGCTCTCCTTGATCATCAATCAATGGAGGCTCATACAACTTCAAATTCTCAACATTAACAACTGCATACATCTACATATAAGGAGGCAAATCTAAACAAAAAGAATTGTTACCAATCTTATCAACAATCTTGAAGGGACCATATCAAATCAGTTTCAACTTTTTACCTTCTCCTTTAAGCCTCTCCTTGTTGATGTAAATCCAAACTTCATCACCAACTTCGAAACTGTGATCAACACGATTCTTGTCATGTCTTGTCTTGTACTTGGCCTGACTCTTTTCTAACTTCTCTTGCACCACCTGATGTATCGACTGAATTTGTTCAATGAACTTCTCTTCCCTATCAATGTCATATTGACCATCGACAGCAATATCTTTCCCAAAGATAAAATCTAAAGGTGACTTGGGCAAATATCCAAAACATGCCTCAAATGGTGATGTTTGAGTCGAAGAGTTCTTAGTTCGATTGTACGCATGTTGAACGTAGTGTAAATGTTCATCCCAAAGTTTAGGATGCTTGCTGCAATAAGCATGAAGAAGATGTACCACTGTACGATTCACCACCTCTGTCTGACCATCTGTCTGTGGATGAAAAGCTATGCTCTTTTTAATCTTGGTGTCCATGAGTGCCCATAAACTTGACCAAAAACTTCCAACAAATCGAGAATCCCGATCAGAAATAATGGACTTGGGAAAACCAAAATGCACCCAAACATTTTGAAAGAACAACTGTTTCGTTTGTTCTGCTGTTACCTGCTTAGTACAAGGCATCAAAATACACATCTTACTAAAATGATCAACCACAACATAAAGATAATCATGACCTCTTCTCGACATAGGTAAACCACCAACAAAATCCATGGAAATACTTTCCCAA
>ML780295.1:259603-276133 GCA_009831015.1 Picea engelmannii | reverse complement strand
AATTGATAAAGGAGTTCACCCCTCTTATGGGCTACATCTCCTGGTCCAGCTTCCAATGGATCATTATTATTAATTTCTCAAAAAGTGCTCAAAAACATGTCTTACAATGCTCAAACTGACAAATTGACTGCTCCAATGGCTTCAGAGCGTCCCAAAAACCCTATCTAGGCTCTTTCGGCACCTCAATCGGTCGAAAAATGAAGAAGTTAGGCCTCCTGGAAGTCCCCCTCTTCAAGCTTGTTGTCTCTGCATCTACAAAATGCACCCTTTCTGATTGAACCTGGCTCAAACGCATTTTAAAGCGTATAAACCCAGCACTGGGTGCAACCGCGCCAATGGTGCAAACTGTAGAACAGTTAAGGGTGTGCCAGCCCCTAACCGCCTCGGCACCTGGGCGTATGGCACATGTGACCTCGCGTTTTGATAAAAAGTGGTTAAACCGTCATAACCGTGCTACTTCTTTCCCGCGCTCCGGTCATATGAAAAACCACGGGCCATATGTTTCAACCCCGCACTTTATACACAAAGGTATGGGTTACAATGTGGATATATGGTATATAAAACAAACCGCGCACGGGTCATTACAATGGTCATATGAAAACTATGGGTTATGTTTTATAAACCCGCGCCATATAATTTTTAACACGGCTATATGTTGTATAATGGAACCATGGGTCGGGGCTAAGCCCTAGCCCGCCCCCCTTTCCATTTAATACAATAAACAAGTTTAAAATATATTGAAACCATGTATTAAATAAGGACCATCCGATGGCTCGTTGGTAGAAGGGTCGTGCGAAGGCGTTGTGCATTAGGGAGGTCCGAGGGTCGAACCCTGTGCACTCCCATAACATTTTACATACAACCAATAGCCAAATAATGAGTGACACATGGCGCCCATGGATTGGGCCACGTGTCCTCATGCTATTTTCCAACAAACAGACATGTGTCACTCCCTGATTCGATAATTGCCAACCAATCAACATCTTCCACGTCACAACTATACTGTCATACAGTCCTGCCACGTCAGACCATATGAACTGTATGGACTATATGGACTAGTACAGTCAGCATCAAAATTTTTTGCCTGTTTGGCTTGATGAACAGATCGCGATATCTTCTCCATACGGAGTCCATTTGACAAAGTAAATATACCATCGGAATCAGGAAGACGAGACGGACGCAATGGCATTGTTTTCGTCGCATTCCGAGCACTTTGAAATTTGAGCAAAATTTGATCCCCTGATCACTTTCCCCTACAATGGTCCACTCTCCCCTGTCAGTCAGTGAAATTATCAATCCTGCAATCCCTGGGTCCCATGCTAACCCCTGTCGAATATCACCCCATTGGCCCTACACTACTCTGACCATGACTGCCTGCCCCCTGCATACATCATGAATCCTCCAGCTAAAATACCTATGACCATTGGACCTGCTTTCCAGAAACTGTGTCAGTAAAGACACCTCTATAGAAGAAGTACCTTTCCAAACACCTCCAGGCCCTATCATGATGCTCAAGAGTGAAAAATTGCCTCGCTCTATCGGACAACTCCCTGCAGGGCCACTTCAGACCGACCCTTGGTGGAGTGTGTGGCTCTCGGGCGCAACCAAGGTCTTCATGTAGTGAAACATCTGTCTCACTCAATGAACTCCCGGATCCCATGGAAAACTTGGAAGTTTATCACTTCCAATATCATATAATTGCTCTTGTGTGATACTGATCACTATCAAAAGCCCTCTATGCTCATCTGTTATCCTCCTCATGCTGTTGTCAATGATATATGTGTCGAAAATGGATAACACACATATCTACAGCCGACTGTAAGACTGGAAGGTATCACATGCTTTGGTCAATCCCAACGACTCAACCAAAAGCTCGTCCATCGGTATCCATGGTAGATTCTCTCTTGTGGTCATCACCGAATCCCAACCATCTAGTACAAATAGAAGTAACTCCTCCAACTGCTGCTCAACCAACCTCCATCTCTCATCTCCCATGAAAATACTTATATAGTGAAGGTGATATCTCATAACTAGGTGTTGTTGCAAAGGAGTGACATCTGCATGCTCCCTTAGGTGTGTCTCCTCCCTGTAAGGCACTATACCCCTCTGAATCCCACCATACATATCGGCATGTCTCTGTGAGCTATCACTCATCACTGTATGCTCTGGCATACCCATGTCATCTCCCATAGACTCATGGTGTCTCATAGATCCCGGGCGTACTGCTGGATAAACCTCTACATGGAGGCCAACCGCTCTTGGAAGACAACTAGAAGTGTCATCCATCATTTGGTGCTCCTCTACTAGATCATCAACATCTCCTAGAAACATGACTGAATGATATCTCTGACAAATCTCCTCAAGAGACTCATATGAACTAGAATTTGATTCTTGAAGGGATGTTTGTGTGCCTCTCAACAATCCTTGAGTGCTTTCCAACTCCCGATTGAGTCGGACCATCTCCAACTCCTGCTCCCTCAGAGCCTCATGATACATCTCACCAACCCTCAGTAGATAATCCCTGTCTATCAACAACTACTGGTAGTCAGTCCTCATCACAAATACTCTCTCCCTGAGAGTATGAAAATCATCCATGGAAATCCCCTCATCTGAACTACCATTTGCCATTGATGCTCTCCAGCAGTAATCATTCATCGTTGCATTCATGTCATCAATGCGTCTAGTGGCTTCCATGATCATAGCCTCACTAACTCTCCATTGTGCTGCTAAGTGGTGTGAATCCTAGTCATGGTCATGCTGAGGTGCCATCTCAGACCCTTCACTGCTAGTGTTAGTCATGCTAGTGTCGACTCTGGAGCCCCCAAAATCACCCTCAGCATAAGATAACAAGTTGAACTATCCATTTCCTGTTGTTCTATTCGGTGCTCCTGTATGCCACTTCATTCCATCACTAGATGCTATCTCCCCCTAAATCTCACTGTATCTTGTATGAGTAGCTTTATCCTCCTGTGCACTCATCCTGCTACTATCCTTTGCGCCTGGATCCCATATAGTTGTGTCTAGACACATGCTATGGTCATCCTGAATACTAAAGAGTGAATCTTCATCAATGCAAGATGATCCTGGAAATAACTGCTCCATCAACCTGTCAGCCTCTACAATCTTCTCACCCAATGGAGTCTCCAATAGTTGTGACTCCATCTCCTCTGGCTGACTTGTATGTGTGATGTAAATTGCATGTATGTTTTGTACCTCCTCCTAGATCTTTGGGTCTACTTGTCCATGGTGTGCATCCCTCACACTAGGCCCATCTATCATACCTGACGTGCCACTGATCTCCTCATGTGATGTGGCTATCATGGGTGTCTGAACAGGTGACAGATGTGTCACAGCCCCCATAGGAAGCTCATCATCTCTAGTTGCTAACACGTGTGACTCCTCACTAGTGTCACCACTCTGCTGAGGCATAAGGTTATCAATGGTATGTGACATGTCTGTTGAGACACTGGTGCTATCGTCCTGTCCATCCATATACCTATCCACTACACAAGGGTCATCATCCTCCTAATGCATGCAAGCATAACTAGCCTCTGTGTTAGAGTCATCATCACTATCCTCTGAGGTAGAGTCACTATCACTAGCCTTTGTGCCATATTCACTGTCATCATCTGACTGCTCCAAATCCTCATCATCACTATCATAGTGTACCTCAATGATATGCTTCTTACCCTTACCCCTACAACTATGATCTGGTTCCCAAGGCACCTTGCAACTGTAGCAAAGTTGCATGCTCCTAATGGGTGTGGGGTTTCCCTATGCTTCCCTCCATCTAGCTACTCTGGCTTTGCTTCCCTCTGCTATGATGGTCCAATATGTCACCTCATCTTCGCTCCAACTGGGGTTTTTCATGGATATAAACTTTTGGAGCATTATTAGAGGCCAAAGTCTCTCACAAAGTGCATGATATTCTCTTTCACAACTCACAGCTATTCCAACAAAATCTGTAGACCCCATATTTCCTTATGGAATATCCCTCAGGTTGGTAGGATTCTAAGCTTTGATACCACTGTAATGATCCCAAGCCATTATGCAAGGATTATCACAGTTTTTGTGTCTTTTTAAAAAAAATTATGAGTGAGGAATTTTGTCAAACACTTTGTCGTCCTACTTGTTTAGATGTGTTTACTTGTTGAATGGCCTCTTGATTTCAACCTTAGGGTTTACTGATGTCTTTATATGAATGTTTGCAGCAATTAACAAGAAGAGACAACCATGGAACATACCTCAACCATATCCAATATCATAGTTACGCCAAAACATCTCAAATAGCTTTTATTCATAAAATAGAGAAACCTGCTACAATGAAGATGTCGATATGGAATGATCAACAAATGGCCAAGAAGATAGACAATAGATCTGCTACAAAATGCTCTCGACAATACAAAATAATCCTCCAAAGGATGGATAAGAAATGAAGACCAATGCCACGACTTGTTGGATGGCTGAAGCTCCTCAACAATTCAGCCTTAGTGCCAAAGATGTCCAATCATGTCAAGAAAGATGACAAACAATAGATCGGGTGATTGTAAGAACAACCCAGGTGCCTGAATCTCCAAGATCCCTCTCAAACCCTGTCGATTTGAACTTCACTGAATGGTGCGCCCCACTAGATGAATGAAACCCTAATAATTCGGCCTCTCTCCTAGAGACCTCCAACAACTCCACCAATCCACTAGAATGATAGTTCGGGGCATGACAATGAATACCCAAGTGCTCAAATCATCAAAATACCTGCTAGATCCTTAGATCTAGCTACCCTCCAAATAATGGTGCACCCTCCTTTTGGGAAATTGCCCCACTCTCAATACAAATCTATCCTCCACTGAAAGACTCTAGAAAGCCACCAAGAATGAAGCCAAGACACCTGCAAGGAAAACCCAATACCTGGAATTCCTGAAATCTCTCCTCCTCAGCTAGAATGAATCCTCCCTCAATGGATGGTGTGCCCCTCTTACTGGAAACCCTCAACTGGTGTTCCCTCTCTCTATCTGCACATGAAACTGATGTAGAATTCCCATGAAAATGAGTATATCTTGCACTAGAATGGTGTGGGATCATATTGCATCTCCGAGACCAAGCTTGGGACAAGGTAGGTGGAATCTTTCACCATCGAATCAACCTCTAGTGTTTGTTAAGTCAAAACCCTCAAAACCCCCAATGTTGGGCTCCAGATATCAAAATAAGATCATACATCAATCCATGAGAAGAGGCCCTTGCCTTTCCCTTATACTTTTGTCTCACCTTGTCCCTCCAAAGTGACTTTCATTTTATTAATATTTAATTAATTAATTAAATCACTTTAATTAATCAATTAACCTTTTTACCTCTAAAAATCTCCTTATCTCTCCTTATGGATTCCCTGGCCACTGAAAGTCACTTCTAGTCATCCCATCCTGTAGTGTTTCTCCTCCCGATTCCAATGAGCTATTACACTGAGAGGTCCCTCCAAGCAATGTGCCCAAAATGACCTCTTCAGTGAATTCCATTGACTTATAGCTCAAAATAGTCAAAATCATGGAAATCATTGGAATGCAACGGAACCAAAGCCAACCTATGCAGAATGTTTCATAATGATGAGATATGATGAGAAATGCCACCTGGACCTCAAAATGCCTCTCAATAAACTCTGTACTCGCTATAACACCCATCTAGCTACTCTAGTCATCATAAGCCTCTGCATTGTGATGATGTCCCAAAGTGGGGACATTACAGTCCTCCCTGCAAGAAAAATGCTTGTCCTCAAGCAATACCCAAGTCTCTCCAAGTAAAATACCAGGATCCCATGTCCACCTATGGAATACATAGTAGAACCCATCGAAAGACAAACAATAGTACACTCCACCCCCTAGATCCCATATCAAGAAGTGAACTACAATACTCTGTGAAGCATAGTCCTGAAAGATATCAAGCCTGTGAACCTCCTGCACATGACACATGGCCTCATCTCAGAATGAGTCCATCCTCCAAATATCTACCAAGATCCACATGGCCTCCATCAACTGCACATGATGATGCATGAACGAGGTGTTGTAAGACCTCTGTGAGACACCCACAAGAAATGCACTCCTCTCCATATTGAAGCTCAATGGAAAGTTAGAATAACTTTCCCCTGCAATGGTCCACTCTCCCCTGTCAGTCATTGAAATGCTCAATCCTGCAATCCCTGGGTCCCATGCTAAACCCTGTCAAAGATCACCCCGCTAGCCCTGCACTACTCTGGCCATGACTACCTGCCCCCTGCATACATCCTGAATCCTCCTCTCCTAGGTCCTCCAGCTGAAATACCTTTGACCATTGGACCTGTTGTCCAGAAACTGCGTTAGCAAAGACACCTCTGTAGAAGAAGTACCTGTCCAAACACCTCTAGGCCCTATCATGATGCTCAAAAGTGAAAAAATGCCTTGCTTTATCAGACAACTCCATGCAGGGCCACTCCAGACTGACCCCTGGTGGAGTGTGTGGCTCTCGGGAACAACCCGAGTCATCATGTAGTGAAACATCCGGCTCACCCAATGAACTCCTGAATCCCATGGAAAACTTGGAAGTTTATCACTTCCAATCTCATCTAACTGCTCCTGTGTGAGACTGATCACTGTCAAAATCCCTCTATGCTCATCTGTTATCCTCCTCATGCTGTTGTCAATGATAAATGTGTCGAAAAAGGATAACAGACATATATGCAGTTGACTGTAGGACTGGAAGGCGTCACATGATTTGGTCAATCCCAAGGACTCAACCAAAATCTTTTCCATCAGTATCCATGATAGATGCTCTCCTGTGGTCATCACCGAATCCCAACCATCCAATTCAACCGGAAGTAACTCCTCCAACTGTTGCTCAACCAACCTCCATCTCTCATCGCCCATGCAACTACTGATATGGTGAATTTTATCTCTCATAACTAGGTGTTGTTGCAAAGGAGTGACATCTGCATGCTCCCCTAGGTGTGTCTCCTCCCTAAAAGGCACTATACCCCTTTGAATACCACCATGCATCTCAACATGTCTTTGTGAGCTATCACTCATCACAGTATGCTCCGGCATACCCATGTCGTCTCCTGTAGACTCATGTTGTCTCATAGATCCTAGGAGTACTGTTGGATCAACCTCTACATGGATGCCAACCGCTCTCACAAGACAACTAGAAGTGCCATCCATCATCTGGTGCTCCCCTACTAGATCATCAACATCTCCTAGCAACGTGACTGAATGATATATTTGACTGTCTACTAAGACAAATGAAGTGGATCTCTGACAAATCTCCTCATGGGACTCATATGATCTAGACTCTAATTCTTGAAGGGATGTCTGTGTGCCTCTCAAGAATCCTCTAATGCTTTCCAACTCCTGAGTGACTCAGACCATCTCCAACTCCTTCTCCCTCAGAGCCTCATGATATATCTCACCAACCCTCGGTAGATAATCCTTTTCTGTCAACAAATGTTGGTTAACATATTAGTATTAGGCCTGTGGTAGACGATCATTATCTGCATGCCAGAGTGAAAGGGTTATCCCAAGATTAGCCTCTTCTCCAGTAGTTAAGTTTGTTCCCACTTTGTCACTTAGTTTGTTTATACCGGCTTTATATTACATAAGCCCCACCTAAGATAAAATACAAAAAAAAAAAAAATTTGAACCGAAGGAGAAAGCCTTGACAAGAAAACGTAAAGCCCATCAATTATTTTGGTCAGATCGCAAGATCTAAAGAAACATTCCACTATTAAACGTTGTAGATTCTAATTGGGCTTCGGTGGCAGGTTTGGTTCCTGCTGTTGAGATAAAGGGATTTAGGAACCCTCAACAGAATTGGAGCTAGAAGGTGGGCCTGAAGAATGAATGGTTGAATATACATTTCACATAATATTTCAAATAGCCTGTAGATTAAAAAACATCCCACATGCATGGCTAGTCATTCCCAAGACAACCCACACACAGGGAGTACTCATGAAATGAGTAACTCACCCCGGGACGAGGAAGAACATTTGTTCCCAGATATACCCTACACTCTTCCTCACGAGGAATTGAATCAGTTCAAAAGAATAACGAGAGCTTACGCCCGACAGATCGGTGCATTACCCTTAGCCCCGTTGCTTCCTCAAAGAAAACAAATAAGCAGACTGGGGGTCGATTCCCTCAACTAGGTTTTTGTGCACACAGTAGAAGACCTAATAGTTTTTTCTCTCAATGAAATTGAACATCCTCTTATTCTAATCCATGAAACACAAGCCAACAACTTCTCTAAGCCCAACGAGTTTTCAGAAGAAGAAGGGTTTAGCTCAAGATCTAAAGATATGGAAGATAACCATGACCATGATCAAGAAAGGGGAAACCATCTCAGAATAATCAATGTTGGTTGGCCAGAGATTCTTTGGCCTTCCTTGGATGAGTACATAACCTTCCCCAACACCTAGAGAAGTTACTTCCTAAATTTGACCCTGAAACCTCAGGATTGTCAGAAGACCATATCAATAAATTCATACTAACTATCAGACTTATGAATTTCCAACATGAAGATGTAGTTTTCAGGATTTCCCCTACACTTTTGAGAATTCAACCTCCACATCATATTTTAACTTACCTATAGGATCCATAACTAGTTGGACAAAGTTTCAAAAGGAATTTCTAGATAAATTTGCATAAGAAACTACTATAGGAGCACTGATGGATGAGTTGTTCGTCGCCACCATGAATTCGAAGGAAAGGGTCAAAGACTTTAATCAAATATTTACCACCATCTTAAACAAATTTCAGCCTGAGGCTAAACCTATTCAGGATATTCAAATTGAATTATACGCTAATCCTCTCCTAGCTTCTATTTCCATGTTTATTAAAAGGGTTGCCAAAGCAACCTTAGCTGAGAATTTTGAAGAATCCAAAATGATAGAGTTCCAAATGAAGGGATGTAAAGAAGGTTAGATCTCATTAGTTAATAAATAAGTTCAACCTTCTCCTAGGAGAGGACTCTTGTCTACTAGACCTCTAGGGAAACAAATAGAACAAGCTCATGAAAAGGGAAGTGGGGACATAGAGGACCTACAACGCATGGTCAAAAAGATATCAAACAAAATCATAGACATGAAGAGAAGTGAAAGGGAGGGAAACGAAGGCCAAAGGCCCTATAAGCCTTTCTTTAAAAGGACTCCAGCATTCAAAGCAATTGAACCTCCCCTATCCAACCTAAACATTGATTTGGTAAATGTAGCATCTGAATCTTTATGTACTTATCACCAATAGAATCACTCTGAAAGAGACTGTCCTCAATGGATGCATGCCATGAATTTGATGGCCAACCGGTTTCTAGATGAACTCTCCTTGACCGAAAAATCAAATGCCTCAAGTATGAATATTTTCGATGAGAAACAAATTTCTCCACCAGAAGAAACAACCATGTTGATATGGGATCCTAACCCGCCTATGCCTTCTGATGACCTGTTTGAGGTTCAAGAACCACCACAGAAGTCATGGTTGTGCAAACACGAAGTAGTAGTCAACCTGTCTCAAACGACCTTGCTACAACCCAAATTTTGGGAGGGATACTAGATCCCTATCACCTTAAAGCACCTTTTTCTCCCTGAATAAAACCTATGAAAATCCATACACGAGAATCGCCCAAGTTGGATTAAAACATAGTAGAATATTTGAAGAATTTGAAGGCTAATATATCAGTTATGGACATATGTAGAATCCCTCAGAAAAATGAATTTTTGTTACAAGCTTTGAAGTCAGTAGAAAATCCTACAACCAACACTGACCAAGGGGGGGGTCTAACTCTCACAGACCTAAGGAATAAACCAACTATGAATGCATTCTCTGAAGATAAGAAGGGAAAACCTTTTGTCCCACCGTTCCTTTTAACGTTTGAAGTCTTAAATAGAAACCTCCATAAATGTTTGGTCGATTCAAGATCATCTTCTAATGTTATGCCTTTGTCTATTTGAAAAAACTTAAATGGTGTTCCTCTCAAAATAGATAAACATGTGATACAGCTAGACATAACCCAGGTAAATGTTATGGGAGAACTCAAAGACATAATGATCAAAATAGCGACACACCCTAAATTTGTTCAATTAATTGATATCATTGTAGTAGATATCTCATAAGCTTATGGATTTCTATTGAGTAGATATTTGTCTGAGAAGTTAAATGGATACTTTAGTATAGATTGGGCTCACCTTTGGCTACCATTAAAAGGGCACGCAAACATGATCAAGATCGATAGGGAAATATATCTAAAACATATTGTCACTGACTTAGACACCCTAAATCAACCCTCATGATCAGATTTCCCTGTGCTAGGAAATTATTCATGTGATTTTGACTTCAGGAAATTCTCCCCTCTCTCATCTGATTTTCCCCTTACCCAAAACTCCGAAATGTTTTTTCAAGAGGAATTCCCGATGATGGCGGAGGAAACCCTTTTCTGTCAAGAACCTTCACTAGAACTCATGTAACGAATAGGAGCAAAAGATGAAACTTACAAGAAACAGGGAGCTGGTAGGTTCTTCCCACAAGTATGGACATTATATTTTGATGGATCTAAATCACAAGAAGGGTCTGGAGCAGGGTGCATCCTCAGCAATCCAAAAGGTAAACAACATTTCTTATCTTGCAGGCTAGAATTCAAATGCACAAATAACACAACAGAGTATGAAGCTCTAGTACAAGGGCTAAAGAAATTCATAGAATGAAACGTCAAAGAGTTGAAGGTTTTCGGAAATTCCAAAATCATTGTTAGACAAGTAAGGAATACTATACATTACAACTCTCCGCACCTAAATAATTACCAACAGGAAGTACACAGGCTAATAGAGCATTTTGAAGATTTCAACATTACAACGATTCCCAGAGAAAAGAACATTCTTGTCGATTCCCTGGCCACCGCTGCTTCAAGACTATCACCTCTAGAAGATTATGAAGTCTCCCGGTTCACTGTGGAATTTCCTTACAAACCATCGGTGCGCAACAATATTTATAATTGGGAGGTCTTTTAAGGAGATGAATAGATCATAAACTTTTTGAATAACCAAGATAATTTCAAATACTTGGCTATTGACAATGAAGTATTCCAGGGACAATCAACATAAACTAATCCTCAAACAGATCAACTAACTAACAAATCAAAGCCTCATATGATACTGAAGGGGATAGCCAATTTAGAAAAACTTTTTAACCTAAAGGAAATATTTAAGGGGTCAAAAAACATGAAGATCGGTAGTTCCTGTCCCATGCATGAAACTACAAATCTTGGAATCCCAAAAAACCCAAAAAATGTAAACCTTGGGAAGACAATATCTAAAGAGGAAAGGAAGGCCTATCTAAAACGTTTTAGTCAATATCATGATGTATTTGTGTGGTCCTACTAAGATCTGAAAACTTATGATACATGTATCATTCAACACACTATCCCTTTAAATCCAAAAGTAAAACCCTTCCAACAGAAGCTTCGAAGATACCACCCATCCCTGGAGCCGCTCATGTGTCAGGAGTTAAAGAAATTGTTAGATGCCAAAATTATCATTCAGGTTAGACACTCTACCTGGGTAGAAAACTTGGTTCCTGTAAAGAACAATTCTGGGGAGATCCTCCTATGCTTAGATTTTAGAAACCTCAACAAAGATTCAAAACAGGACAACTACCTAGTCCCACCAATGGAGAAACTCCTATAGACTGTGTCTGGATCTGAAATTTTCTCCTTCCTAGATGGTTTCTCAAGTTACAACCAGGTTCTAGTTTCAGAAGAATACCGCTTGAAAACTACCTTCTGAACCAAGTGGGGAACCTTTGCTTACAAACGCATGCCCTTTGGGCTGATCAATGCAAGAGCGACCTTCCAAAGGGAAATGGACGTAGCATTTCAGGGACTAATCAAAAAGTGTGTAGTGGTCTATTTGGACGATGTGACTATGTACTCAAAGAACAGAGAAGATCATATCCAACATTTAACCCAGATTTTCAAAAGGTGTAGGAAATACGGTATATCCTTAAACCCCAAGAAAACTATTTTCAGTGTCGAAGAAGGTAATTTGTTAGGCCACATTGTATCTCAAGTAGGCATTTGCATATATATAGATAGGATTAAGGCTATATCTCAGCTTCCATTACCTCACAATAAAAAGGATATGAAATCATTCTTCGAAAAAATCAATTTTGTGAGGAAATCCACCCCCAATTTTGTGGAAACTATCAAACCCTTACAAAAAAGGATTCGTAAAGATGTTGAATTTAAGTGGGATGGTGAACAAAAGAAGGCTTTCAGAAATATTAAGACTGCAATATCTCAATCCCCAGTTCTACGAAGTCCCGATTTTAAAAAATGTTTCTTCCTCTATACTTTCGCCTCCGACCAATCGTTAGCCGCAGTATTAACTCAGAAGGATGATGACAACAATGAGGCCCCGATGTCATTCACGAGAACTAATATCCAGGGGGTCGAACTAAATTATCCTTCTATAGATAAGCAAGCCTATGTGGTATACAAGGCAGTAAAACACTTCAGATATTACATCCTCAAGAACCAAACCAAAGTAATTGTGCCTCACCCTCCAGTCTAATCCCTATTTACTTAACAGGAGATGGGGGAAGGAAGAGGAAACTAGATGGTAGTAGTCCAAGAATTTGATCTGGATATAAAAACTGTTAAACTAGTTAAAGGACAATGGTTATGCAAACAGGCAGTTGAAGCTCAGGACCAAGTAAATGAAGACCCTGAATGGGAGAATGAAATGGAATTATGGTGTGGTGAAGCTTCATACATTTCCCCAGGGCAAGAGTCTTGGTATGAGAAATTGAGTTATCTCCTGCACCATGGGAATTTCCTAGAAAACCTAAACTCGAGGGAAAGGAGAGCTCTCAGGTTAAAATCCACAAAATATTGCCTCATAAATTCGATGCTCTTCTGTGTTAATTATGACACGGTACTTGTTATAACCCTAATTTGCACCAAACATGCATACCTAGCATCAGGCCATCCCACTTGCCATTTTTTCCAGGCCACCATTGAATAGATTTTCTAAAAATCCATCCTTTTGAATATGTGCGTGCCCTACACCACTATTGCCCACATATATATGTTATCTAACCCATTACAGCCCACATATACTAACAAAATCACAAAAAATCGAAAGTTGCAGATGGAATATAGATTTCTGGGTAATTTCCTAAACCCTTTGACCACCCATAGTCATTCACTCAACCAGATAACTACCCTCTTTTAGCCTATGAAAGGAGAGGTAGGGGTCCCATTCCAAAAAATGAGAAAATAAGAGCAAAGAAACTCTGTGATTTTTTTATATTCCCCTTGTCCCAATCTTCTGCAACCATTTTGTGAGAACTGAAGAGGAGAAGCATATGTGGAAGTGGTTGGTGCATAGTTGAAGAGAATCCCAAGACCAAGTTCAAGGAGCAATGGCCGATCTCACCATTGTAAGTGACTTTTGTGAGGTTAATAAAAATAATTACTTTTCTCATCCCACCATACAAGGTGTTCAATATTTAGTTTTGATTTATATTTTATTAGAACATCTAACCCACTAATTCATATATAAGATGCCTGTTCGTAGTTATTTGTTTGTCTGTTTGTGAATGCAGGTTGTCTTTGGGAGGAGACTTGTAGTCGAGGAGAAACTGAACACAAAAGGATCGACACCAAAAGTAGAGTTCAAGGTGGAGTTACTGGATCCTTTATCGTTGTGTTTTATGCATGGATGTGGGGTCTATGTCTGGATAATAGTAAAAAGTAGGAGACATTAGACGGTTATTTATGCATGCATTACATAACCCTTAGTGCTAGTCCGTAGGGGGTTTTCCCACCCAGACCAGAATTGGAAACCATACTGGAGAAGATCTCTAGGGTTTTTTGGGGATACTTTTTGGGTGTTTTAAATTGGTTTGATTACCTTTTTCTAAGTTTCAACAAGAGTATGAGTTTGTAGGGATTCTGGTCTTCCATATCAGTACTCCCTACTTTGATTGCTTGACAGTTGTTTTCTTTTTCGAAAAGTTACATAGGTATACACGGACTATAGAAGTCCTGCACGCGTATATACGTACTCTACCTATAGACAGCCCGCATACATATGCTGGTTGCTGAAGTGTTAGTAGCGTGCCTAAGTTCAGAAAATATTTTTTTTTAAAAGGAGAGGCAGTCATCCTCTTCCCTGTCAAGAAGTAGTACTTCTCAGGGGTTTTCTTGATCTAGTCCTGGTCTCTGTTGTTGCAGTCTATAGCCTAGGAATAAATTCAAATTAGCTTTTCTTTATCAAATTTTCCTTGCATTTTCTTTATCAAAGTCAGATTCTGTGTCTTTAAGGGATTCTGGTTTTCAATACTAGTACTCCCTGCTTGGTTTGTTGGACTGTTTGTTTTCATTCTTTAGAAGTTACAGAGGTGTATGTGGCCTGTAGTGGGTCTGCAGGCGTACATACGTGCCCTATATTTGGATAGCCCACGTACATACGTTGCATGTTGATGTGTCAGTAGAGTATAACAATTTATAGCTTAGGTTTGACTTTAGTTTAGATTTTCTTTTTTAAAGATTTTTCTTGCATTTTTCTTTATTCGGTTTTTAGAAGAGATAGTGAGTTTGTTCTTATCTGCCTGTTTGGTATTGTCAGTGAATCCTCGTCATCTACGGTGGGCCAGAAGTCATTTCTTGGTCTTGTCTTGTCTTTATTTTTTACTTTTTTCTTCAGAAAATAATACATTTTCAAATTTTTTGTTTTGGAAGCATAATATAAAAAAAAAAGATTCCACTTTCTTTGTTTGGTTAAGTAGTTAATTATTGGCATTAATAATGAGGAAAAATAATTCTTTCATAAGTTCTTGGATGTTTAACTAGGACAATAAGTAGCTCATAGTTGAGCGAAATATTATTTTGAGTTTTTGGTTAAAAGATCTTAGAAAAAAAAATAGTTTGAAAATTTGGTTAAAGAGTTTAAATGTGCAAATCTAAATTTATGAAGAAGAAGTAGTTTGTTTTCAGTTTCATTATATGCTCTTCTCTTTTGTCTCTTAAAAACATCATTGGTTTCACTTTCATTCCCTTTGACTTAATATAGCCACTAAAATTAACGCTTAATTAAAATCTTTTAGACTTTATGTTTGTAGGGTCCATCAATTTAGTCTAGGCTAGAGCCTTGATTTAGGATTGGAGAGGAAACTCTTCAAGGCTGGAAAAACAAACATAAGAGTCTGTTCTAGGGAGTGCTAAAAATTTGAGTATCGTGAAATTTATCTAGGATCCCCCTCTAACACAGGGGAGAAACACGAGGTCGTGTGCAGAAAGGTAGCGGAGATAACCCCTCCAAAGCCAGACCAACCATAGTGGGGAACGCATATAGAGGGATTATCTTGGGATTTCATTGATCGCATTTGCCATGGAGCTTCATGGGTCTCAAATTCATTCGAGGTCCTCAGTTTTCTTCCAGAACACTTGATTTCGATACCCTTGATAGGTTTCGGGCTTGATACCCTGCTCATTGTGGTCCACCTGACTGTCAACTGTACCCGCTTGGTGATTATTCGTGCGCTGGAAACCTAGTTGCCTTTATTTTAGAGAATTACACAAGTGACTGTGGGGGTATACTGCAGTACCTAGGGCATACATCGGGCCATTCTTTGTAGAGTATACCTGGAGGGTGCTTCCATATTTGAGTTGCACTTGCACTGGTAAGTTTCTCTAGTGTTGGCTGGTGTATCTGTTCTTCCAACTAGCTAATGATATGCTTGTCTTATCTCATAGGGAATTTTTCTAGTGTGTGTTGGTTCTTGAACGTTAATAGAAAGCCCTAGTGTGTCTTTTATATTCTCACATAGTGGAGGATCAGGAGCTCCGCCGGTCATGAAGGCTTCTTGGTCTGCCACCGGTTAATTTGGAGCCACCCCCTCCACCACTAAGGCGAAGAATAGACCAGCAAGGGTCTTTTGAAGTGACCAGGTCACAAGAAACTATGCCTAACCTATCTCTGATAGAAGAACATTCAATTCCAGAGGAACCAAACATTTCATAACTTGGAGCAGAAGTTCTTGGTTTGTACAAACCTCTGATCACTGATCTATCGGTGCCCATCATCATACATGTTTATCCTTACGAGCGTCAGATAGTGTCACAAGCAATAATGGAAACAAATGATGCGACTTCTTCAAGGAATTCTCATATTCCCTCTATGGCTGTTGTTATTACTGAAATTTCGTCCGCACATGGAGACAAGAACTCCTCATCGTCAACACAGGACTGAAGTCATTCATGGCACAGGATTAATTCCACAACATTGCAAAAGGGTCAAAAACTATACAAAGTGACCAAAAATCGAAGGGCGCTTTACAGAATCTGGGTGCGCGCGCATATGCGTGAAACAACAATGTGCAATGCGCGCATGCGTGCACGATGCGCAGTTGTTGGGCGAAAAAACCACACACCTGCTAAACGACGCATTTATTGAAATTGGTCGGCCTCCCAACCACTAATGGATCAGCTCCCAAGTTGATTTGACACCAAATCCGAGCTCAATCC
>ML780295.1:230218-246225 GCA_009831015.1 Picea engelmannii | reverse complement strand
CTTTGACAAGAATACATAGGCATCATTTCACAAGAGCTATTCACCCCTCTCTTGAGTGGATAAGCTTGGAGTTCTTTCACCCACATTTTCATCTTTTCATTGTAAGGAGAGCAAGCTTGTGAGGGCCTCAAGAGCCTTCCATTGGAGGAAGAAGGGACCTAAGTCCCCTTTCTTCATTGTGCCTTTGGATTTCATCAATAGATCAGCTTATACATTGGTGATATTGGTCCATTTGTATTTATTTTTCATTTTTTCATATGCTCTTAGTTTTTATTTGTTTTAGTTTAATTCTTGTTTATAACTTTTTTGTTTTTCTTTCTAACCTTTTACTCTACAGCTGTCATGCCTAGCAGATCCCAACTGGGCATGTAAGCACCCTCGATTTTCTCACCAAGTGATGAATTGGGTGCAAACAGTTGTCACTACAGGGAGTGTTCCACCTCCTAACCAACCATCGTTGGTCTAGACCACCATGGTCTCGACCACCTCTACCTCGAGCAATTGTCTGATTCCGTCTATCGTGGCGATCATTACCCCTTTCACCCAGAATGCAACAGGCCATTCATTCTCATATGGGATGCCTGGCTTCAATATGAACTCTTTCCTTTCCCACTCCACTCTACAAACTTTAGGTATTAGGGAAGGGAGCTCTAATGCTCCTCTGCAAGGATCCATGGGGAGCACTTCAGCTTCCTATAATTCTTTCTCTTACGGAGGGGGTCATATACCTCCTTCGTCCCCTTCGCTTGGTGGTGCTCACTAGCATCCCATCAGGCCAAATGTAAACTTTAGCTCGTTTGGAGTAGGTATTTAAGGACTTCCTTCTTATAGCATGTCGGTAGGTTCAACATCATTCTCTTTTTTTGGTGTGTTTGGTAGCAATGCTTTCTCGTCAGTTGTCATCTCAGTCGAGGGAAACAACAGTTATGGACAACAAAATCCTATGTAGGGTACTATTCCTACACAAGGGGTAAACCTAGGATTTCCTTCCCCACAAGGACCTTGGAATCCATGGCAGGGATCAGTTCCCTTGTCAGGGATGTCAACTGGGGGAAACCCCTTCCATAGCCAATGGAACCCTGGGCAAGGCTTAGGACCTATGCCCGTCATATCGGTAGGGGGTAACCCTTCCCAAAATCCTTGGAATGAAACACAAGCCCAACCTTTTACATCCTATTATGAGAGTCAACCGATGATGTCTCAACAAGTGCAAAATTCGTAGGCTGGTCATGGCCATGGTTTTTACCAGAGTCCTGAAGAGAAACCTAACTTTTCCTGGCAACCTGGTGCCAATCAAACTCCAAAATCCAACTGTTTCTGGCAACTTTTCATTTGCCAAACTTGACAAGGTTATTGAATGACCCTATCTGTCGCGATCCGTGTTGGCCTCCTATGTTGACCAAGTTTCCTTTGGACATTCCAAAGTTTGAAGCTAAGCCTAATGAAGATCCAAGCTATCATGTGACCACCTTTCATCTTTGGTGCTCGTCCAATTCGTTGATAGATGACTCCATCCAGTTGCATTTGTTTCAACGCACTCTCATAGGGAGTGACGCGAAATTGTATATTCATCTCAATTGCTCAAGATACTCTTCCTTCGACGAATTGGCAATGGATTTCTTAAACCATTTCCAATTACCTGTGAGATACAACGTCGGTACCAAATTGTTGGCCAAATTTGAGCAGATAAAAGAAGACCATATCTCTGATCACATCCAAGAATGGAGACACCATAAGAGTTTGATTAAAGTGTCAGTCCCACTAGCATTCCTACTTGAGTGGTTCCTTAAGTCTTTGGTACCCCAGTTATCCAAAGACGTCGCAATGTAGAGAGTGTTTTCCGAAGTAGATGCAATAATGAGAGCTCAAAAAATAGAGTTGATTTACTCTCAGTCTGGTTTACTTTACAAAAAAATTCCAGATGCACCACGGTCAATACTTGACAAGACCAGACAAAGAGCTGGACCACATGCCGATGGTATTTTTGGTTCAGCACAAATGAAGCCTATTGATCAGTTGTCAAAACAATTGCAGCAATTGTCAATATAGCAGAAAGTGGCCAACCAGACCACTGGTTTGGATACCCCCGCTACCCAAATTTCGGATGTACACAATGTGCAATCGAAAAACTCAAAGGCCACCCAGTAGCCTGATAGAAATAAGAAACAGGGAAAGAAGGGTAAGGGGGATAAGAAACCTACCAATAATTTTGGCGGGGGAAACACAAAAAAGAAGAAGTTGAAGTATCTATGTAACCTGTGCATAGAAGACCACCCGACTCACCAGTTCCCTCGACTTGCGGAGGCCCAAAGGTTATTGGTGCAGCAGTAGCCTCTTGTGTTAATGAACCCATTTCAACATGGGAAAAATTTAACTCAATCCTCTCCGAGCATGGATGGGGGAAATCAAGGAACCCCTCCGTCTTCGAGTAATCCTTCATCCATGAATGTGTATATGATGAAAGGTGATGCCTATATATTGAATAGAGTGCATGATTATGAAATTCCAAACACCTCTGAGAAGAGAAAAGAAGCCAAAACCCACCTCTTCCTCTCCAGATCGAGAAGATGTTAGGTGAAACAATGACACACATCCCAAAAGGTGCATTCAAGAAAGCTTCTCACAATACAAATGCAAGGGCTGCCCGAAACTACTCTGTGGTGGAAGATTTGTCTCAAACACCTTGTGTGATGTCTGCTTTGGAAGTCCTCCAGATTTTCCCTTCCCAAAGAAAGGCTCTATTAGCCTCTTTAGGATCTGCTGAGAATTGTAATCTAGGTACAATCATGCTTGATACAACCGACTTAAAACCTTGTCTCCCTTACCACGTGGCATTTTAGATAATAGTCTCTTACACCACAAAAAATTTTACCCGGAACATTTTTTGCACAGTGGTTTATTAGGGTGCCTTGACATGTATGATGTCATTGGCATGTTGGAAGGCCATTGGCCAAACTGTTTTGTCTCCATCACCGACTCTTCTTACTGCTTTCAACGGTCATTCATTCCTACCACATGGCATCATCCCCTCTTTTCTCGTGCATTTAGGGGGGAAGACCGTGTGCGTCGAGTTTGAAGTGGTCGATGCATCTCTTGAATAAAATCTCTTGTTAGGAAGGATTTGGACCTATGCTATGCAAGCAGTGGTTGCTACAGTTTTCTAGGTATTGTTGTTTCCACATGAGGGTCGAATCGTGACCATTGATCAATTGTCTTTCTCCCATCCCAACCCTTCATCGAGGGCATCTACGGTCCCCGATGATTGATAACCATCAACCCAACATTGTCAACATAGGGGTTGGTTTGTGCCCACCTTTGATGAGTACTTTCGATTACCCGTCTCCTTCAAGCGATGTTAAGTTCATATCAGACCAGCCTAAGGTTGAGATTTTTCAAGTCTCGTTGTTTCGTACGACCTACTTCAATGATCTGTGGACTCTTCCTTCCCCATCTGCCATGATGCAAGGGACGGGGCACCATGGTATGGCCATGCCCTTGTCCACGGAAGAAGTTGCATACTCTATAGTCCAGCAAGCTTCCACCGACCCCGATTTGACTCCCGCACAAGAGTTGGATCTGATTCTCGAGCCTACTTGGGCTCAAGTTTCCCTTGCTGATACTGATTCTTTAGACTTAATCTTTCCCTCATACGAAGCAGTTATTGAAGTAATGACTAGTCTGGATAGACCTTGGGATGATCTCCATCACAGATCTTACTTCCTCCCAGAGTTAAGAAGAATTGAAGCAGGTGAATTCACTTTGACTATGAATGGATATAGGTCTTGTCCTATCAATCCCTTGGATACAAACATTGTTTACATCGAGAGTAATATGGAAACCATCGCTAAAATGATACCTATTGATATCTCCAGAACCCCTGGCATCGTGGAGAATATTCTCATCAGAGCTGATTGTTCCCCCGAGAAGTTTTGAATATACACAGATTTATTTAAATAATTATGCGACATTTTTGCCTAGTCTTATGAGGAAATGTCAGGCATTGACTCAAGAATCATCGAACATAAAATCACGACTTATCCTGATGCTAAGTTGGTCCGATAGAAGCTTCATCAAGTCAATCCTAAGAAAGAAGCATCTATTAAGGTTGAAGTAGAGAAACTTCTCAAAGTAGGTTGTATCTACCCCGTCCATTTGACTCAATGGGTGTCAAATCCCATTTCGATCAACAAAACACAGGGTACTATTTGCATATGTATGGACTTTCGTGATTTGAACAAATCTTGTCCAAAGGATAATTTCCCCACACCATTTATTGACCAAATAGTCGATGAATGTGCAGGTTGTGAGGCCTTTTCTTTCATTGATGGTTTTTTGAGATACAATCAAATATATATCAAACCCGAAAACCAACACAAAACTGCTTTCATTTGTCCATGGGGTACATTCTCTTATCGAAAGATGCCTTTTGGTCTGAAAAATGATGGAGCTACCTTTCAGCGGGCCATGTCTTTTTCTTTCCATGATATTAAACATATAGTCGAGACCTACCTTGATGATTTAGCATCATGATCACATAAGAGAGTTGATCATCCCACACACCTATGAATTATCTTTGAGCGATGTCACTACTACTAGATTCGATTGAATCTAAACAAATGTAGTTTTTGTGTGAGGTCGGGTCATCTGCTAGGTTTCATAGTTTCGACAATAGGAATCATGGTCGATCCTCTCAAAGTTGAGGCAATAGTTGAGTTGCCTCCACCGCACACAATCCTTCAGCTTCATAGTTTACAGGGAAAAGAGAACTTTTTACGGCATTTCATCGCAAACTATGTCAATATCACAAAGGGATTTATGCATTTAATGAAGAAAGACATTCCTTTTCATTGCGATGAAACCTCTCAATGCTCTTTCGAAGCATTGAAACACACCCTCACGATTGCCCCTCTACTTTGGCCACCCAATTATAATAAATATTTCTTATTGTACTTGGTTGCGGCAGAGTCTACCATCAGTATGGTCTTGGTTCAGGAGGATGATTTTCTCTCAGAATATGAGATTTATTAACTGATTCGAGGCCTGGTTGGACCAGAACTCAATTATTCCCATGTTGAAAAACTTGTGTTGGCAGCAGTTCATGCTGTCCAATGATTTTGTCATTATATCTTGTTTTGCAAGACCATCGTTATTGTCATTGTGAATCCATTTCAATACATGTTGACACGATGAGTAATTGGTGGAAAAATTAGTATATGGATAGTTTTCCTTCAGGAATTTGACTTAGATTTTGTTTTGGAAAAATCCAAAAAGTCGTTGGTATTTGCGGAACTCATCTCGAAACTTTCGGTTGAGTCAGGTGATGTCATGCCCGAAGAGTCACCTATTAAAGGAGATATGTTTTTTATCATGCCTTCAGACCCCTAGTATGGAGATGTACTTTTCTATCTCCAGACTTTGAAGTTCCCCGCCTCTACTTCTCGTGATGAGCATCACTGTATACGCCATCAAGCCAAGAACTATCTCATACTCGAGGACACTTTGTATCTTCGAGGTGTAGATTGCATCCTTTACTGATGTATCACTCATGAAGAAGAAGAAATCATACTTAATGATTGCCACACTGGAGCATGTGGCATTCATTTTTCTGGTTTGGAAACAACACAAAAGATACTATGAGCTGACTACTTCTAGCTGACATTAATCAAATATTGTGTTGAATCAGTTAAGAAGTGCCACCTGTGTCATATCTTCTCTTGGAATATGAGGGCACACCCTGCTCCCATGTCTCCCGTCATTACCGTTGGTCCGTTCACCAAGTGGGGGATTGATTACACTACATGAAACCCCCCTTCAGCAAGAGAGCACCATTATATCATCATAGCAATAGACTACTTCATGAAGTGGGTTGAAGCTATGCCAACGTTCAAAGATGATGGAGAGACTGCATCTCTCTTTTTATTCAACCAGATAATAACAAGGTTTGGTGTCCCAAGAGATATTGTCACTAACCATGGCAGTCACTTTTAGAACAAAATGATGATCGAGTTAACATCCAAGCTTGGGTTAAGGCAAGAACATTCATCACCCTACTACCCACAAGTGAATGGTCAGGTGGAAGTTGTGAATAAATCTCTTAATACTATTCTCCAACAAATGATCAATTTGACCAAGTCAAATTGGCATTTAATGATTACTCAACATTATGGGCCTACCGAACGTCTATTAAGAATGCAACCAGTTTCTCACCTTTTCAACTCGTTTACGGGCTGGAAGCAATCCGTCCTATAGAGTTCCAGATCCCATCTCTATAGTTGGCAGTACAGTTATTGCTAGGCACCTCACCGCTTGAAGAGCCTTTATTATACCTCAAGTATCTCAATGAGTAGCGTCATGATGCGACCTTGGCTAATGAGGCTCACAAAAAAAAATTCAAGTGTCAGTATGATCAGTCTGTTTGTCCTCGGATTTTCTCTGAAGGTGACCTTGTCCTAGTCTATGACCAAGATAAGGACCCCCTGGGGGCAGGCAAGTTCAAACCCATGTGGTTCAGACCTTTCATCATGAAAGAGGTTCTAAATAAGGGTGCCTATTGTCTGGTAGACATTGAGGGAAATGCTTTGGTGGAGCCTAGAAATGGGATCTACCTCAAGAAGTATTACTTGTAGGAGGGTCACCTTGGGTGACTTCTTGTACATATGTATAGTTCTCGTACATTTTCTTTTTTAGTTTTTGTCTTTTTGGTTTTATGGATGACGGACATGTCTTTTTTTGATGTCATATTTTTCACTGTGGTAGATGTCAAGTGAATCAGAGGTGTTCATTGGGTTCATGGATGGTGCTAGCCAACACACTCGGAGGCTTTCTTTCATAGCTTGGGTGATTTTTACACCTCAAGGCCAGTTGCCATATTCAGGAAGTATCTGTTTAGGTGATACCACAAACAATGTCGTTGAATACAGTGTAGTTATAGAGTTTCTTCATGATGATTTGTTGCATGGTATCTCTCACCTCTGAGTCTATTTAGACACTCAGTTGGTTGTGTCTTAGTTGAATGGGGTTTACCAAATTTTCAATTCTACTCTACACCGACGGTTCCTTAGGGTACGTCTCTTAGAACACAGCTTTGATTACACTACGTATATCCATGTTCCTAGGAGATTGAATCAAGTTATAGATACTCTAGTTAATCATATATTAGATTGGCATATTGCACACATGTAAGAAAAAGCACACACACACACACATGTAAATACATTTTTAAAATAGATATAATCCATAAGACATAAAAAGATGTAAAATATCCATATATATATCAAAAATATCATAATACATGGGTGGGCACAAGCGCCTCAAAAATAGGTCCAGTAAGAGTCATGGGGCTTATGCCCTCAAAAATATACAAAAGGTTCCCTCGGCACGTAAGAAGTCTAGCCTAGCTAAGGGCGGGGCTTGTTGGACCTGTTATAGTGAACAACGACATTGGCAAGGCATTGAAAGAGCTGGACCCAAGTCTGTGGCACCCCAACTATGTGAGGTTGCATCGATAGTGGGAGATCCTCAATCTCCACCATAGGAACTGTACGAGTAAGCGCGGTGAGTTTCCACTCCACCTGCCTCAAAACTCTCTCGGCCTCTCCGAATGGAGGTCCCCCTGCTGCTATTGGTCCGTCAGCTACGGATGGTCTTGCCTCTGGTCGAGGATGCCACCTGGTCCTTATGAAGTTTGTTGGACTCACTAGCCCCACATCTGCACATAAAAAATACATATGTGTCAAATACTCTGGTATACAAAAAAATGATATATATGAAAAAACATAAAAATTAAATAACTTTGAAAAAAAAAAAATTAACCATCTCTTCTCACTCCTCTCTGAGAGGTATAGGCATGCAAGGATCTCTAGAAACTTTGGTTCCAACATAGGGGTAGTCCTTTATGGCTAGAATCGGTCGTACCCACCAGGAAAAATGATTGTCGTCGAAGGCCTCGATGGTTCTCTCTCCCCCCTATCGTGGAAACAACATCGCCCACCTACATAGCGCTAGGAGAGAGGCCTCATGCCCTCGTATTGTCTCTCTAGGACTGAGACTAGGTACCCTCTCGAAGAAGAAAGAGAAAAGAATAGTCGTGAACCCAAGGTTTTTGTGTCTCTGCATACGACACTCTGTCATTTTCCTTTTCATGCAATCTAGTAAATTTGTACTCCAGTCAAAAATTTGTGCATTTAAGCATTGAACCGTACAATTCATGTGCACCTGGGAAGCCTGATATAAAGCTGCGGATATAGTGATCCACCCAATGAGAAAAACTATCACTTTCAGTGATAGGTTTGAAATATTTTTTATCAACACCTGAGTTCACACTTTATCTGTGTCAGCTTCACAATGGAGTCCAATCAGCTCCGCTATGTTGTGAGGCCTGAAAGGAAAAGTGTGAAAGTTGATTGGTTCCCCTTTCCTTGAGAGGCCAGTCAGAAAATAGATATCTTCAATTGTTGAAGTAAAAAATTGTCCCTCAAGCATGAATTCCTCTGTGTCAGGATGTCAGTAATCTACCAAGTTGTTCAGCAGCCTAGGTTGTGCCCACATGAATGGACACCGAAAGAATTTCAACAAACCACATTGAGCCAATGCAGCGGTAGCATCAGGGTCCTCTCCGACCAAAAAATCAATGTCCTCATGCTCCCTCTCTCTCCAATGAACATGCATCCTGTGATTGAGGAGTTCATGGGGGATTAACTCTTTCATCTTTTAAATTTTTTCCACATGTTGGAGGGTATACACAGGCTGTAATATACACAGTCGCGTATGCCCGCGTGAAGTTTTTTCTCTACACGCAGGCATGCACTAGCTGTCATAAGACAACCTACGTATACATAGGGCTGACCTTTTTAAAGGTCAACGCCCCCCAAAAAAACAAAAATAAATGTGCAAACGAAGAATTGAAATGCAAGAGGGGCTAGTATGTACTTACTCGGTCCAAGCGGAAGTTCATTTTGTCCACTGAAGCTCTCTGAATCAACTCTTTTCACAAAGGGGTGTTTTTGGCTTCTTAGTCAATTTCAAAATTAACAATGGTGATAATGAGCTACCAACGTCTATTTATAGACTTTTTGGCCCCTTTTTGTCATTTTTTGGACCCCTTTGTAGTTTTTTCTAGCCTGAAAATTGTTTAGTATGGTTCAGGATTTTCTTATGGATTGTTACGATAAGTGTTACTTTGGGTATTGGGAAACTTTTTGGAGATTTGGGTCACTTTAAAGGCCCTTTGGTAAAAATTCATTTTTCCAACTTATTGCATCTAAGTTAGGACTCCACCTCCACTTTCTGTATCTCGTTGTCTTTGTCTCTTTGCCATAGGATTGACCCCATTGATTTGTGACACATAACCATCATTGTTTCTTTAAAAGTGTCGTAATTTAGTTGTAGAGCCTCCCCCTTCATAGATTCCCTAGGTAGATCATGGTTGCATTTTTGGCATCCATGTCGTCGTTAATGACTATAGGCTCGGGAGTCCTTATTAGTTTTATCCTAATTATGAGTTTGAGCCTCATATGCATGATTCACCATCACTCTTGACCTCACCCTCGAGACTCCCAAAACACATCGGGTCTTCTTTTAATCCCTTTTTAGACCCTCTAAACATGAAAATATTATCGATCGATATTGTTTCCCTTCACTCTCATTAAACTGAAATTTGAAGGCACATCTTCCCACCGGTAGTTAACCCATTTTTCGGTCCAGATGGTCAATTGTATGAACAAAGGTATACTCTAGGAGCCTCGGTTCTCTAGAAGAGTATTCTCAGGTATAATTTTAACCCTTTTTCAGGCCCGAGGGACTAAATTTATGAAAAATGAATCCCCACGAAGTCCATAGTTAAACTCTTTTCAGAATCCATAAAATTGAAAAGATCGTCGAGTGACCTTCTTCCTTCACACTCGTTAAAATGGTCCAGAAGAACATCCCATACGGAGTCCATAGTTAAGCTCTTTTCAAACTCCTTAAAAGTGAAAATATTGCTAAGTGATCTTGTCTTTATCACACTCGTTAAAATGGTTTTGAATGGACTTCTTTTTGGTGTTGGTTTACCCCTTTTTCAAACCAACTAGACTACCTTCTAAAAAGGTACCCTAGTGAAGTCTCCTTTTACATTTTTCAGACTCTCTAAAAATGAAAAACCGTCGAGATTACCTTTTCGGGGCTCATTAAAATTACATTGAAGGACGTTGTCATTGTGTCTTATTAATTGCATTTTTATCCCTGCTTCTTTGGCCTAAAGCCAGCTCCATGTTTCTCTCAACTGAACCATCTGAAGCATGCCTTGTAGAACTTTTCCTCTGCGCCTTGACACCTTGACCCATGGAGGACTTTTTCTGAGTGTCCCTTTCCTACATATGTCCCCTTGCTCTAAGCATCAGTGTGTTCCTTTCATTTGGAACTGGTATGTCTACGACACTCGTTCCTCCTTTGTAACGTAGCATTCTTTTATTCTTTTTCAAGATTTCCAAAATTATTGAAAAAGACAAAAAAATAAAATATACCCCAAAAAGAGGATGGGAAACGTTTTTTTTTGTTGTTGATAGCACAATGAGTCACCCTTGGACAAAGAACATCCTTTTATTTGTTCATCAAGCTCTGGGATTTAATATGACCTTAGGAAGTCATTCTCGCTACATAGAGTTGTGTCCTCCTCCGATTAGTTATTCTTCCAAACATATGGAGAGTTTGCATTGCCTCCTGCATCGTGAACTTATGTCAATACCATGTTTCCTGAGTCTCATCATTTGTCATGCTATTGTCCAAGGGAAGTTTTTACCAATGTTGAGTCGTCCCTTCTGCAGTTTTTCTCTTGCCCTCATGCTCGGCCATCCCGAAAGCCCAATCAAGTATTTGTTTGAAATCAGTGAAGTCCATAGCCTGATCATCAAGATCCTCTAATATGTTCCCAACAAGCCATCAAATACCTCTAGGTAGTGAAGTTGTGCACTCATATTACACTCCTACCTGAGTTATGAAGATTTTGAATTTGTTGCTCGAGCTCTGAAGGCCTCATCTCTAGCCATCAAGCATCATTAGCTTCTTGAAGATGGATACGATACATGTATATCTTTTTGGTTTCGAGATGTATCTTCGTTGTGTATTTCTCATGGATACACTTTATATAATTATATGACATGGATCTGTAGTGTATTTGATTGGAAACCGTGATTTTATTTCATTCTGAGCATGGGTATGCCCGCCTTGAGGAGACAATTTTTATTTTGCAGATGGCACCTCTTGAACTCTGGTCCCTGGGCTCACTCACTTCATACATTGGTGAATATTGGTAATGTATTTCAGCCATTAGATGCTCTTTTGAACTCACACATTAGGGGGCATCTGTTATAACCCTAATTTTCACTAGACATGCATACCTGACATCAGGCCATCCCACTTGCCATTTTTTCCAAGCCACCATTGAACAACTCTTCTAAAAAGCCATCATTTTGAATATGTATGTGTCATGCACCACTGTTGCCCATGTATATACGCTAGATGACCCATTACAACCCGCGTATACTGACAAAAGCACAAAAAGTAGAAAGTTGCAAACATAATACAAATTTATGGGTAATTGACTAAATCATTTGACCACCCATAGTCGATCACTCAACCAGATAACTACCCTCTTTTATCTTATAAAAGGATAGGTAGGGGTCCCATTCAAAAAAAAAAAAAAATAAGTGCAAATAAACTCTGCCCTTTTTTGTATTCCCCTTGCCCCAATCTTTTCCAACCATTTTGTGAGAACTGAATAGGAGAAGCATATGTGAAAGCGGTTGATGCACAGTTGAAGAGGAGGCCAAGACCAAATTCAAGGAGTAGTAGCCGATATCACCATTGTAAGTGACTTTTGTGAGGTTAATAAGAAGAATTACTTTTCCCGTCCCTCTATACGAGGTGTTCAATATTCAATTTTGATTTATATTTTATTAGAACATCTAACTCGCTAATTCATATATAAGATGCATGTTTGTAGTTCTTTGTTTGTCTATTTGTGAATGCAGGTTGGTTTGGGAGGAGACTTGTAGTTGAGGAGCAACCGAATGAAAAAGGATTGACACCAAATGCGGAGTTCTAGGTAGAGTTACCAGATCCTTTTATCCTTGTGTTTTATGCATGGATGTGGGGTCTATGATGGGATAATAGTAAAAAGTAGGAGACTTTAGATGGTTATTTATGCATGCATTACAGAACCCTTAGTGCTAGTCCGTAGGGGTTTTTCCCACCCACAACAATACTTTTAAGATGTCTCGACCATGAAGATACAGACAAGGTTCTGAAGGAGCTCCATGATGGTCCTACAGGTGGAAATTTTGTAGGGGACACCACCGCTCATAATATACTGAGAATTGGCTATTATTATCCCACTTTGTTCAAAGACGCTCACACTTACACTAGAAACTATAAAACTTTTCAAATAAGCACTGGGAGGGAGAAGAGAGAAATTTTCCCACTCCAATTGGTGGTCATTTCTAGGCCTTTTGTGCAATGGGGGTTAGATATCATAGGATAAATTACACCAAGCTCTTCGAAACATCATAAGTACATACTTACTACCACCGATTATTTCAAGAAATGGGAAGAGGCCATCCATCTGACTCATGTAAACGAGAAGGTGGTAATCCAATTCATAGAACAACAGCTAATCACAAGGTTTGGTGTCCCTTCTGTCCTTGTTTTTTATAATGCATCTTACTTTTCTTCCACCCTATTAATAGAGCTTGCTCTAGAAAAATGAATCTTAATTAGATACTCTGCAAATTATTATCCACAAGGAAACAGAGTGGCAGAATCAACTAATAAGAACCTAGTGAGGATATTGAAGAAAACAGTTGCAGAAAACTAGAGGAATTGGCATAATCTACTCCATAATGCTTTATGGGAAAATAGAGTTACACACAAGAAAGCTATAGGTAACTCCCCATACTTTCTAGTATACGTACAGGAATCCATTCTTCTGAACAAGCTATATCTTCCATCTCTTCAACTTTCTCAAGATTCCATAGGACATCCCTCATCAATCTTACAACAAATAATTGACACCCTGCTCATGTTAGAAGAAGAAAGGGAGAAAGATAAATCAAATTTCATAGCCCACCAGTAGATAGTTAAAAGGTGGTTCGATAAGCATAAGGCTAAAGAGAATAATTTTGAAGTAGGAGACTTAGTCCTAAAGTGGGATAGAGCAAATGAGCCTAAAGGAAAACATTCTAAGTTTCAGAATCTATTGCTCAGACCGTTCCAAGTGTTACCCATGATTTTGGTCCTCATGATGATGTATTGATGATGGTGTACTCAGGCTCTTCATAAGAACTTTCTCCTGAGAAAAGTTACTTTCATCTCTTCCCATAAAACTCATTTTTAAAGAAGGTTCGTAGGCTGCTAGTATATTTGGGTGCGAGAATGCCTAATTCTCATAGGCTGCCTTAAGCCAGAGTGCAAACTTCTCACACTATGTTGAATAGCTAGGGTGCGAACTCTGCCTAAAGCATGGAAAAAGATGAATTCTTGATGTTTCTATAAGGGAATCTTCTAGAAGGATGGGTTGGCATTTGAATGGTTATCCTTGTATTGGATTCCCAGATATTGTGGGATCATTCTTATCCAAGTAACTAATTCATTATGTCCTATATATTGAGGAAATTCTCATGGAAAAGGTTAAGCAAGATTCATTGGAGAATTGGTGAAAGAATTGTGTAAAGGACTGAAGCTTGAACAAAAGCTTGTAGACTCTAGCAAGTCTACCAAGAGGATTTGATCTTCTTCATACAAGGATTGAGCAAGTGTGTGTGTTGGAGCCAAGAGCCATCGAAAGGAAGTTTGTGACATCAAGGCTCAGGTTGTAATCTTTACTTTCAATTAATATGATACAGTGGCATGTCCCTTTCCCATAAAGCTATTTCCACTTTATTGTGTAATTCCTTGATCATACACATAGGTTGACAGTTGAATCTATTGTGTTATCTTCACTTTGGTTGGTTTGTGTTGTCTTGGTGTTGACTTCACGAGAGAACCAGAGTGAAGCAGGAGAAACAGAGATCCTAGGAAGCGATATAAAGGTATGTTACTTGTTCCTTCCTACTAGTTGATTCAATGGTCAAAACTTAGGGAAAGAGTCATGTCCTGTCCTGTTTTATTCTAGATCTAGGTGGATCTAGGGAGATCATTTAGTGTTCGCACCTACCGATTAGTATGATAACAAAATTGGTGACTCCACTGGGGATAATAGGTCAATTATGTGGCATTGTCGCCCATGGCTTCAACTTCTGATGACTTAGATCCAGAAGTTGACATGGTGATCTCTTTGATAGGGTTGTTAGAGCCTGATCTATTTACTTCTATCACGACCCTCGACATGGTTTCCTTCTAGAATGTATTTCTTCCTTCCAGTGAAGACCTCTTGGAAGCCATGACCGAGTTTTTGTCCCTTGACATGGTGTCCTTCTGGAGCATTGTCCTCTTGGAATCCATGATCAAGAAGAGATTTTCAAGGACAGTTTTTGTGTCTCTAAGGAAACCTCGTTAAAAAATGAAACAAAGGTCTATTGAGCATGGTTTTTTGATTTCAAGCTCGTTAAAAAATGAAACCACATCTGAGGATAGTTGTTTTGTCTTTGTAGCCACATCATTAAAAAATGAAATAGAGGTTACAAGCATAGTTCTTGTTTCTATGTCAAGCTCATTAAAAAATGAAATAGTTTTCCCCCTCTCTATTTGAGTCAAGTCCTTCATCTAGTATTTGAAGCTTCATTTCATTCTCCTTTATAGTTGGATGAAATGAAGCTTGGGGGGAATTTGCCTCAGCCTCTGGACTTCATGCTGAAGTAGAGCCACTAGTTTCTTAAGTTGGGGACTAAGTACCAACCATGTGTTGGGAAGTTGCAAGCATGCTTTCCTCTAGTTCAATCTTGTATAAAAATGAAACCAGGTCCAAGCATAGTTTATTTTAGTTTTTAATCTTGTGTAAAAATTAAAATCTATCTCAAGCATAGTTTTTCTTTGTTTTAAAGCTTGCGTAAAAATGAAAACAATCCCGAGCTTAGTCTTTGTTCTTTCTCCTGCTCGTAAATACATGAGAATAAGTTACCGAGATTAGTCTTTGTTCTTTCTCATGCTCGTAAATCAATGAGAATGTAACCGAGTATACTTTTATCACTTTTTCGGACTCGTAAAGGTTATATGAAAAAGGAACCCCCCAGAGTCTCCTTTAATCTCTTTTCAGACTCTCTAAACATGAAAAGATTGTCGAGTGACCTTGATCTTTTCATGCTTGTTAAAGTATTTGAAGAAAACGTTTGTTGAGCGATAGTTTATCTCTTTTTCGGTCTCATCAGACTAATTTACGAAAAAGGAACTGGGAGAGTTCTCTTTAAGTGTTTTTTAGACTCTCAAAACATGAAAAACCCCTGAGTTTTATTTCTTTGGACTCATAAAACAAACATTGAAAGGCCCATATGGGACCGAACCACTCCTTCCTAGGGTTCGTTAAAAATACTCTAAAGGACTCATCCAAAGGATGAGATTATATCGACAAGAATATGTTATCCTCCTCAAGCTTGCGTAAAAATAAAGAGGTACTCGCCAGAAATGGTGGGGAAAAAATTGGGAAAGAATTGTGTCTAAACCTGTATTCCATGAAAGAGTCTCTTTTGAACATGACACCCTTTCACTCGCTTTGTGTCCAAGTTGGAAAATCCACTTGTCTCCTGATCATACTCCCTTATAGGATTACAAATAGGTCTGTGATCTTTGTTGTTGAGTCAGTGTTTCCAAGAAAATTTCCGTGTCATCAATATGTTCAAAGAGAAATTCAACTCGGAAATCCTTCTATTGCATCGGCCATTACTACAGTATTTAAGCCTTCTATTGCATCGGCCATCCCTAAGTCAGTCTTGAATCACTTGTTACTATGATCTACATCAAATCTTGTTACTTGTTTCGTGTCATTGATGTGGGACACATTAAGGCCCTCTTGTGACGAGTCTTTTCCTGTCGACTTCAAC
>ML780295.1:215956-229156 GCA_009831015.1 Picea engelmannii | reverse complement strand
TTTGAGATTTGCCTTTGTCAAGATAGATTGTGAATATTATCATATCTATGCTCTCAGAATTCTTGGAGTGAAAGTGTGTGGGGAATGAAGGATAGTTGGAAGGGACCTTACGACATCAAGGCCATGGTTGTAATCTCTCTTTCCCATTTAATATGATACGGTAATATGATTCTTTCCTATAAAGCTTGTTGTATTTTATTGTATGATTCCTTGATCACATACATAGGTTTATATTGAGTTTATGATATTGCTATCACTTTGGTTGGTTGCGTTCTTTTGCAAGATCATCATTTTGTGAGCATTGGAATAGAGCTAGGATGGCGATGGTGAGAGGAAGAGACATTTAAACGGTATGTCACCCATCCCTCTTTGGTTAGTAAATTCAATATTTAAAACTTAAGGAAAGCGTCATGTTCTGGTGTGTTTTTTTCTAGATCTAGGTGGATCTAGGGAGATCAGTTAGTGTCTGCACCTACCGATTAGTCCGATAACACCAAGGGACCGATAAGATTGGGGCATACACCTATCGACTGTAGAATCTGAGGGGGGGACCTGACGCCCTCTCGGTGAATGGCCAAACCCTAAAACAATATTTTCATTAAAATGTGTGTGTGTGTGTATATATATATATATATAATAATAAAATCATTTATGCTTTTACATTGTTTATTTCGATTGCGAAACACAGTTTTGTTTTATCTTTTGCTATTGTACTTCTGCGCTTTTGAAGATTGTGTTTAGAAAAACAATGGTTGACCTCAAATCATTCAATATGGAAAACTTTGTTCCCAACTCATCGTTCACGTACAACACAAGAAATGTTGAGGAACTTGTGGTTGTTTCGAGTGGTTCTCTATCTAGCCTTCGTAGATGAACAACTTTGGAGAAATGTGAAAGTTTCTTCTTATTGGTCTGGTAAAGCATTAAGGGAAAGACAATAAGCTAGAAAGGACTACATGCACCTCAGAGATAGAGCTAGTGAGTTTCACCTTAACCATCTAATTTTTTGCAAATAATAGATGTCCTCCTCTCCCACTTTCCCAGGGAATTCTTTCGAAATAAAATTCAACTATATCAAAGGAGCACATAGTAGGAGAGGGTATGCATATATCTCTGCCGAGGATATGGATGCTCACTACCAGTGGAGCAAGGTCTGTGACATCGGGCTAACTTCGTCGGGGCTATGGATGCTTTCTAGTAGCAGAGAAACACCATAGCAAATGAATAAGGGTAAATAAAATTCCTATTTCCAATGACTTCTTTACTAGACTCTTATCAAAAGGGGGCATGAGTCAAGGTTTCAGGAAAAGAAGGTGGAATAAAGGTTAAAAAACCCCACAGGAAGGCCCAGATGCATCAATCGAGGAAATTCCAAATTCAAGGGTAAAATAAGCTCTGATGAAAACCAGCTAAGTTCCTAATCAACTTTTGCATCAGCCAAGCCCAAGGAAGGAACAGATTTTCTGCTTTCGCCCAGTAAGTTGCCATTTGTTGAGCACTCAACACACCCTAAAAATACTATGTTAATTTTTACTTTTTGGGTACCACTTGATGTGCGCACTGTCTGTTTCATCTTAAATTCTTTGTGAAATTGTTTTTCCTTTGATTATTATCATGACTCTCATTAATTTTCCAAAACTATTTTTAACTTATGAAACCCCATGAATTAAGCCTTAACTCTCGAATAAAGAGTCAAGAGCCAAGACATTTCACCCAACACACCCAGTTTCGGTACTGGAAGAAGTCAAAAGAAGGAAAATAATCACTCGGAAAACCTCAATTGTCAAGTGTTGATCTTCATCAACATCGGCAAAAGTGAGTTTTTGTTTGTGCCAAATTTTCTGCATAAAGATACCGCCAAGAGACGATCCTCTTCGGCATCGGTAAAAGACAAAGAGATTAAATGTTAACGAAGAAATAAATGATATCATCAATAGCAGATACCTAACGTGCCTATCGGAATCAAGGAAGACCTAAGAGGATCATGATGGATTTTGTGACCACGCTAAAGAGTTCCCCCCAATTGTCGATCCCTGATGCTCTTCGACATTGAGACTTTTTCGAGGAAGCTAACCCATAGGAAAACATGTGATAGGTATCAGCGATCGTCGATCCAAGATATTTTTCAGCATCGGGCACTTTAAGGTATGTTTTAAACCTAATGACTTAATGAAAACCCTGACTCTGATTAATACACATGGATTAGGCCACCTATCTTTAATGCCACGTGTCTTTGCCAGATTGGAGAACTATACGGTCTAGTTTTACCCCGAGTCATTCTTGGTTCCCTAGGTCCAAGTCACACCTCTGATTCAGTTCTACCATGTCATCATTGTACGATGAGATCGATCGACGTCAGATATTTTGTGAGGGACGTCAACAAAAAAAGTGATAGCGCATCCTCGATCCTTTATCCACCCACTAAGAAAGCGTCATGATGGGACGTTTTAGCCCTAGATACGATTAGATTTAGAGAATTTAAGGGACTAATTAATTCAAATACTACATTAGTTGCTACTTCGTGTGTGAATCAAAATAGTCGTTTGAAATTACCGATAGACCACATCACCCTCTGTGCCCCCATCGTCAACCCACGATGAATTCAAGTTGCATAGATTCGGCGGCAGATTCATTTGAATTCCACTCATCACCTGAATTAAATGGTTGATACGAAATGATAAGTTCTTACCTAGTTTAAATTCTCTTTATCCATTGTAAATGAAACCATTTTGCGTGCAAAGAATTTTCAAAGCATCTAGATAAATGAGACGAGTAATTCGAAAGTTGCATACATCTCGTGAGTATCAAATAACCAGGTTTAGCAAGCTTTACAGGTATGTACTTGTCTGTGGATTTTTCATGTTTCCACTTCATATATATATTATCCATTTTTTCTCTATACGCAGTCTCTAAAAGATTTATTTTGATTGCAGGAACAATGCCTCCAAAAAATCTGACCACTAGGTGATCGTCTAGGGCATCGAAGTTGAAAGAACCAGAGGTAGGATAAGCCTCTTCTCTAGGGGCCACAAAACAATTAGAATTTGCTCCAAGGCTACAACCAGTCATTAAGACATCTACAAAGAAGTTTTTCACTCAACCTCCTGCCTTTGGAGACACAAAGGAAAGCATAGGGACCAAGGCGGTACTCCCACATTGGGGAGAAATCTTCAAGAAGATCAACCTAGAACAATTCCCAGAATATATCCTACACAGTGACCCAAATGTGAGAAATCTCAATGAAGAAGTTTTTTCGAATATCTGACAATCATACCTACACATGGTAGCAAGCAGAAATTCGATGTTCCCCTACATATAACTTCTGAAGTGGCTCATCGACCACATAGACACACAGAAGTGTTTAATAAATGATTACAATGGTGGGTGTGTTGGGGTCTTCCTTCCATGGAGGTCCAGAAATATTACAAACTTCGAGACCCGAAGGAGTAGCTAAACACAGATTTCATTGTGAATTTCTACAAGTGCCATGACACCAGTCGGGTAATGGCCTCATGGTGGAGAGAAGATAATAAATATACCAACTAGAGCATCGGTTGGTACCATACGGCCAACTTCAGGGAGTTGTACATCTACCTAATAGCTCTAATCTGTCGATTGTATGGGGAAAAGGACTGCTCCAGATTTTCGGAGGCATGGATGCCTCTAGCTTACACAGTGGCCATTTCTGGGAGAAGCTTCAATTGGGGATCCATCATTTCCAAACAACTAGACATACGGGCTCAAACACCAAAGGAAGGAGAGACACCAACCTTCTACATGGCTTCATACTTACTGGATTTCATGTGTGCTAGAAACATCTTGGTCGCCATGAACCTAAGATGACACATCACAGAACTCTTGGTCCATGTATATTTCAGTATCCTATGGGAGAATAGGTACAAGAAATCCTACTCCCTAATTTGTGATGAATTCATCGCACGTATTTATTTCATTATTTTCAATAAAGAATGCCTGAGAGTATCGATCGTGTCCAGAAAGATGATATCAAAGGTAGGCCACTGGTACCTGGATGAGTGAGACATGTACATCAGGGTGTTTGGGGCCACTGGAGCTCCACATATTCTACCAGCGCATGTCCCTAACTGGATTGTAGTGGGGGAGATATGATACCAGACCATCATGTAAGGCTACAACGCCACTCTAGTCAAGGAGAAGAAAAGGGCGTTCATACCTTATGGTTTCCATGTAGGCTTCTACATGGTGAAGGAAAATAATCAAGCCAAACAAGAAGGGTTGAGTCAATTAGAGTTCATATTCTAGACCAGATGATTCCGCAAACATGACCCAAAGGGTCTAGTCTTGAAACACGTCTCAAAAGTGTCATACTGCTAGCCATACGCCCATGAAAAATTCGAAGATGAATTCTTCACAGAAAATGCCCAAGACTAAGATGAGGTGGTGGCAAGGATGGTTGACCCCAAAATGACCAGGTTCATATCCATGAGCCTGGATGAAAATATGACAATCTTAGAGTAATCAGCTCAAGAGGCCCTCAGGGCTAGGGAAGAAATGATAGCAGCAGAAGCCCCCCTGATAGCCCCAGTGCAAGGCATAGGTTTCCCTATGACTCAGGACATGTGGGAGAGAGGGTTTCTCATGATAGAACATGTGCAACGGATAATTGATCAGTTGCAAGATGACCCAGACCTCATAGGAATGATAGGGTCCCCTGCCAATAACCCAAGTGGAATCCAGACAAGACCAAGCAGCCCTGAATTAATAGACATTGATGAAATTATCGGGTTAGATGACTCTAAATTCAGAAATCCACCGATCGGATCATCGACGGGTGTTTCAACTCAGCCAGATACAATTGGAACATTAGGGAGAGCAAGTTTGCCAAACCCCCTAAGCGAATTGATAAACTCTATGATGATGAAGAGAGCTCGGAGGTATCCCTGGTGACCCCCGTACAAATCAAAGAGGAAAAGGAGCCAAAGAAGATATATTCCCCAGCTCCTAGCTGTTATAACCCTAAATTGCACCATACATACTTGCCTAGCATCAGGCCATCTCATATCCCTTCTTTTCCAAAGCACTATTGAACAACTCTTTGAAAATCCTCTTTTATAAAGGCCCATGTGCCCTACTCCATTACTACACGCGTGTACATGCTGGCTGACCCAAAAAAGCCCGCGTGGACTGACAAAAGTATGAAAAAAGGAAAGTTGTTGATAGAACACAAAAGCTATGGGTGAGTTAACTGAAACTCCCAACCATGCATGGCCGAGGGTTCGTCAAAATACCTAGCTCCTTCTAGCCTATAAAAGAAGGGGTAGGGGTCCCATTTGGAGGAGGACAAATATAGCAAAGAAACTCTACCCATTTGCGTATTCCCATTGTCCCAACCCTTTAGCCTTTCTTTGTGCCAAAGGAGATGCAAAGCAATGCAGTTGGAGGACAGTCAAAGAGGAGCCCAGGATCAGGTTCGCGGAGCGCTAGCCGGTCTCAACTTTTATAAGTTGACTCATTCAAAGTAATAAAGAAAATGTTTTTCATGTCCCAATTCATGAACTTTTTATAGTTTGATTAGTATATATTTGGATTTCTAACCCATTAGTATATAAGTAGGATGCATGCATAGTTGTTGTTTGTCTTGTATGTAGGTCAGCTTTGGAAAGAGTATTGCGAACAAGTAATCAAGTACAATAGAGGATCGGCATCAAACGTCGGGAACGAGGTAGGTTGATCTTTCCATGCATTTACTAAGAAAAGAAGATTTAAATCTAGGGATGAAGGTAGAAAGTAGTTTTTCTTCGGTCATATCTGCATGCAAAGTCTAAACCCTATTTTCCAGTCTGTAGGGAGATTTCCCTCACAACAGAATTGGCAACCATACTGGGGAGATTCTCTAGGGTTCCTGGAATGTTATTTAGTTTTTGGGTAGTTTTAAAGACTAGTTTTTTTTTTCCTATTTTTCTTTTAGTTTCTGTAAGGTCTGAGCTAGCAGAGAGTCTGGTTTTCCATACCAACTTTCTTTGATTTTCTTGACTATGTTTTCTGGGACCCACAGAGGTACACGTGGCCTGCATAAGGTCTGCACGCGTGTACCCGCGCCCTACTCTCTTACAGCCCGTGTGCGAATGCTAGCTGAGGAAGTAGCAGTAGTGTGTAGAGTCCAGAGAATTTTGGAGGCAATCATCCTCTTCCCTGTCAGAATCAGACATTCTCAGGGGTTTGTTGGAATTCTGTGTTATTCTTGGTTGTTTGTAGTCCTATCTTAGATTGTTTTTGATTTATCATTTTTTCCTTACATTATTTGTTTTTCTATTAAAAAGAGTGTCCAAGCCTTCAAGGGATCCTAGTTATCAATATCAGTGGTCTCTTCCTGGTTTGGATTGTTTGTTTTCATTTTTTCTCAGAGTTTAGACATACACACAGCCTGTACAAGGTCAGCCCATGTGTACACGCCCTATGTCTCTATCCAGCATGTGTTCGCACTCGTTCTATTAGATTAACAGTCGCGTGCTTGTACAGGATACTTTTTGTTGAGGGTAAGGCAGTCATTCCTTCCCTTGATAAGAATTATTCCTCTCAGGTGTTTTGAATCTTTGTCTGCGCAGTCAGTAGCTTAGGATTAATCTTACCCTCAGCTTGCTTTTTCTCATTTAAAAGTTGTCATAAAAATAAAAGAATTTTTTAAGGTTTTTAGACAAGTGTGAAAGTCATTTTTATTTTTATTTTTAAATTGCTAGTGTGTGATTTTTGACCTGATTCTTTGCGATCTGCGATTAGGCCAGAATTGTTTTTCTTGGTTTTTGCTTGTTGGTATTTTTCCTTTTTGCTTTATCAAGCATTTAAATAAATAAATAAAAATCTCTTTTCATTTTCTTGTTTGGTTGAAGAGTGTGTTTCTTCATTATTAGCCAGGGAAAAGTAATTTATTTCATAAGTTTTTGCAATATACTTAGATCATAAGTAGCTTGTAGTCAAGTGAAATTTCTTTTGAGTTTTTTGTCCAAAATCTTAGAAAATAAAAAAAATTATTTTGAAAAGTTGTTGAAATTTTGCATTCAGTAAAAGTTTTGTTTCCATCTTTTTTATTCATTTTTTGCTTTCATCTTTTACACATCATCAGTTTCACTTTCATACCCCTTGACATAATACAAAGCCATAAAATTAATGCTAAATTTAAAATCTACTAGACTTTTATGTTTGTAGGGTCCACCAACTAGTTCAGGATTAGGGCCTTGGATTAGGATGGAGAGGAAACTCTTCAAGGCCATTTAAAATCAAACATTGGAGTCTAAGATAGGGAGTGTCTAAGTCTGGTGTCATGAAAGTTATCCGGGACCCCCCTCTAACACAGGGGATAAACATGAGGTTGTGTGCGGAAAGCTAGCGGAGATAACCCCTCCAAAGTTGGACCAATCGTAGTGGAGAACACATATAGAGGGCTTGTTTTGGGATTCCACTATTTTCATTTTCCACGGAGCTTTGTGGGTCTCAAACTCGTTCACGGTCCTCAGTTGTCTTCCAGACCATTTGCTCTCGATACCCTTGACAGGTTTCAAGCTCGATACCTCGCTTGTTGTGGTCTACCTGACTTTTGACTGTACCCGCTTGGTGATTATTCACGCGTTGGCAACCTAGTTGCCAATAATTTTTAGGGACATACACTGGTGACTGCATGGGTATACCATGGTACCTAGGACAGACATCAGGCCATGCTTTGCAGAGTATACTCAGAGGGTGATTCTGTGTTCAAGTTTCACTTGCACCGGTAAGTTGCTCTAGTGTTGGTTGTTGTAATTGTTATTCTAATTAATTTAGTGTTTGTCTATCTTATCTTCTAGGGACTTTTTTTAGTGTGTGTTACTTTTGAACATTTAGACTACCTTATATTGTCTTGGATCTTCTCACACAGTGGAGGATCCTAAGCTCCATCGGTCACAAAAACTTATTGGCCTATAGTCGGTTACACTGGAGCCACCCCCGCCAACATTAAGGCGAAAGCTAGACCAACAAGGGTCTTTTGAAGTGACCGGGTTACAATCCATTATGCCCGACCAACCCCCAGAGGAATCAACCATTTTGGACCTTGAAGCAACAACTCTTGGCCTAGTTGAAACCCCAACCACTGATTTCTTGGCACCTTTCATCATACCAATTCAATTTTACGAGCGTTGTTGGTCAATATAATTGCTTATTTAATATAAACAATCAAGTGCTACATAAATTGTCAACCCAAGGAAGTCTTCTTATTTCAAAGGTAACCATGCACTATATATGCTCAATCTCAAAAGAAACCTAGAGTTGTAGTAAAAACTATATTAATCACACTTGCCTTGAACGAACTGAAGTTCTAACTTGAATTATAGGAAAGCAATCTACCTATTGTAGAGCTCAAACTTTAAAGAAATAATTAATTTAAGAATCTTGGATTACATTAAAATAATAACAAGATACTGCAATAGGAAAGACCAACTATTTTGTAACCAAAGAACAGGACCTTATTCCCAGAGCAGGAATCTTCAGCACCTGTTTCCGATCATCATACTTCATGAACTCATTGCTTAACTGAAATAATTGACATGCACACTGGAGGATATCTATCTCTTAACAGAGAACATGACCCTATTTCCCAATCAGGAAACTTCAGCACCTTGTTTCTAATTAACACACTTTCATGAACTCATTAATGCACTGAAGGCTAACTATCTCTAACAGAGAACAGGACCCTATTTCCCAAGCAGGAAACTTCAACACCTTGTTTCTGATTAGCACACTTTCATGAACTCATTAATGCACTGAAGGCTAACTATCTCTAATAGAGAACATGACTCTATTTCCCAAGCAGGAAACTTCAGCACCTTGTTTCTGATTAGCACACTTTCATGAACTCATTAATGCATTGAAGGCTAACTATCTCTAACAGAGAACAAGACCCTATTTCCCAAGCAGGAAACTTCAACACCTTGTTTCTGATTAGCACACTTTCATAAATTCATCAAACATGATTGCTAACTAAAATGATTAACAATTACCCAAGCATGAATCACATGAAAACAATGTAATGTTCAGTAAAGCAGAGTTTTCAGCAAGACAGATTTCAGTGAAGTAGTGTTTCAGCAAAACAGAATTCAATAAAGTAGTGTTTCAGCAAAACATAATTTAATCAAGGCATAAACAGAGATCACACTAACACACTACAAAACTTACAGGTGAATCTTGTGAAGAAGGTGGGCCCTCCCTTCTCACAAGATTCCCCTGAAATGAAAAGGCTAGAGAGAAATGCTCAGAACAGTCTTTTATTCATCTGTCAATGTATCATATTACAATCTGGAATGAAGTACATCCCTCTCTGTAAACCCTTCTTAGTAAGACAACAGAAGATCCTCTCGAATGATGATTTCCTCTTATTTAAAGAGGAGGATCCCTTCGATACAACTTAATCAACTAATTACAGGTGTACATCTGAATCCTATTCTTAGTCAGATCGAATTTCTAAACTGGAATAGGATATCCTAGTCTTCCGCAACAGAATGCTATTACAAGTGTTGAGTGAGGTGTTGTTGTTGCGGTTGGAGTAACAGCTTCTTTATTTGTCTCTTGTCACTGTTGTTGTATGTTGTTTCACTATCGCAAATCGCGGGCTGTTTGAGCCATGGGATTTGCGTTCTGACTGTTTCAGCATCGTTGACCCTGGACTGTGTAACAACTTCTACTGTGTTTCAGGATCATTGACCACGGACTGTGTAACATCTTCTTCTGTGTTGACAACGGACTGTGTAACAGCTTCTTTTTTGTTTCAGCATCGTTGACCACGGACTGTGTAACAACTTCTTTTGTGTTTCAGCATCGTCGACCACAGACTGTGTAACAGCTTCTTCTTTGTTGACGACGGACTGTGTAACATCTTCTTTTGTGTTTCAGCATTGTTGACCACTGACTGTGCAACAACTTCTTCTCTGTTTCAGCATCGTCGACCACATATTGTGTAACAGCTTCTTCTGTGTTTCAGCATTGTCGACCACGGACTGTGCAACAACTTCTTCTGTGTTTCAGCATCATCGACCATGGACTGTGTAACAGCTTCTATGAGTTATTGTTTCAGCATCAGGCCTCAATGCTAATATGTAGTTCAAACTGTTTCAGCACTTATACATTTCTAATCAATGGTTAAGTACAAGAGTGATGTAAAATTATATGAAAAATAGATTAAACATATAGTAAAGAGAAGAGACATTGTATACCTTTGGAAAGATAGGATAAAGTGATAATATGAGTTTAAATGTGAGTGAAACAAGAGTGTAATGGTGGAAAAAAGTATGGGAAAAAAGGTACATTGTGTGGTCCTAACATCCCTCCCAACTTAAAATGTTGCATGTCCTCAGGAAACTTCACTCTGAATCAGAATCTGAATACCAACTCTGAGTGTGCAAGTTACTCAAGCAGTAGTTGTGGGAGGTGTTGTCTGATGGAGCTCTGAACCCTTGGACGCGTTGTAACCTTTTCCAAGTTGTTGTTTCTGTCTTCTTAGGCAACTTATAATGGATTTGATATCTCTCTGCTGGCAACCGGAGGATAGGAAAATAAAACCGGTACCCTATCCATCTTTCATCACATTGATGAACACATGTGATGTAGTTAGGTACCCTGGAGATTGATATCTCGAGATTAGTAGGGCTAAAAGGATTGTGTTCCTGTCTTTTCTCAGTAGATTGCTGCCAAAACAAGTTGTTTGCCTGTAGGGAAGCAATCTCTATGGATCTAATGAAGTGTTGACAATCCTGAAGCACTGTTGATTGTACTTGTTGGACATGTTTAGTCATCCTTGGTTTCTTTAAAAACTGATAATATTTTGTAACAAAGGTGGCTACATTTTGTGGTTATGGCCTTATCCAGAGAAGGTGGTTATCCTCATTGTGCTTCAGCCAGGAATTCATCCTACCATATAATCTGATTGTGGATAAAGGAGGTGAATGCCCAAAGCTAGATGTCACCGACAAGAGGATTAAGGTTGAGCTGCCTATTCTCAGGAATGGCCTCATTATGAAAATATGCCTCACAGAGGAGGTGTTGATCCATAACAGAGGCTTCTGCAAAGGTTTTGACAAAATCTATTGGATGTAGCACTGCATGGGGTCTACCTTCTATGATTGATTTGATCTGAAACCATGTAAGTCATTCCATGAGGAACAAGGAATAATTGCAGGATGGTTTCCTTGCAACCAATAGCTTTTGTGCCAAGTCAAATATCAGGAGCAATCTGCCTTTTAACTCTTTGTTTTGTTTCTTAAGGGCACAAGCTTCCTGGTGTGTTTTCTCCAAAGCTTCCCAATTTGAGTAAGTATGATTTATCCATATTTGTCTATGTTCCTGCAAGCTTTTGGCCTGTGTAACAGCATCCTCTTTTTTCCATTTTTCTATTATTGCCTGCTCATCCCATGGTTGAGTTTGTGTTTCAGCATTGCAAGTAATAGGCTGAAGTAGGGTCTAAGTTTGTGTTTCAGCGTTGCAAGTGGTAGGCTGAGGTAGGGTCTAAGTGGCTTGTTCCACAAAGTTGTGGATATTGATTTGGCTGGGAGGGGCAGATTCATCCATAGGCAATGTTTGTACAACTTTATTAACAAAAATAGGGGTTTTAGATTTGACGTTTGTTGCAAACCAGGGCTCAGTCTTAACTTTGGAAGGTCCTATTGGTTCTTGTGTTTCAGTTGTAGCTATTTCTTATGTGACAGCTATAGATGGTTCTTGTGTAACAACAAGTTCTTCTTCTTTGACTGCAAAAGTTGAAGGAGCTGGGGAAGCTCCTGTCATTAGGATTTGAATTACTTTGTAGCCTACTTGATAGTAGATGTCCCCACATTGACATCACATATATTCTCTACATGGATTCTCTATTGTAGTTCCTTATGACATGGTCGTTGTGCGAGCTAGGGTGTACAAATTAAGTTCCTTCTCATAGGCTTCCTTTGCTAAGGCTAGCTCTTGCTTGTAGGCTTCCAGTTCATATTTTAAGAACTCATTTTCTTCTAAGACAGAGGCCATTGTTGGTTCTGGTTGAGGAGTAATTGGTTCTTTTGTAGCAGTTACAGTGATCCAGGTGGATATTGGGGGCCACCCACCTTTTCCAAATGGCTCAAAATAGTTTTCTGGCCATTTTGGCAATTTACTATTTTTAGCAGGTTTTCACTTCCAGGGCCATTTTGAGGGCCTAAATGAATATTTTTCTAGATCAAGGTTCTCAATGATATTTGAAGGCATAATTGATCCCCCAAAATGAATCTCCTCGACGATACCTTTCCAACGAGCTATCACACGCCTAAAACGGAGATCGTATGCAAAAGTTACGACCTCGNGAAGTTGATGCACCAACTTACCCAAACGGGGCCCACATGACTTTTGGCGCTTCATCTCCTAGGGTTAGGTTTTTGGATGTATAGGACTTTTGGCATTCCCGATTATTGTAAAAATGCCTCCAGAGCCTGATTGTAACCATCTTCTTGCGAATGCGAGTAGCCGTCGCATCTCTTCTCAAAGATAAGTTGTCACCATTCTAGCGAGTCTTTCACTCTGTATTTTTACAGTCTTTGTACATTTCTCTGATTAATAGAAATCGTGTATTACTATATATCTATGTTTATGGTTACATATATGATACATTTCTATTATATTATTGAATATCTACAATATCTCTGTGCATTTCTTTATTATATCTCCGCTCTCATTTCATGCCGAAAATAATCTGGATCAGTGGTATCAGAGCAGGCTACTCTTGATCGTTTTTTTCATTGCATGTCCCTGACAAGATCCGAGTATAGCAAGTTGGGTCTTTATCTTGTCTCTCTTGAGGAAAATCGCTCTCGCACACCCAATAAACCCTCAATGGCGGAATAAAATAAAAACGATGGAGCAGACGATCCTATCAGTCTGTTGCTTGAGCAAGCTCTCACGCGACAGAGGGATGAAATGATGGAGAATTTTTCCCACATCCTTCAACGCCTGCCGATATCATTAGGTGCATCTTCATCAAGAGACCACTTTGGAGGCACCTCACCTTTCAAGTTACAGGTTAATTTTGATATTCCCATATTTGAAGGTCAAATAGATGCAGATGCCCTAGATAAATGGTTAAATCTGCTAGAAGGTTATTTCTCTATTTATAATTTTTCAGACAAGGAAAAGATCACCTTCGCACTCCTTAAGGCTCTCCCCCATGTCAAACATTGGTGG
>ML780295.1:172484-205544 GCA_009831015.1 Picea engelmannii | reverse complement strand
TAATCTAAACAATCAAGTGCTACATAAATTGTCAACCCAGGGAAGTCTGTTTATTTCAAAGGTAACCACGCACTATATATGCTCAATCTCAAAAGCAACCTAGAGTTGTAGTAAAAACTATATTAATCACACTTGCCTTGAACGAATTGAAGTTCTAACTTGAATTACAGAAAAGCAATCTACCTATTGCAGAGCTCAAAGTTTAAAGAAATAATTAATTTAAGAATCCTGGATTACATTAAAATAACAGCAAGATACTGCAACAGGAAATACCAACTATTTTGTAACCAGAGAATAGGACCCTATTCCCAGAGCAGGAATCTTCAGCACCTGTTTCCGATCATCATACTTCATGAACTCATTGCTTAACTGAAATAATTGACATGCACACTGGATGTTATCTATCTCTTAACAGAGAACATGACCCTATTTCCCAAGCAGGAAACTTCAACACCTTGTTTATAATTATCACACTTTCATGAACTCATTAATGCACTGAAGGATAACTATCTCTAACAGAGAACAAGACCCTATTTCCCAAGAAGGAAACTTCAACACCTTGTTTCTGATTAGCACACTTTCATGAACTCATTAATGCGTTGAAGGCTAACTATCTCTAACAGAGAACAGGACCCTATTTCCCAAGCAGGAAACTTCAGCACCTTGTTTCTGATTAGCACACTTTCATGAACTCATTAATGCACTGAAGGCTAACTATCTCTAATAGAGAACATGACCCTATTTCCCAAGAAGGAAACTTCAGCACCTTGTTTCTGATTAGCACACTTTCATAAATTCATCAAACAGGATTGCTAACTAAAATGATTAACAGTTACCCAAGCATGAATCACATGAAAACAATGTAATGTCTAGTAAAGCAGAGTTTTCAGCAAGACAGAGTTCAGTGAAGTAGTGTTTCAGCAAAACAGAATTCAATAAAGTAGTGTTTCAGCAAAACATAATTTAATCAAGTCATAAACAGAGATCACACTAACACACTACAAAACTAACGGGTGAATCTTGTGAAGAAGGTGGGCCCTCCCTTCTCACAATATTCTCGTGAAACGAAAAGGCTAGAGAGAAATGCTCATAACAGTCTTTTATTCATCTGTCAATGTATCATATTACAATCTGGAATGAAGTACGTCCCTCTCTGTAAACCCTTCTTAGTAAGACAACAGAAGATCCTCTCGAATGATGATTTCCTCTTATTTAAAGAGGAGGATCCCTTCGATACAACTTAATCAACTAATTACAGGTGTACATCTGAGTCCTATTCTTAATCAGATCGACTTTCTAAACTGGAATAAGATATCCTAGTCTTACGCAAGAGAATGTTATTACAAGTGTTGATTGAGGTGTTGTTGTTGCGGCTAGAGTAACATCTTTTTTATTTGTCTCTTGTTACTGTTGTTGTATGTTGTTTCATCATCGCAAATCGAGGGTTGTTTCAGCCACGAGATTTGCGTTCTGACTATTTTAGCATCGTTGACCCCGGATTGTGTAACAGCTTCTACTGTGTTTCAGCATTGTTGACCACGGACTGTGTAACATCTTCTTCTGTGTTGACGAAAGACTGTGTAACAGCTTCTTTTGTGTTTCAGCATCATTGACCACAGACTGTGTAACAACTTCTTCTGTGTTTTAGCATCATCAACCATGGACTATGTAACAGCTTCTTCTGTATTGATGATGGACTGTGTAACAACTTCTTTTGTGTTTCAGCATCGTTGACCATGGACTGTGCAACATCTTCTTCTGTGTTTCAGCATCGTCGACCACAGACTGTGTAACAGCTTCTTCTGTGTTTCAGCATCGTCGACCACAGACTGTGTAACAGCTTCTTCTGTGTTTCATCATCGTCGACCATGGACTGTGTAACAGCTTCTGTGAGTTGTTGTTTCAGCATCATCCCTCAATGTTAATCTACAATTCAAATTGTTTCAGTACTTATACATTTCTAATCAATGGTTAAGTACGAGAGTGATGTAAAATTATATGCAAAACAGATTAAACATATAGTAAAGAGAAGAGATATTGTATGCCTTTGGAAAGATAGGATAAATTGATAATATGAGTTTAAATGTGAGTGAAACAAGAGTGTAATGGTGGCAAAAAGTATGGGCAAAAAGGTACATTGTGTGGTCCTAACAAGCGCCAGATAGTGTTGCACACAACAATGGAAACAAATGTTGTTACTCCTTCTGGGAATTCTTTAATTCCCACTAAGGTTGTCACCAGAGGAGAGCTTTCACCTCCTAACCCACCATCATTGGTCCAGGCCACCATGGTCTCAACTGCTTCTACATCACATAGTTGTTCGATCCCATATTTGGCGATGGCCACAACCCCTTTCACACCAAGTGCGACAGGCCCTCTATTCTCATATGGGATGCCTAGTTCAGGTACAAGTCCTGTACTTTCCTACTCCACTTTACAGACTTTAGGTATGGGGGTAGAGAGCTCTAGCTCTCCTCTGCAAGGTCACATGGGGGGCACTCCTCCTCCTTTTAACACTTTCCCTTATGGAGGAGGTCATATCCCTCCTTTGTCCCCTTTACTCGGTGGCTCACATCAGCAATCCGTCGAGCAACCTACACATAATAGTTTATTTGGAGCACGGAGTCAAGGACCACCTTCGCATAGTATGTTGGTAGGTTTGACATTGTTTTCTTTGAATGGAACATTTGGTAACAACGCCTTCTCATCAGTCTCTCTATTGATTGGGGGAAATCCCATTTTTGGACAATTGACTCCTATGTAGGGTACTATTCCTGCATAGGGGGGAAACCTAGGAACTTCTTCTGTATCAATGCCTTGGAATTCTTGGCAGAGCTCCATTCCCTCGTCTGAAATGTCAATCTGGGGTAATTCTTTCCACAATCAATGGAACCCCAGACAAAATACTATGCCTATCCCCACGGGACTGGCTTGGGGTAATCCTTCCCAAAGTCTTTCAAATATAATGCATTCCCAACAGTCCATGTCCTATTTGGGAAATCAGTCGATGATGTCTCCACATATGCAAAATCCATATGCTAGCCAGGGCCATGGTTTCTACCAGAATCTGGGCCAACAGCCAAACTTTTCCTGGCAACCTGGTGCCAGTCAAACTCCAGGCCCCTTTTTCCCAGGTTATCACCAACAACCCAAACTACCTTTCCTAGCGACTTTACACTTGCCAGATTTGACAAGGTTGTTGAATGACCCTATTTGTCATGATCCGTGTTGGCCTCCTATGACGACAAAGTTGCCTTTGAACATCCCAAAGTTTGAAGCCAAGCCTAACGAAGATCCAAGAGATCATGTGACTACCTTCCATCTTTGGTGCTCATCTAACTCATTGAAAGATGACTCCATACAATTGCGATTGTTTCAAAGTACTCTCATTGGGAGTGCCACGAAATGGTACATTGAGCTCGATCGCTCAAGATACTCTTCTTTTTGCGAACTGGCTATGGATTTCCTAAACCATTTCCAGTTACTTGTGAGATACGATGCTGACATAGATCTGCTCGCCAATTTCAAACAGACAACGACAAACCATATCTCTGATCACATCTGAGAATGGAGACGTTGAAAGAGTTTAATCAAGGTACCAGTCCCACTAGCATTCCTTCTTGAGTGGTTCCTTAAGTCTTTGGTCCCACAGTTATCCAAAGACATTGTGACGTCAGGAGTTTTCTCCGAAGAAGACGCCATCATGATGGATCAACAGTTTGAGCTCATCTATTCTCATTCTAGTTTATTATACAATATCTTTCCAGATGTGCTACGTTCAATACTAGATAAAACTAGATAGAGAGCTAGACCACATGTTGATGGTATTGTTGGTTGAGCACAAACCAAGCCCGTTGAGCAATTGACGAAGCAGTTGTAGTAGTTATCTATACAAAACACAGTGGCCATCCAAACTACTGCTTTGGCTTCTCCCCCCACCAAAACGTTGGAGGTACACACAGTGCAGTCGACTAACCCAAAGGCCACCCAGTAGCTTGAAGGGAAGAAAAACAATGAAAGAAGGGTAAGGGGGATAAAAAACCCACCGATAATGCTGGTGGGGACAAAAAATGGAAGGCGACGTATCCATGCAACTTGTGCACGGAAGACCACCCAACCCATCTATGTCCTCGACTTGAAGAGGCCCAAAAATTTGTCACGCAACAACAACAGGTGGTGTTGACTAATCCATTTCAACATGGACAAAATCTAACTCCTGCAAGTGAAGAAGGGGACAGCCAAGAACCCTGTCCACCTTCGAACAACCTCGCATCCATGAACGTATATATGGTTAGGGGTGATGATTTTATATCGACTAGAGTGCACAACTATAGTAAACCAAGCACTTATGAGAAGGGTAAAGAAGTTAGCCTGCCATCTCTTCCTCTACAGATTGAGAAGACGTTGGGAGAAACAATGACACACATCCCAAAAGGTGCATTTAAAAAAGCTTCTCATAACCCAAACGCAAGGGCCTCCCAGAACTAATATGTGGTGGAGGATTTATCACAAACCCCTTGTGCGATGTTCGCTTTGGAAGTCCTCCAAAGATGCCCTTCTCAGAGGAAGGCCTTGTTAACCGCTTTAGGCTCTACCAAGACGTGTAATCTGGGTACAATCATGTTGGATACAACTGACTTAAAACCTCGTCTACCTTACCACGTGGTGTTTCAGATAGTAGTGGCTTATCCCATGAAAAATTTTACTCGGAATATCTTCCGCACGGTGGTTGATGAGGGTGCCTCGACATGTGTTATGTCATTGGCATGTTGGAAGGCCATTGGCCAGCCCGTTTTGTCTCCATCACCTACTCTCCTCACTACTTTTGACGGTCATTCGTTCCGACCACATGGCATCGTTCCTTCCTTCCTCGTGCAATTAGGAGGGAAGACTGTGTGTGTCGAAGTAGAGGTAGTTGATGCTCCCCTCAACAATAACCTCTTGTTAGGATGGAGTTGCACTTATGCTATGCAAGCTATGGTTGTTACAATTTTCTGGGTCTTGTTGTTTCCACACGAGGGTCGAATAGTGACCATCGATCAATTGTCTTTCTCTAGACTTGACCCAGCTTTGGGGGCATCCACAATCCCGATGATTGATAATCCTCAACCAGGTGTCGTCAATGTAGGAGTTGGTTTGTTCCCATCCTTGATGGGTACCTTCGATTACCCACCCCCTCATGGCGATATCAAATTTATATCCAATCACCATAAGGTTGATATTTTTCAAGTTTCGTCATTCTGCACGACTTACTTTGAGGATCCATGGATACTTCCTTCCCCATCGGCCATGATGGATGAGACAAAGCACCCAAGCATGTCCATGCCCTTTTCTGTCGCTAAAGTAGCGTACTCTTTAGTCCAACACGCTTCAGCTAACCCTGATCCGACTCCTGCACAAGAGTCAGATCCACTTCTAGAGCCTATTTGGGCTTAGGGTTCTCTCACTAACACTAATTCATTAGACTTAGTCTTGCCTTCTGATGAAGCAGTAATCAAAGCAATGACTAGTCTAGACAAACCTTGGGAAGATATTCATCACAAATCATATTTTCTCCCAGAGTTAAGTCAAATTGAAGTAGGAGAATTCACCGTGACCATGACGGGAGATCAGTCGTGCCCTATTAATCTCTTAGATACACACAAAATTTATGCTGAGGGAAATATGTCAACTATCGTTGAAACTATACCAATTAATATCTCCCGAAACCTTGGCATCATGGAGAATGTCTTCATCGGAGCGGATTTCTCCCCCAAAGAGATTCAAATCTACATAGATATTTTCAAAGAATTCCACAATGTTTTTGCCTGGTCTTATGAGGAAATTCTAGGTATTGATCCAAAAATAGTTGAACATGAAATCACAACTTATCTTTATGCCAAGCCTGTTCGCCAGAAGCTTCATCCATTTAATCCTAAGAAAGAAGCAACCATCAAGATTGAGGTTGAGAAATTGCTAAAGGCAGGTTTTATCTATCCTATCCATTTGACTCAATGGGTGTCAAATCCTGTGTCGGTCAACAAAAAACAAGGTACGATTCATGTATGTACCGATTTCCTTGATTTGAACAAGGCATGTCCCAAAGATAATTTTAAAACACCATTCATCGACCAGATCATTGATGAATGTGCTGGTTGTGAGGCCTTTTCTTTCATGGATAGTTTTTTGGGATATAATCAAATCCAAATCAAACCCGAAGACCAACACAAAATGCCATTCATTTGTCCTTGGGGTACATTCGTGTATCGTAAGATGTCTTTTGTTCTTCAAAATGCTATAGCCACCTTCCAGTGGGCCATGTCTTTTGATTTTCATGATCTCAAGCATATATTCAAGGCCTATCTAGATGATTTAGCATCACGGTATCGCAGGAGAACGGATCATACCACACACCTTAGACTTATCTTCAAACGATGTCGCTACTTTTGGATCGCTTGAATCCAAATAAGTGCAGCTTTTGCGTAACATCAGGATGTTTGTTAGGTTTCATTGTATCCATAACAGGGATCATGGTCGATCCTCTCAAGGTGGAGGCAATAATCCAGTTGCCCCCCCCACGCACAATCCTTCAACTTCAGAGTCTACAAGGCAAGGCGAACCTTTTACGATGCTTCATCACCAACTATGCCGAGATCACCAAGGGCTTTATGCATTTACTAAAGAAAGATGTCCCCTTTTACTGGCATGATGTCGCTCAACGTTCTTTTAATGCATTAAAACATGCCCTCACAACTTCCCCTCTACTATGGCCACCTAACTATAACAAAGATTTCTTATTATATCTAGCTTCCACAGAGTCAACCATTGGCATGGTTTTAGTTCAAGAAGATGACTTGTTCTCAGAATATGTGATCTATTACCTGAGCCGAGGCCTCATAGGACTGGAAGTCAATTATTCTCATATTGAAAAACTTTTTTTGGAAGCAGTTCATGTTGTTCAATGGTTCTGTCATTATGTTCTGTTTCGCAAGACCACCGTCATTGTTGTTGTGAATCCATTTTAGTACATGTTGACACGACGGGTAATAGGTGAAAAAATCAGTAGATGGATGGTCATCCTCCAGGAGTTTGACTTAGACTTCGTTTCAGCAAAGTCCAAAAAGTCACTGGTCTTCACAGAGCTTATTTCGGAACTTCCGGTTGAGTCAGGTGACGTTGTGCCTGAAGAATCACCTATCCGGGGAGATATGTTTTTGATCACATCTCCGGATCCCTGGTACAAAGATATACTTATCTATCTCCAGACTTTGAAGTGCCCCACTTTTTCTTCTCGTGATGAGCGTCGACGTATATGCCATCGGGCTAAGAATTATCTCATACTTGATGATACGTTGTATCGGAGAGGTGTATAATGAATCCTATGCCGATGTATCACTCATGAGGAGGAAGTTATCATGCTTAACGATTTCCATACTAGATATTGTGGTGGTCATTTGTCTGGGTTGGCGATAGCCCAAAAGATTCTACAAGCAGGTTACTTATGGCTGACACTTATCAAAGATTGTATAGAATCAGTCGAGAAGTGCCATTTGTGCCAAATTTTCTCTCGAAAGATGAGGGCACATCCCACTCCCATTTTTCCTATCATCATGGTTGGTCCCTTCACCAAGTGGGGGATTTATTACACTACTTGCAACCCCCCTTCAGCAAGGGGGCATCGCTATATCATCGTAGCTATCAACTACTTCACAAAGTGGGTGGAAGCTATGCCAACATTTAAATATGATGGAGAGACTGCAACTCTCTTTTTGTTCAACCATATCATAGCAAGGTTTGGCATCCCAAGAGAGATTTTTACTGACCATGGCAGTCACTTTCAGAACCAAATGATGACCAAATTAACATCAAATCTTGGGTTACGGCAAGAGAATTCATCACCCTACTACCCCCAAGCCAATGGGCAGGTGGAAGCTATAAACAAAACTCTTAAGACCATTCTATAGCGAACTATCAACTTGGCCAAGTCAAATTGGCATTTGATGTTATACTAGGCATTATGGGCTTACCAAACATCTATTAAGACTGCAACACGTTTCTCACCTTTTCAACTCATTTACAGGCTGGAGGTAGTATTTCCCATCGAATGTCAGATCTCGTCTCCAAAGTTGGCAGTACAATTATTGCTAGACACTTCTCCACTTGAAGAATGGTTAGTGTACCTTCAACATCTCAATGAGCAGTGTCGTGATGCAACCCTGGCCAATGAGGTTCACAAACATAAGGTCAAATTTCAATATGATAGGTCCGTTCGTCCTCGTATTTTATCTAAAGGTGACCTTGTCCTGGTCTATGACCAAGATAAAGACCCCCTGGGGGTAGGAAAATTCAAACCCATGTGGTTCAAACCTTTCATCATAAAAGAGGTATTAAAAAAGGGCACCTATCATCTGGTTGATTTCGAAGGGAATGCTTTGGCAGAGCCTAGAAATGGGCTCTACCTCAAGAAGTATTACTCATAGGCAGGTCATTGTGGGTAACTTTTTGTAACATATGAATAGTCTTTGTACTATTACTTTTTAGTTTCTTTTAAATGTTATGGACGTGTCATTGATGTTATCTTTCATTAATATGGCAGATGTCAAGTGGTTCTAAGGTGTTCGTTGGCTATGCAAACGGTGCTAGTTGGCACACTCGGAGGCTTGCCTCCACAACTTGGGTAATATTTACACCTTAGGGCCAGTCGTTATCCTCCGGAGGTATATGCTTAGGTGACACCACAAATAATGTCGCTGAGTACAGTGCAGTTATTGAGTTGCTTCATGATGCTTTGTCATTGGGTATCTCTCATCTCCAGGTCTATCTTGATGCTCAACTAGTTGTGTCTCAGTTAAACAGAGTATACTGGGTTCATGATCCAACTTTACACCGATGATTCCTTAGGGTACGTCTATTGGAACGAAACTTTGATTATATTACATATTTTCATGTTCCTAGGAGATTAAACCAAGTTACAGATACTCTAGCTAATCAAATTTTAGATTGGAATCTTGCACACATATGAAAGAACATTGACATGAGCATGTAAATACATTTTTTCACATGTGATCCATAAGACACAAAAGACCAAAAAAACATATATAATATCATAAAGTAACTAGAGTACATAGATGGACGCAAGCACCTCAAAAATAGGACCAATAACAAGTCACAGGGCTTATGCCCTCAACAAATATATACAAGTAGTTCTTGTGGCATGTAAAATGTCTAAATAGGTTCAGGGCCTATGGGCCCTATTATACTGGTCCATAGCATGGGATAAACGCCTAAACAATCAGACCCATGTCTGAGGTGCCCCCACTACATGAGGCTGCATGGATGGCGGCAGGTCCTCAATCTCTACCATCGAGATTGTGCGAGTGAGTGCAGTAAATTTCTGCTCAACTCATCTAAGTACCCTCTCAACCTTCCCAAATGGGAGGTCTCCTGCTACTGTTGGTCCCCTGGCAGCAGCGGCTGCAACCCCTGGCTGAGGAGGATGCATGTTCCTCTCATAATCAGCAGGTCGCACTGGTCCCACGTCTGCATGCAACAAATGTATATCCGTCAAATACTCTGGCATATAAAAAAAAAATGATATATATAACAAAAAAGATATAAAAATTACATATACAACAAACAAAATACAAATGTGGAGACTTACCCATCTCCCCTCACTCCTCACCAGGAGGTAATGGTATCTCTGGGTCTCTCGAAAAGTCTATCCCTACATATGGGTAATCCTCAATCACAAGGATCTGCCATGACAACCATGCAAAAAAGTCATCATTGAAGGACTCATTGGTCCTTCCACCACCCTGTCGCGGTAGTAATACTGCCCATCTACATACAACAGGAAAAGACGCCTGATGTTCTCGTACCACTACTCGAGGACTAAAACTTGGGACTCTCTCAAAAAAGAATGAACACAAAATAGTCCCAAACCCGAAGTTCCTCTGTGTCCACTGACGACAATCTGTCAATTGCCTCTTCATACACTCCAGTAGTGTGGTACTCCAGTCAAAAATTTGTGCATTCAAGCACTGGACAACATAGTTCATCCATGTGCGGGACGCCTGATGCAAGGTCATTGAACCAGTAATCCTCCCAATGAGAAATAATATTGCTTGCAGTGATAGGTTAGTGATCTTACTTATGGGCACTTGGGAGCTCAAACGGTTTGTCCCAACCTCATAGTGCAGGGCTATCTCATAGTGCAGGGCTATCAGTTCCTCTATGTTATGCGTCCTTGACGGAAACGTCCTGAAATTGACTGGTTCCCCTCTCCTTGAGAGGCCAGTCAAAAAGTAGATATCCTCGATGGTGGGCACCAGTGATTGCTCCTCTAGCATGAAAGCCTCTACATCAGGATGCCAATAGTCAACCAAGGCATTTAGTATCCTTGGTTGCACCCGCATAAATGGACATGGGAAGAACTTTAACAAACCACATTGCATTAACACGGCCACGACATTCGGATCTCCCGCAACCAACTCACCAACTTCTTCATGCTCCCTTTCCCTCCAATGGACATACATCCTGCCAAAACAACAAGGTTCAGGAGGGTGAGTGAGTGCTTCTTGGTTCTTTTTGTCTATAAAGGGAGGTCCACGCATGATGTCTAGGTGACAGTTATGTGTACACGCAGGAAGGTTTTACTCTACCTGAGTGTACACGCAGTCTGTCCAGAGACAACCCGCGTGGACCTAGGGCTGACCTTTTAAAGGTCGACGCCCACCCAAAACATGAAATAAAAAAACAAAAATAAAGAATTGAATAGCTAGATAGGGGAGTTTGTACTTACTTGGTCTAGATGAAAGTTCGTTTCGTCCATTTTAGCTCTCGAAATCACCATTTTTATCAAAGGGGGTCTTTTGGCTCCAAATTCAATTTCCAAATCAGCAATGGTGATAATGAGCTGCCAGCTTCTATTTATAGACTTTTTGGCCTCTTTTTGTCATTTTTTTGGCCTCCCTTATCATTTTCTTTATACCAAAAACCATTTAGAGTGATTTAGGAGTTATATGGGAGGGATTTGATCGGGTATTGGGACATTTTTTTTGAGTTTTGAGTAAATTTTGACGGTCCATAAAAAAAAATCCAACGATCAACTTGAGCATATAGGTTAGGTTTCTACCCTGATTTTTGTATCTCGTTGCCTTTTTCATTTTCCACGGGATCGATCCCATCAGATTGTGACACAGAACTATCATTTATTCTTTAGAAGTGTCGCAACTTGGTGGTAGAGCCTACCGAAACATGGATTCCCTAGGTAGATCTTGGTTGCATTATGGTATTCATGCTATCCCTACAACACTATAGGCTCGAGAGTCCTTGCATTTTTTCATGAATACGAGTTTGAGCCTCATTTGCATGATTCTTCTTCACTCTTGACCTCACCCTCGGACTCCCAAAATATAATGGGTCTTCTTTTAAACCCTTTTCAGACCCTCTAAATATGAAAATATTTCTAAGCGATCTTGTGGCCTTTCACACTCGTTAAACTGAAATTTGAAGTCACGTCTGTCCGGCGATAGTTTGCCCCTTTTTCGGTCCGAATGATCAACTGTACGAACAAAGGTATGCTCTATGCAACTTCATATCTATAGAAGAGTACTCTCAGGTATAATTTTATCTCTTTTTCGGGCCTGAGGGACTAAACTTACGAAGAAGGAACCCCCACAGAGTCCATAGTTAAGATCTTTTCAGAATCCCTAAAATTAAAAAGATTGTCGAGTGACCTTATTCTTTCACACTCGTTAAATTGGTCCAGAAGAACATTCTTGACGGAGTCCATAGTTAATCTTTTTTCAAACTCCTTAAAAATTAAAAAATAGTCGAGTGATCGTATCCTTATCACACTCGTTAAAATGGTTTTGAATCAATGTCTAATCGGTGTTAGTTTACCCTTTTTCAAAACGACTAGACTATCTTCGAAAAAGGTACCCCAATGGAGCTCCTTTTATGTTTTTTCAGACTCTCTAAACATGAAAAACTACCGAGCTTACCTTCCCTGGGCTCGTTAAACTTACATCGAAGCACGTTACCATTGTGTGTTTTGTTAACCGCGTTTGCATACCTTCTATGTCAGCCTAGTAACAGTTTGCTTCTGCATTTTAACACCCTTGGCCCCCAGAGGATTTTTCCCGAGTATCATTATTCTGAACATCAGTCTTGCCCTTGTGCCTTGAACTTGTATGTTTGCAACACTCGTTCCTCCTTTGTAACGTAATATTCCTTTATTCTTTTTCCAAAGCTATTGAAAAGGACAAAAAAAATCAAATATACCCCAAAAAGAGGAAGGGAAAAGTATTTTCTTTATTGGCATCATAATGAGTCTCCCTTGGATAAATCACATATGTCTGGTTGTTCATCAAACCCTGGGATTTAATATGACCTTAAGAAGTTGTTCTCGCTACATAGAGTTGTGTCCTCCCTCGTTTGGTTATTCTTCCAAACATATGGAGATTTTGTGTTGCCTCCTGCCTCGTAAACTTATGTTAATGCCATTCTACTTGAGTCTCATCATTTGTCATGCTATTGTCCAAGGGAATTTTGTCACCAAGCCTGAGTCGGCCCCTCTGCATTTTTTTCTCTTTCCCTCATGCCCAGAAATCAATGAAGCCTTCAGTCTGATCATCAAGTCCATGACTAACGAGTCGTCGAAGACCTCTGGGTAGTGTATTCATACACTCATATTACACTCCTACCTGAGTTTGGAATATTTTGAAGTTGTTGCTCGAGCTCTGAAGACCTCATCTCCATCCATCAGGCCGAATTAGCTTATGGAAGATGGATACTCTATATGTATATCTTTCTGATTTCAAGATGTAGCTCCACTATGTATTGTTCGTAGCTACTCTTTATATAGTTATATGGCATGGATCTATAGTGTATTTGATTGGTAGCCATGATTCTATTTTATCCCATGCATGGGTATGCCTGCCTTGATGAGACATTTGTTATTTTGCAGACGGCGCCTCTCGGTTCCTGATCCTTGGGCTCAATTGTTTGGCACATCAGTAAATATTGGTAATGTATTTTGGCCATCAGATTCTCTTCTGACCTCACACATTAGGGGGCATCTATTGTAACCCTAAATTGCACCATACATGCTTACCTGGCATCAGGCCATCTCATATCCTTTTTTTTCCAAAGAACTACTAAACAACTCTTTGAAAATCCTCTTTTATAAAGGTCCACGCGGCCTACTCCATTAATGCACATGTGTACATGCTGGCTGACCCAAAATAACCCGCGTGGAATGACAAAAGCATGAAAAAAGGAAAGTTTATGATGGAACACAAAATCTATGGATGAGTTAACTGAAACTCCTGGCCGTGCATGGCCGAGGGTTCGTCCAAATACCTAGATCCTTCTATCCTATAAATGAAGGGGTAGGGGTCCCATTTGGAGGAGGAAAAATATAGCAAAGAAACTCTGCCCATTTKTGTATTCCCATTGTCCCAACCCTTTAGCCTTTCCTTGTGCCAAAGGAGATACAAAGCAAAGYAGTTGGAGGAYAGTCRAAGAGGAGCCCRGGATCAGGTTYGCRGAGYGGTGGCYGGTCTCAACTTTTGTAAGTTGACTCATTCAAAGTAATAAAGAAAATGCTTTTCCCGTCCCAATTCATGAACTTTTTATAGTTTGATTAGTATATGTTTGGATTTCTAACCCGTTAGTATATAAGTAGGATGCATGCGTAGTTGTTTTTTGTTTTGTATGCAGGTCAGCTTTGGAAGGAGTATTGCGAACAAGTAATCAAGTACAACGGAGGATCGACATCAAACATCGGGAACGAGGTAGGTTGATCTTTCCATGCATTTACTAAGAAAATGGGATTTAAATCTAGGGATGAAGGTAGAAAGTAGTTTTTCTTCAGTCATATCTGCATGCAAAGTCTAAACCCTATTTGCTAGTCCATAGGGAGATTTCCCTCACAACACTGGCACTCAAATTTAGGGTCTTCCATAGAATGAATAGGAAATCAAGAGTGTTTTAGACACTGAGTTTCCCAATGCACCAGGGACCCAAGATGACATTCCAAAGGATGAGCTAGAGATGACTGAACAAAAGGGAGAAGCTCCATGACAAGAAATCAATGTCTCAACGAACGATAATCAAGTAAGTATTGATCCTTCCCCCGATGCCTCAATTTAAATTAGTACTCAAACTCTCGATGAGAAACAGACAGAAGTCGAGACTTTGAAACATAGGGAAGAAGTTCAATAACCCAATCTTGAACAAATATATACCATCTAAAGTCTAGGAAATACGATTACTTGTGGAGATCAGCAAATCCCTGAGCCCGTGGATGAATTCACGAAAATACATGCCATTACTTATGACCGGAAAAGGAAGGCCATTGTGCAGAGGACCACCAAGAAGAGGAGGATAACTCTAGATCACTCCATCCTCATCACCACAAAGAAAAATCTGATAAATACAGGGCACATTAAAACATATGAACTAATTAGCACAGGGATAGAAATCACAGATGCCACCATAGATAGAGAAAAAAGGGATGAAGAGGATTTGGCCGCTGCTTTGAATGAATTAGAACATTTGCAACACTTGGTGAAATATTACCAGGACACCACATAGGTCGCAGTGTACCTAAGCAATGAATTCAAGGAGGCCTATAGCAAGTTTACAGATGAACTAAACCTATTCACAGCAAGGATAGATGAGTTTCAAGAAGACACCCTCATGGCATTGGCCACATGAAAACATATTGAGAGGTGGTACGAGAAAGTGAAACAATCCTTGGAAAGAATCGACTATATCAACGTGGTGCAAAAGGGCTGAGACACCAAAGAGAATGGAATCTGTATGCTAAGGGAATGTAGCATCGACCGCATAAGAAAACCAGTCGAATATTGGGTTAAAATGGATCGAGAACCTCATCAATAAATCCAAGAGCAATGGGCCAAGTGTGAGAAAAGATGGATCAGTATCAACCGGATGATGAAATACATAGGACTCCCCGAGTTTGGCACACTCGATGACTTTGTCCACCTGCGCAACATAGTCAAATTGCACAATGAGCAAGACTCATCATGGGCCGAAAAAATAGCAAAGGTAAAAAACATGGCGCCAAGTCAGGTGCGATAGTTCTTGGAGCACCTGATCAAAGCTCAAGCTATGTTGCAACATTTAAGTGCTAGTATAGTCAAGTATCGAGCACAAGCGGTAGAGATAAGAGAGATTCACTCGTCCCCAATGGAACAACATAGATTCTTGTATGTCAACACCTGCAAGGATCTATTCATCAAGTGGTTGGAGTATGAGAAGAGTCGCCCACTTGAGTGATATCCTAAGATAACTCTTAGAAAGACTAATAGAAGAAAGCACCATGTGGCGAGTTTTGTTTTACTTAGTTTCACTTTAATAGTTATTTTTAGTTAATAGTATGTTATAAATAGGAGGATTGACCTATTAGAAAAGGGTCGATGATTTTGCCTTTAATTAAGAAGTCTTCTTTAGGACTTGAGACAAAGTTTTTGTTTTTCATCAAAAGCGTGTATGAGTGGATGTGGAGAAGAATTATTTATTATTTCATCTCATGAATGGATGTTGTAACAAGTAAGAGCTACTAAATTAGTTGATAAGTTATTTGATTCAATGTTTTACAATTCTTTTCTTTAATGATGAAGATAAATCGTTGAGTTATTATTTGATTGATGATTAGAGTTAAGTGAGTTATTTTACTTGTCATCGTTTATCGCATGCATGTTTTATTCTGATAAATTGTATCTCAGTCAGTAATTGGAATACCCACATGTTTAACGCATTAGTACTAGGCATGTAGTGGACGATCATTGTCTGGATGCTAGAGTGAAAGGGTTATCCAAAGCTCAGCCTCTTCTCTAGTAGTTAAGTTTGTTCCCACTTTGTCACTTACTTGGTTTATACGGGCTTTATCTTACACCATCCCCACCTAAGATAAAATACAAAAAAAAAAGAACTTCTGAACTGAAGGAGAAAGTCTTCACAAGAAAACGTAAATCCCATTGATTATATTGGTCGGATCACAAGATCTGGAGAACCATTCCACTATTAAAAACTACAAAGTCTAATTGGGCCTCGGTTCCTGATATTGAGTTAAATGGATTTAGGACCCCTCAACACATTGTGGTGTATGAGTTACATCACAGTTTACCGCCCGTCAGGAGTATCAGTCACCATATTGACCTTAGTTGAGGAGAAAGTTTGTCAAACAATCCAGCATACAAACTAACCCCTCAAGAGAATGAAGAGGTCAAGGAGAAATTCCAAGAGTTGTTGGATAAAAGTTTGAATAGGGAAAGTTTGAGCCCATGTGCAGTACCAACTGTGTTGAGTCTGAAGGAGTATGGAGGTTGGAGAATGTGCACATATTCTAGAGTCATCAACAAGATAACCATCGGGTATAAATTTATTTTACCCATAATGGATGATTTAATGGATTGCTTGAGTGGAGCTAGTTATTTTTTCAAAATAGACTTGAAGAGTGGTTATCAATAGATAAGGATGAGAGAGGGAGATGAATGGAAAACAACATTCAAAACAAATGAAGGATTGTATGAGTGGCTTGTTATGTCATTCGGCTTAACAAATGCACCAAGTAAGTTTATGAGGTTGATGAATGAAGTGCCCAAATATTTTATTGGTAAGTTTGTGATTAATTATTTAGATTATATTCTAGTTTTCAATAAGATTGAAAAGGAGAATTTAAGACATTTGAAAATGGTGTTGAGAAGGTTACAGCAGGAGAAGTTGTTGGTGAATTTGAAGAAATGTTCTTTTATGAAAATAGAACTTGTTTATTTGGGATTCATAATCTTTTCAAATGAATTGAAGATGGAACCAGAGAAGGTGAGGTAAATAAGAGAATGACCTTATCCAAGAAGCATGTTTGAAATAAGGAGTTTTCATGGGTTGGTGAGTTTTTACAGGAAATTCATCAAGAATTTCAGCAGTATTTGTGCACCCATATTGGACACCATAAATAAGGAACATGGATATTTTAATTGGAAATAAGAAGCTAGGAAGGGATTTAGAGAGTTGAAAGAAAATATAACAAAACAACCTATTTTAGTTATTCCATATTTTAAGAAAACTTTTCAGGTCAAATGTGATGCAAGTGGAGTAGCCATTGGCACAGTTTTAAGTCAAGAAAATAATCGTGTTTCTTATTTCAGTAAGAAGTTGAATGATGTTAAGAGGAATTGTTCAACATATGACAAGGAATTTTATGTTGTATTTCAATCTTTGAAAAAATAGAGGCATTATCTTATCCCGAAGGAGTTTGTTTTGTATATTGAAAACCAAGATTTGTATTTTATAACCAGACAAGAGAAATTGAACTAGAGACATGTCAAATGGGTAGAATTCATGCAAAATTTTACTTTTTTTTATTACGAAAATTAGTGGAAGCACTAAAAAATTTGTATATACTTTGAGCAGGAGATGTTTGATCTTGTAGGAATTCCAAGTGGAGACTTTGGGATTTGAACACCTCGAGGAGATGTATCAAGAAGACCCAGATCTCAAGGAAGCTTATGAAGCATGTGAGAACCCTTTGCTAAGAGACAAAAATCAATGGATGGAGTATCTGATCCAATATGGACTGTTATTCAAGGGAATTCGACTGTGTATCCCAAAATGGTCAATGAGGGACAATTTGCTAAAGGAGAAACATAGCGGAGGATTGGCTAGACACTTTGGCCATGATAAAACATATGCGCAGTTGATTTCTTCATACTATTGGCCAAGCATGAGTTATGATGTGAATAAGTTCATGGACAGATGCATAATTTGTCAATATGATAAAGGAAAGAAGTAGAACATTGGATTATATCAACCATTTTCAATTCCAGACATGTTGTGGGATGTTATAAGTATGGATTTTGTTATGGGATTGCCAAGAACCCAAAGGGGAAGTGATTCAATATTTGTGGTGGTTGATAGATTTTCAAATATGGCACATTTCATACCATGTTATAAATCCATTCATGCTACCCACATAGAAAAAAAAATCAAGGAGATTGTGAGAGTGCATGGCTTGTCCGGGAGTATAGTCTCAGATAGAGATACTAAATTTGTGGGACACTTTTGGAGGACCTTGTGGAATAAGTTGGGGACAATTTTGTATTTCAGTTCATCGTATCATCCTCAGACATACTGAATGACTGAGGTAGTGGATTTAAGTTTAGGGAATCTGTTAAGGATTTTTTTCATTGACCATAATAGTCAGTGGGATCAAATTATGCCCCAAGAAAAGTTTTCATATAATTACTCACCGAATAGGAGTATTGGTAAGATTCCATTCTAGATAGTATATGGGATGCATCTAAGAGGAATTTCAGAATTGAGATATTTGGGACGAGATGAATTATGAAGTGTAGGAGAAGAGGACTTTGTTGTAGAAATGTATAAGTTGTATGATAAAATCAAAGGAAAACTACAAAATAACAGCCATAAATATAAGAACAAAGTAGACTAGAGGACAAGAGAGGTGAATTTTGAAATTGGAGATCAATTCTTAGCACACATGAGGAAGGAAATATTTCCAAAGGGGAAATATAACAAGCTGAAGATGAAGAAGATAAGACCTTTTAAGATCCTCAAAAAATTATCTACAAATTCTTATGGGATTGAACTGCCAGAGGACATTGGAATATCACCAATATTCAATGTAGCGGACTTGTACCCTTACAGGATGGATGATATAGAAGGAACAAATGATCGAGAGGATATTCAATGGAAGAAACATATCCCCATAGAAGAGAAGCCACATATAGAGAATATTTTGGATCAGAGGATTGTTAAAAACACCACGAGAAAAGTTTATTATGAGTATCTGGTTAAGTGGAAAGATCATCCAATAGAAGATGCCAGTTGGATAACTGAAACTGATATCTAGAAACATGGAAAGAGAGTGGAGGAGCTCATCGACAAGAGTCCATGAATATTTTTGTCCAAAAGAGTATGATGCAGGAGCATCGCCATCAACATTCAATGAGGCCAAGTGGAGGACAAATCACCATCCAACACGTGCATTCAAATTGGTTTTGGATTCCAAGGAGAGCGCGTCACTTTAAAGTTTTGAAAATATTGTAATTAAAGGCCCATAAGATTTTGAGGCATGAGCCATTGTAAACAATCTAGGAGATTGTAATTTCTTTAATTCCCAAAGGATTATACAGATTTGGAGCATCGACTCATATCTATATTGTAAGTGCTCATTTATTTGTAATAATCTTAGTGGTAAAATGATTTAATTATGATGTGAAATAACTAGAGTAATCGGAAGGAAGGCTCAAGAAGCCCCTCCATTTATAAATGTATGTAATCTATGCCCAAAAGAGGTTGTTGAAGATTATTTTATTTTTTGTTGAGATCATTGTGATTACTACAGAGAAAGAGAGAAGCTTAGAGCTATGGGAACTCTTGTAAAAATTTTCTTGAAGGAATATAATAGAGGAGATTTACTTCACATGTCTGAGTTTGTTTATCTCTAAGTTATTTGGGTAATGTTATGTTATCTATTTTTTTTGTTTATATGCATGTGTGTGTATTTCATGGTTTAATGAATGAACCTTTGATTTTTAATAAGTTCCAATTGTTTCTCTTCTGAAATCCTCGTCCAAAGAGTGCACAATGGCCATGCAAGGAGTGCGAAGGAAGAGTTGTTTACAAACTTGATAGCTCAGCAAAGATCGAGTGAATTCTTAGAGTAAGTGCAAGGAGTGAACATATACTCATTTGAGTATAAAAATATCAAAGGATAGACTTGTGCAAGTACTGCACAGGGCCAACACTTAGTGAAGTCTTGAGAGAGTCTCAAGGAGATCAAGCGCAAGGAGTGTGCAAGAGATGTTTTCTATGTCGCAAGATCAATTAAAGTAGCACAAGGTGTGCACCAAGGTTTGAATCACTTAGAGTGAAAAAGATCAGGAAGAATAGTGAGCGAAGGTCCTTGGAGAAACATGGAAAGGGATGACACAAAGAAACATGGAAAGGGTAGAAAACACCCTTAGACTACCTGATTTCTAAGGAGTTGGGTCAGAGGATCCAAAACAACATATGTTTGTGTGCGATACAATTTGGGCTGCTAATATTGTCTAGGATGAGGCCGTGAATATTGCATAGTTAGCAACAACATTTAGAGGTTGTGCATTAGTTTGGTACATGAAGCTGCAAAGAACCATGCCTACATGACAAGCCAAGACTTTGGCAGAGATAAGAAAAGTGTTGTTCAAAGAGTTCAAGAAGCCAAAGTCTTAGTTGCAGTACATTACATAAATAAAAGATATTAAACAGGTGCAGACTAAATCAGTCTGGGATTTTGACCAAATATTCAAGGATCTGATGGGTAGACTAACTTTCCATATCCTTGATCAACAACATAAAGAATGGTTTATTGCAGGAATTATACCACAGATTCACATGCCCTTGATTCAACAGAAGGTGTTTTCACAGCTCGAGGCTCTACAAATTGCAATGAAATTGGAATCATGCCCTCTAAGAGATAGTGTCAAGATGGTGCAAGTTCATACACAGTTGGTTTCATTTACAATTCAACTAAAAAAACTTACAAAAGGGAAGGAGAAATCAGAACAAGGATGGTGTACCAAGTGTAAATATGAAGGCCATCACAACGATGAATCCCCAACATTCACATAGTATTTGGTGTCCACTACTACAGAAGTATCATAGTACACCAAGGAAATTGTTTTTCAATTTTTTCAAGTCAGTTGGACATGAAGAGAAGGATTGTCGTGCATTTGATTTGATGAGGGAGCACACTTAAGATATGTACAAGACTCGGGAGGAGAGTGTTACGACATAAGGAGGTGGTCCATAGTATAATAATTAGAGGGGATTTAATCTAGGGAATAGAGGAAATTTTGGCAGAGGTCGAGGCAGAGGAGGAATAGGACCGATAATATGTTATAATTGTAATCAATCAGGGTACTTAGCTTGCAACTTCTCAAATCTGTGTACAACGTGCACATACTATAGAGCACTAGACCTTGCGACAAAATATTGTTCTAAAATATTTTTGAAATGGCAGACAAGAGGGAATCAAAACCAGAATCCAAATCATAATGTGAAGAAAATATCAGTGGATAAACACAACAAAGGGATTAGAATAATAGTTGTTACGCACGAACAAGCTAGAACAGGAGATGATGTGATGAATAGATGAAAGAAGGTTGATCAATGGATAAGGAATTTGATAGGACCTATGTCAACTGTTGACCCTCAAAAAGAAAAGGAGACATATCAGTGGGAAATAAAAGAGGTGCTTAGACAATATTGGGAAGCATCAACATCATTTGCACCTCATGTCTGAGATTACATTGTGCCAGAGAAGCCCCCTGGGAAGGTAAGCACTCTAAGAGAATTCCTAAGAAGTTGTGTAGATATCATGAAATATGAAACTACATTAAATGCACTATATGAAATTATTGGTCATTTCACACAAGGAAGGGAAACTCCAATTGCACAGAGGGTGGCAAATCAAGTACTGCACCAAAATAGGACCAATCAAGAATTTAGATTCAGTGTGAAAATTGGGGAATATGATGTGGATAATGTTATCTTGGACTTGGGGTATGATATGAATGTATTACTTCAAAACACCTGGGAGATGATGGGAAAACCCAAGCTATTCTGGTCTCCTATTCAGTTAAGGCTCATGAATCGACATAAGATAGTAACGATTGGTCGATTTACATGAGTACCCATGAACATAGATGGGGTGTGCAATGTGGTAGCCTTTGAAGTTATTGAGATTGTGGATGATATTCAACCATATCCAGTACTGATAGGGATTGAATATGAATTTGATAATCAGGTGATCATTAATCTAAAAAGGAGGGAAATTATATTTGAAGTATGAGATTTGAAATTTATTGCACCATTGGACCCAATGGAAGGAAAGAGATACATAGAGACAACAAGAGGAAAATACATTGACAATTTGTATAACATGACTGCATAGATGGATGATTATGTTAACTCCATTGTAGATGATGTGTTGACTTGGAGAATTATTAGTTTGTGTGCGTCAAATTTAAAGGAATACTTAGAGAATTAACAATAGAGGATGCACGAAGTATCAAATAGACGATGTGCACGCATAACCTGAGCATTGCGCTAGATTGGAACAAAGTTATGTGATCCACCTAGGTATGATGGATTGGCTGATATAATCTTGTTTGTAAAAAATTTTGAGTTGCATGTACCTAAACAAAAAAGGTTGTTGGCACTAGATGTTTTCCTAAAAGCAACTCCTGCCAGATAGTGGGTTGCACATAGAGAAGGAATGGAAGATTGGTCACAGTGCAAAAGAATAATGCAAGTGAGGTTTGGTACTGAGGTAGAAAATATTGTACAAAAGTATACAAGGGAGAGTGATCCAGCAGGTCATGTTGAGTAGTGCAGAACCTTATGGAGTTCAGTACATGTTGGGCTCTTCATTTTTTTTATTATAAGTTGTGCACAACAAGTTGTAGCTTCATTTTGGAGAATGGAAGTTGCACAAGTTGTTGAGAAGCTGGACAACGCAAGAAAGGAAGAAATAGAAAACGGTTAAAGGGACAACACAACATCAGCAGAAAGATCAAGAAAAGAAATAACTCTCGAGTTCTTAACCAAGAATATTGGATTATATATAGTAGACCAATGTGATTGTAATAGGCTAATGCGAATGAATGAATGATAGGCTAATAGTGACATGTTAATGAAAGGGTTGTAATGTCACTATTCCTAGAATGTTTGTTCTAATCTATTACTATCCATGTTGTAACTCTTGATAGTGTGAAGAGAGTCACTAATGTAATGGGACAATACTATAGTATAGTTGAATGTGGATATCTGGGTGAGAACCAGATAGAATATGTATCAGATTTTGGTGTTATCAATATAAGCAAAGGCCTAAATTTTGAATCTACATCTTGTGTATTCAGTCTTAATGCATGAATGGAATGTTTTTATTTATTACCTTTATGTATGATCTACCTAAATGCTTCTTTATGAATCGAAATGCAACTTTGTTTCTTTATTTACCAGTTAGGAAATCCTCAGGATTGTTACTAGTTTAGTCTATTATGTGCAAGATTACAGTGAGCCTTGATACCTTAGAGGTCTATCTAAGTATTCTCCTTACCCTTCCCTCTCTTTCATGTCTCAGTTTCACTTCAGGTGAGACTTATTCTCTCCCAGGAAGATGCAAATTCTAGTGCTCTAGACTACTTTGACACCTTTTGTTGGTAACCTAAGAAGGACCCTGGTCTGAACAATTTTGCGCCAACAAAACGGTTCTGTTGTCGGGACCTATGCTTTAAAAGGGAACTTGTGAGGAGAATTATTCCATAGATCTATATATCTGAGATTCGAAAATGGTGGGAAATAAATTGTGATGCCTTTATATGAGAGGAAGTGGAGCTGCGGGGAAAAAGAGAGAAGAATACGAGAGATTTTGTCTTATACTCAAAAAGATTGAGCGACCAGTATGAGATATTCTAGGTTAAATTTTTGGAAGAACTATTCCATTGGATAGATAGGCTCCAGGAAGCTCTAGAATTCTAAGAACACATCAAGAAGACCTATACTTGGGATACAGAGAAAATTGTAGTGCTTCACCATTTGTATCACCAGATCACGTGAGCAGTCAATTTCTGGGTTCGCACGACATTGGAGAGATACATTTTCTAATTTGAAATTGAGAATCATCAATCATTTTCAGGTGCGAAAGAAATTTTCAAGAAAGGTGTGCATGACAGATTTTTTAGGGAAATTCCACTGTGGATTAAAGTATTCTTGATGGAGGAGGGGATGATAACTATTCCCTCAACTAAGATGGAAACATAAACACCTACGCTTGGGGTAGGGTGATTTTGGGATAGGATCATGACCTGAGAAGGGGCAATGGTTCTTTTACATATGGGGGAATATCAAGAAACGAACAAAAAAAATGATTGATCCTTAAGGAGAGCCTCCATTATTGAGAAGTGGTGGCACAAAAAGGTAAAGAAAGCAACAAAGCAGTTTGAGGTGTTGCGGAAAGAACTCAGATCAAGAGGAACATATGAAGGAAGGAAGGAATATTTGAGTAAGGTGAGAAGACAAGAAATATTGGCCAATCTAGGATTGTAGCAAAGAGAAGTGTAGAGAGAAAGGAGTCCCCATATGGGTGGATGAGAAGAATAATGTGGAGAAGAAAGAGAGGAAAAATAAGGTCTGGACCTTTCAGGAGATCAAGAAGATTCAGCCCCGATAGTAGGAAAACATCAGGAACCACACAGAGAAGGTTGATCCAGAGGAAGAGAATGAGACCCCCCATATCAAAGAAACATGCCCAGAAGTTAGTGGAACCATCCCCAAATCACCCATCCCCTAGGTGTGCTCTATACCCATGGTAAATTCTACTCTGCCTACTTATGTTATTTCTATTCCATCGCAACCAGTTAGTCAGAATCATTTTATAAGTGTAAACATTGGGAGGACATTGGGATCCCTAGGTGTATCACAACCAGAACCATTAGGTTTTACTCTAATAGGAATAGTGACAATGGATGGACATATGGGAGGATCGATCGCCTGATACCCAGAATTCTAGGGTAAAGGGGACGAATATGTAGAGCAACATTGGTTTTTGTGTGAATCCATCTAGAGGTCCAGAGGGACTCTCAATGCAAATAAGTTAGTGGAGTTTTAGACTACCTTGGGGGGTTGTGCTCTCAAATAGTATATGAAATCTATTGAACCTGGGCTTCAAGGACAAGCATTCACCCTTGGCCAAGTTCATTTGAAATTCATCAATGAATTCAAACTACCTCGGTCAGAACAACAAGCTCTCTATGAACTGCAGGAGATTCAACAAAGGTAAGAAGAATCTTCTTGGGAGTATAGCCAAAAGTTCAAGGTTGTTATTGGGAGTCTAGCACATCCAATCCATGAAGATAATCAAAGGGAATGGTATATCCAGGGATTACTACAAATGACAAGAATTCCTTTAATGCAATAGCGTATACTCACATTAACAGAAGCCTTGGAGCAATCAATGAAGATCGAAGCCATGACAGGTTATCCAAGAAATATAAGAATGAATAAACCCCCAATATATTCAAACTTGTCACAACTTCATGGACAAATATCAATGCTAACAGAAAATATTCAAGAATTAACCACACAAAGACCAGAACGCCCTCAGGTTTGGTGCACAGGTTGTTACACAGAAGGGCATATGGAAAATGAATGTCCGCACATGAGGGGAATGGGACCTCTTAAAAACCTGATGGGGACTTCAGGACCTATGGGAGGATTTTCGCAAGTGTCTGTGAATCCACCATTCCATACACCAAGGATTTATAATACTTTCCCAGGTGATCCAACACCTCAGAAAACAGAGTATTGTGAGATTTGTTGGACACAGGGACATGTGTCAAGGAAGTTTCCTATTGTTCATAAGTACAAAACTGCACCCAATACAATACACTATGATTTATGTGCATCTACGACCCATGCCACAAATCAATGTAGAGAGTTGGATGCACTTGCTGACATATTAGACCAGACATCATTTAGAGTAAATGAAACCCCTCAAGGACCTGGAAGATGCCAAGGAGGAGGGGGATTTAGAGGTAGGATAAATGGAGGTAGAGGATCGAGTAGATGTTACAAATGAAATGAACAAGGTCATTTATCCAGAGACTGACCTCTCCTAAGACGACCATGGTGCTCGCACTCCAGGAATAATGGGAATGCAACTAAAGATTGTCCAGAATTGATCGTAAAGTGGGAAGATAGAGTTCATCAACATGGAGATAATATCATAATCTCATAATTAAAAAGGAAAATTGAGGTGAAAATACCAAATAATATCATCATCACTTGCAGAGGAGAAAATACTGGGATAGACGCAAACAGTCAGCCCAAGATTTAGAAAATGATTCCCAAAGATGACATGTATGATCCTATGAAAAAAAAGTTGTTTTCAAAAATGCAATAGAGATATTTAAGAGTATCCCTATTCCAAAAGTAATAAAGAATCCTGCTAGACCCACATGTCAACCTAAATCTATGTAAGCCCCTACCTCACTACTAGCACCCGGGAATTATGCAATTTCAAGAAAACACCCTGAACAGTCTCAAAGTGTAATCAATCTTTGGTTTCAATTATTCTTTGATATACTAGGGATATAGAAGTTGTGAAACACCCTATACTTGATATTGTGGAACGAGGGAACCCTAGAAGCCATAGTAAGGAATAACGTCCCTAAGAAGAATACCTAGAGAATACAAAGAAGAAAGGTGTGAACTAGAAAATAATTTATGTTAGAAGCCCAGATAGATGAGTTTGAGATCAAGGATGTCATGCTAGATTTTGGATCAGATGTTAACATCCTACCCAAAAAGACCGAGGAGGCTTTGGGAGAACCTTAGTTAGTATACTCCCCCATCCAATTGAGAATGGAAATTCAGTACTGCATCTTCCCATTTGGAATGCTGGAAAATGTGGAAATAGATGTTGCAGGAGTTAAGACCACGGATGATTTTGAGGTGATTGAAATCATGGGAGATAAGTATCCCTACCCTTCTTTACTCGAGATTGATTAGGCATATGAAAATTATGCTATCATTGATCTAAAGAGGGACACCGTGACATTTGAAGCATACGACATAAAAGTAGTGCAACCCTTATATCCTTGTCTAGGGACCAGATATTGAACCAGTGGACCATAATATGGAGTTAGAGGCCCTTGACCAATTATACATTGTCAGAGCATGAAAGAGACCATATTACATAAATCCTATGGCAGATGGATCAATAACTTGGAGAAGCATACAATCTGTTGATGAGAATTCGGAAGCAACGTTTGACAGTTGGAAATAAGGTTCATATGAGAAAATTTCAAGGAGATACGCAAATTTTATAGCAATAATATGGATTGGAATTGAGGTCAAAGAACCCCCTGCATACAATGGTACCTCAGAGGTACACAATTTTATCACCAACATGGAAGAAAAGATAGTGAAGAAATAAAAGATCTTTTTTGTTGACTTAAACTTGCAAGATACCCCCACTAGATGGTGGGCCACTCATAAAGCCTCGATTATAGAGTGGGAGGATGAAAAACAAGCCATTCGATGTCAATTCTAGGGGAGGGATAGACTAAAATAAGAAATGAATATAGATTTCCAAGATGCACAACTATTTGATGGATTATCTGACCTTCAGATGCATATTGGGCATTGCCTAAAGCAATGGAGAGTTGCAGAGATACCATCTCACCTATGGGTCTAGGTATTTTTCCATTCATTGGGGCCTATTCCAAAGGCCTAGTATATACATGAAGAGACTAGAAGACAAAAGAATTGTTGGCAGGTATTACAAGAATAGTTCTGTAAGGATTTCACCTTTACAAGTATGTATCCCGAGCTCAACATTGTCCTTCAAAGAATCAAAGAAATGATTTTTACTGACATTTGTAAAAAGAGATCAAGTCGAGTAGTATGTGATGACCATGTTCACTTGCTTCAGTCTAGTCTAAGTCTTGAAATTGATAAGATATATCTACCTTGTTGTAAAGTTGAGAGAGACCTAAAAAACCCTGATGGTTTAGAAGAGATTAGAAACTTAGATATTAAAGAAACCAAAGGCAATAGGGAGATTCAAGATACAATACCTAATCACTCCTATAGCTCTTGTAATCACCCACTGAAGTTGTGGAAAGTCAATATAGGGAGCGTGGAGAATCCTAAGATAGCTTCTATAGGAGACTAATGGGATGAGAAAGTTATAGATGAGGTACATAGTCTGTTGCGGGAGTATGAGGACTTTTTTCTGAAAAAATTCTTGGAACTAAAGGGAATAAAAGGATCCATGGGAGAAATGAAAATAGAGTTGAAACCTAGCTCAAGACTTGTGAATCATAGACCAAACTGCCTCAACCCTAGAATAAAAGAAAAGGTCAAGAAAGAAGTGGATAAGATGCTTGCGACAGGACTTATTTTCCCTATTGAGGAAGCAAAATGGATTATCCCCATAGTTATCCAGAGTAAGAAAGGCATAGAATACATTCAAGTTTGTGTGGATTACAAGAGTTTGAATTCTATGTCTGTGCACGATCTTTTTCCCACATCTTTCAGTGACGAGATATTGGATCAAGTTGCAGGAAAATAGTCATATTCATTTACAGATGGATTCTCAGGATATCATCAAGTCAGAATCATATAGGAAGACAAGAAGAAGACTAAATTCATAACTGAATGGGGATCATTCACATACAATGTAATGCCCTCTCGTTTGAAGAATGCCCCTGCAGTTTTCTCTCGAATTGTGATAGCATCTTTTCAAAAATTCATCCACAAGTTTGTAGAAGTCTATATGGATGATTGTACGATGTACATCCTATTAAAATATCATGTCAACCTATTCCAGTTAATGTTTTATAGATTTCATGAAATGAATATATCTCTAAATCTAAGAAAGTGTATTTTTTGTGTACCTCATGGAAAATTGTTGGGCCATATTGTATGCAGAAAAGGAGTACTGGTAGACCCAGCTAAAGTTCCATTCATTTTAAACATAAACATGCCTCCATATACAAGTGCCAAAATGTTGCATTCCACACTAGGACATACAGTATATTACCTCAGGCTCATCAGAAGATATGAAACTATTACAACACCCCTTGAGAAATTGTTGAAGAAGTCTGAATTATTCCGATGGACACCTGAGTCTGACAAGGCATTTGACATTCTCAAACTGAAACTAAGTAGTGCACCGATATTGATATTTCCAAACTGCGAAATTGAATTCCATGTACATGTGGATGCATCAGGCATCGTCCTAGGAGCCATTTTAGCGCAACTAGGGGAAGGAAATATGGACCACCCTATTTACTTTGCAAGCAGAAAACCATCACAAGCTCAGCAAAAATACACAACCACTAAAAGGGAAGGTTTGGCTATGATTTATGAATTTCAAAATTTTATACACTACTTATTAGGCTCTCATTTCAAGTTTTTCACTAACCATTATGCATTGAAGTACCCAGTCAATAAACCCGTATTAGAAGGAAGAATTTATAGATGGCTATTATTTTTTCAAGAATTTTTGTTTGAAGTGATTGTCAAACTAGGAAGATGCAATGTAGGTCCAGATCACCTTTACAGGTTGGAGTCAGGGGAAAGTGGCAGAGCAGTGGATAATCATCTCCTGGATGTAGACCTGTTCCAGATTGAGGCCATTCCAGAGTATCTTGAAGACATTGATTTCTTCCTCAGCACAAGAACCTATCCAGAAACGTACCTCGCAATCCAGAAGTGACATATGGTAGTTTGTGCAGTAGATTATCAATTAATTGTCGAGAAACTTTACAAATTGGGACTTGACATCATCCTTAGGAGTTGTGTCTTGAACCATGAAAGGCAGGATATCCCATGGGAATGCCACATTGGATTTGTGATAGAACATGTTGGAGGTAAGGCCACTACTCATAACATACTTCACATTGGTTTATGGTGGGACACATTATTTAAATATGCTAAGGAATATGCTAGATCATGTGACACTTGCCAAAGAGTAGGAAAGTCATATCGAAGAGATGAATTACCCCTTCATCCATTCAGAGCACTTCAAGCATTTGAGAAGTGGGTTGTTGATTTTATTGGATCGATCAACCCCTTGGATAAGCACTCAAAACCCAGATACATCATTATCACAACTAATTACATTACAAGATGGGATGAAGCAGAGGAAGTCCAAGATTTTTCTACAGACATAGCTACTAGATTTATCTTCGATAATGTTATCACTTGGTTTGGATGTCCTAGAAGTCTAACCAGTGAGAAAGGTACTCATTTTATCAACAGTACAATTGCAACATTAATGAATGAATTTATTATACAACATTACAAGAGAATCCCTTACCATCCACAAGCTAATGGTATGATAGAGGCCTTCAATACAATTCTAGAAAGAGGACTCACAAAAGTATGTTGCACAAAATGGGAGTACTGGGATGATAAAGTTCCAACAGTCTTATGGGATTACAAGAAAACCATGAAGAAGTTACACAGATACACCCCATTTCAATTGGTCTATGGAAAATAAGTTGTTGTACCTGCAAAATTTATCACCCCTAGTCTTTATATAGCACATGCCACACATATGACAGATGATGAATCGGTCGCGCAGAGGATTGCAGACTTGCAAGAACTTGAAGAAGCAATATTTTTAGCAAATTTTCATCAGATAGTTGAGAAGGCCATATAGAAATATTGGAATTATAGGCATATTAAGTCCAAAATATTCACATAAGGGGATAAGGTGCTCCTATATGACATTCGATATTAGAAACATCCAAGAAAGTTGTGAATGCATTGGTTGGATCCATTCATAGTTGCGGAAATATGACACTCTGGTGCAGTCATGCTCACGCAACTAAATGGTATCCTTCATCTAGGATGGGTGAATGGAGCCCACCTAAAACCCTACATTTCTCATGCTTGAGCCAAAGAAAGGTTTCTCCAGGCCAAAGGCGCATGTACAATAGTTAGATTTTCATTTCTTGAAATTTTTTTAATTTAGTTAGTAAACATCTGAGTGTGCATTTATTGTGCCACGACATATATTCTATTTCATTCTAAGTGTTTATTTTGCACAGAACTACTTACACAGCCGCACAGGATTGAAAGATCCACCATTACATTAAATGAAGTCATTTAATATGACGGGGACCCCCATTGTGGTCGGAGAGATGATGAATCCAAGCTCGGTCATAGCCCATGTGCCACACGTACCCAGTCCAATCATACACTTTATGACAGCCACCATAATCCATCAAAACTTTTTTTTAAGCCATAAATGTGTGATACGCACAAATTCCATTGCTATCCCCATCATGTTTCTCAGACGTTAAAAGGATAAGCACCTCAGGTCGACCAAGTCCCTATCATTCTATTCATTAAATTCCAAGATTAGTTGATAGACCCTACCTTGTTACCCATCTTGTCAGAAACCTAATCCTAAAACTGCATTTATGGCCTAATCATGAGTGTATTTATGTGTGATTATAGAAATTCTCCAAGTTATCCAGTTATAAGACTCTTTCAATCCACGAGCAACATCGCCATTTGTTGTTAGCTGGATTTTGAATTTCCTATAATTGCACATACCCTGAGAGATTTTCATTCCCCTATTACAAAGTTTACCCCAATTACCTAGTGATTCAACACTTCATAGCTACCATGTTGAGAGAAATAGGAGGTCAGAGTTTAGCTTCCAAAGAAGCAATCCCAGATGAACCGTATGATCATCGCATCAAGATGTTCGAGGATTTCAAAGAAAAGACAAAGAAAGTAAATCTCTTAGACCTAGATTTGGTTGACCAAGTGTTGTTCCCACAGATGAGCATCGATGTGTTATGGGACTTGGATCTGGATTCCATCGAAGGCATGCAATTTGTCTCGAGGCCTGAATTTATCAATCTATTCAACTCTACAATCATGAACCTCGGAGACTTATTGGTCTTCGAGACCACTGGTGAGGTTGCACACTTCACAAAATTTATAATTAGTTGAGTACATGACAGAAGTCTATGGCTCGAATGGAGGTATATAATTCATGCAGATGAAATATTCCAACTCACTATCTTATCTCTCGAGGGTGAGGATGTCACCAAATGATTCCAAGGCCCGAGAAAGCATGGGAAAAAGAAAGGTGAGGTTAGCCTTTATGAGAAGTTCCACATAAAAAGAGGTGGTCAAACAACAAGGATTGACCCAATTATCCCAGAAACAGATCAGAAGAACTACTATATAATATCCAACAAGTTCATGTGATCCTATTACAAAGGTGAATGCACCCTCGATGCACTCTTTGTAGATTATTTTTGTGCAAATGGGGTTGTATTCAACTAGTGCAGCTATGTGTTAGAAGAACTCATGATAGAGTGTGAGGAATCTCGGGAGAAATGAGGATCCTTTATGTATGGGTACCTGTTAATATCATTCACCATGTGGAAATGGAATCCACCCATGGGGGGACAATTTGAATTAGCGGACAAATGTCTCCTTGCGAAAATGTTTGAACCTTGGCACTCGAGTGCGAACTAGGAGAACCAAGAATTCAAAAATGTCGCTTTCTCAAAGTGGACAACCTACTGATTGACGCAGCTCAGAGATTGTGTATACCACAATAGTTGTTGAACCTAAATAATTGGAACATCTCCTTTGTCTTGAACCACCACAACACTCTCATATGGTCGAGGCATATAAATCTAGAAGACTTCCACTTGAGGTTGATCCCCTTCTACCTGGATGAGGAAACCTTTGACAACGAATTCATGTCATGTACTAGAGTCAAGAGAAATCCAAGAAAGTCTGGAATGCACTATCTCTTACCTACAAATCTCCTGAAGAAAAAGGGGCAAAAAGAAGGAGTAGGGTCGAGCTCTGACCGAGCTGAGAAGAACAAAAATGTCTCGATGTCAACGGACTAAGAGGATGAAGAGGATACACAGCCTCTGGAATGCAATAAGAGGACATTTTCAATGTTCTCGCAGCTTCTGGACCAATCTATTCTATCAGGTAAATATTTCAATTGTTTGTCACACCTACCACACTTAGAGGGGGGTTGAATGAGTGTGGGGCTCTTTTTCCCAAAACTTCCCTCTTGCACAAAAACTCATCAATTAGCATTCAACATTTATTCATTACCCATTGTTGTCATTTATAACCATTTATATGTGAGCACATATCAGCAACATATATCAACAATATATCATCAACAATTCATCACCACAATGAACACAAAGAACACAAGATGTATGTACAATTTTCTTTTTATTATGGACTACAATCCTTGGGGTTTATCAGCAACAACTAAATAGAGTACAACTCTACAAGAGCACCAGGTCTATATGCAAAACTCAGCTTGCATTCTTAGCACCAACTAATATGAGGCAACAATCCTCAACAGATATCAATCTGTACCATAAACAAGAGCATCAACCATGCACCAACCTGTGCCAAACAACCTGTAATCAACCTGTACCATAAACAAGTGCATCCAACCATGTA
>ML780295.1:100227-165467 GCA_009831015.1 Picea engelmannii | reverse complement strand
AAGCACTATCCATCTAGGATAGTTTCACCAACAATTTCCTTGATCTTCATCTCGTTATTCTTCATACAAGCATGGGTCCTCCAACCTTTCTTCTAGGATAACTCAATCCGTAAAGCGTCTTCCCGTGAGGGATTTCACCATAATGGGACCAATTTGGAGTTCATCCATTTGTACACCTTATCAATCATGATCAGACAATAATGAGAGCATGGGTCCTCCAACCATTCTTCTAGGATAACTCAATCCGCAAAGCATCTTCCCATGAGGGCTTTCACCATAAGGGTACCACTTTGGAGTTCATCCATTTGTGCACCTTATCAATCATGATAAGACAACAATGAGTCATATATACATTTTTCCAACAATGCATCATATACCAATGGAACCACATCGATCTGTCTTCATCATGTACCAATGACAACTCATTGATCCATCTTCATCTATGCATTCTCATCAAGGACACTACATATTATATTACATAAATCATCAGTCAATCAATCCTTTGACATCAATTAATCACTTGAAATCAATCAATCAAACCATTGGCATCAATGACAACATGATCCAACATCAATGACATCCTCATTGTTGCTTTCATAGGAGATCCGCTAGTTAAGAAACCCCAGACAAGGCTCTCCTCGATGAAGATTCTTAATCCTCAGCCAGTTTCCTCGACCATACCTTGTACTCGAGAAACCACTCGAGTGGACAAAATAGTGATTAACATCTAGGATGACCCCAATCCACATACCACTGCATCCACAACCATAATCACTGAGTAACCCCCATCTCCCCCACATCCCCCATCGCCACCACAAGACACGACCATGCAAACCCAAACCACTTTGCCTGAGCCCATGCAGTGGGATCCCCATGACCTACCCAAGCATGTACCAAAACTCATTGGATGACCCCTGAATTCTCAATTCAGTCAGTCATTCCATTTGTACCTATTTCGGACACTCTTCCTTGAACAAAAATTCAAATTATTCAACTACTGCAAGTCCCAAGTGTTACCACTGAAATTTCGTCCGCAAAATTACATGAAAATGGTTACAGGAATACATCATCTCCAAACACCTATTATCTCACCTGCAGCACCAAATATACATTTCCAAGGGAAAAAAACTATACAACTGGTAAAAAAATTGGCATGCACTGAAACACTAAAGGAATCGTGGGCCAAAGAAGTTTGTAGAGCACACAATGCACCATATGTGTGATTGTGTACGAGAAAATTCATGCACTCATGTGAACGGTGAATTTATGGTTCTTTTCAACCACTCACCGACTTCTGGACCAACTCCCAACTTGATTTGACCCTCAAATCCGAGTTGAATCCAAATGGGGGGCTGGTCAAAGACCTAAAGGGCCCCTTGTCCACACTAAGAATGAGTTGGATATTTCCTCAAAGACATGCAATAAATGGAGGCCATGGGTGCACTAATAATTTAAGAATCTCATAGTATTGTTATGCTACCTCAATCCTCCTTCAAGAAACCTCTTTTCTTCTTGGAGCATTCTAGCAACATTCCAATAAGCTATTATCCTCACCTCTTAAGGGAATACGCTTGGATTTCTTCACCATTTTCTTTCTAGTTTATCATTGTAAGAAGAGATCTCAAATAGGGGACTCAAGATCCCTCCCAAGGAGGAAGAGGGGACCCATAAGTCCTCCTTTCTCTATGGTGTTTTCCAACTAATATAGGTATCCATTGGTGGCATGATCATTGGTCATTTGGTTGATTGATTTTGGTTCAAAGTTTCTTATGCATTGTAGTTTTATGTCCTTAGTTGTTTCTAGTTTAGTTGTTTTTTTATTTCATGTGCTTGGATTGTTTAATTCATACACTAACCTCTGTCTTATCTAGGATGTCCAAATAGACTTTTAAGTGCCTTTATTTTTCTCACCCAAGTGACGAAACAGACACAACAGATTGGCGGCCATATTAGGGATAAGGTATTAATTTCCTCCCTATTTGGGTTGTTTGAGCACTTCTTTTTGACCCATTTGCCTTGAAGGAACCATAAATTTCCTAGCCTTACCTGTCAAGAGATAAGTTTAAAGTTGGATGAGGACAATTCCACTTAAACTNCCCCCCCCCCCCCCCCCGACGCGTATCAAAACGTGCACAGGTGTTCCAGCCCACAGACGCGCATTTCAAGCATTGTGTGCCAATAGCACTTCGTATCTCTGCGCACTATGCACCAAAATGTCCTCAATTCTCTATGAATTGTGCACCCATTGTGCCTTTGTCTGAACTATAACCCACACATATGTCCAGAATTCCAAAATTGTAAGAGTTTTTGTGATGATTTGAAGGCCCCTAGCCTTCAAAATCTTGTTTTTTTGCAAATTGTAAATGCACTACACTTATATTCCTTTCCCACATGAAAGGTTAGTCAAAAAATAGGCACTTAGGGGTTTAAAAAGAAACACATTTCTCCTCGTTTTCTTTAGTTTCCACATGGATGGCTTGTTTTGATTGTAAAATTTAGGTGAAGATTTTTCTCTATCACATATAAAAACACTTGCATTGGGACCAAAAATCAAACTTTAATCACTGAGTATGCTCTTCTCTCGCACCATAGAGAGATCCTTAGAATCAAAAAGGTGATTAAGGGGACATTTCATCTCCCTTAACAAAATATTTAGGAGAGGATAAATCCCCCCTAGGGCTCCTCTTAATTTCTTTTCAAACATATTAAATTTGTAAGGGTCCATACATGTTGACATGTTGCAAAAATAGGATAGTTTTTGAAGTTACATTCTTAGTTTACATCACTAGGAGATTTTAAAGTTCAAAGTAATGACCCATACATGCCCACATGCTTGCAATCTAGGATAGTTTTTTGAAGCTTTCTTAGTATAAATCACATTAGGGAGTTTAAAGGATTGGTAAGGACCCATATGTCCACATGCTAGTTCTTTAAGGCTTTTAAAATTTCACAAGGTTGTACCAATGACATCTAGCAAGATAGGTAATAAATATTTGTAAGGACCACAGGAAGTCCACATGTTGCAAATTGACACCTAACTTATTAAAAATTTGGCACATTTGCTCACTTGCTCACACACAAAGTCACTCCTCACTCACATAATTTCATATCAAATTGTGGAGGTTGAAGTAGATTTCCTCCAAAGGGATTCTGAAACATCCCACCATTTCTTGAAGAAATTATCCACACCCACTTAATTCCAATGAGATTGGTTCACACCCCCAATCTCTCAACCAACCACATCTAAAAAAATTCTAAAAACTCACTAAGTTTTCCTCCACAGGAGGTGCCAAAAGAAATGTTTTGGTCTAGGTAGGATCTCGGGGGTAGGCATCCAAATAACCCCCCTTTATCATGTTCTCATGTCCTCAAACATTAGAAGTTGCAATTAGGGAACATTAAAATCCTCCAATTCAATTGTTCCTAACACCATAGAACAGGGAGATACTCATGAAGAGTCGAAGGTAGAGGTCCAATTGTTCTATGCATCCCCCCTTGAGTCACCCAACTCTTGGAAGGGATCCATCCCATGACCCATTTCTGAGGCCAAAAATCTAACTATCACACTTTGACCGAGGTACCTAGTGTCCAAATTTAGGACATCTACCCAGGTGGAAATTGTGGGCTGCAATTTCACCTTGATCATATTCTGTGTGGCTATTGGGAAATATCGCCATATCTTTCGGGATATGCACCCTCTACCCCTCATTATAACTGATTGTTTCATCCTTCACTAGTTCCTCTTCCGATGGCTTCAGACCCCACTATTGAGTGCTCTTGGAAGGTCCAGTGTTATTTGAGAGGAAGGACGTTACATATTTCTAGGAAACAAGCATTTGTTTTCTTTGTTCTCCCACGCGGAAAAAATCCACCTACCCACATGTATGCTTATTTTTCAGTTGATTTATGTATGACACTCATTTGATTACATGTGATTGTGAGATATATTGTGAAGGTCCAAAATTATACAAGTCTCTTGTTCATTTATTGATCTCGTCACCTTTTTCACACATTCACTTTGCTAGTTAGACATCATAGGGTACCCACAGAATCCCTGTCATTCCATACGCTTGCAAAATCTCCCTCCTATCTTAATAGGATTTCCTAGTCTTGCAAACTCACCATCTCAGCCATCTCACACCCCTGTGAGTGCCACTATTTTGGGATCTGATTTGTTGGGTCCTGCCTTACTTGGGTCCACTTCCCAAGGCCATCCATCCACTAGCTCTCCTTCACAAGGAGGCGGAAGTCAAACTTATTCTCAAGGGAGAAGTACAACTCCACCAAACCCCCCTCAAGGGTCAGGTCCACTACCTACTCACACCATGGCTGGAACTAATCCTTTGTCACCACCCTCCATGCCATATTTGGAATCCCTCAACTTTCATGATTTGAGTAAACTCACGAATGACACTATATTTCATGACCCCACATGGCCCAATATTCCTACCAAACTACCTTCAGACATTCCCAAATTTGAAGGTAGATCAGGAGAAGATCCCACATGTTGATTAAGGTTGGTTGTCATTGATGTCAACCCTTGAAGAAAGCCCCATAGAAAAAAGGTTGGGTAATGGACCCAATATTATTTGATCTAAAGATGACTCATTATTGTCTTGTCATGGTTGATAATAAGTAGAAATGGATGAACTCCAAATTGGTCCCCTTATGGTGAAAGCCCTCACGGGAAGACGCTTTGCAGATTGAGTTATCCTAGAAGTATGGTTAGAGAACCCATGCTCATTTGTGGAATAATGAGATGAAAACCAGTGAATTTTTCAGTGAAACTATCCTATATAAATAGTGCTTTTCATTCCATTTATGGTGGTATGTGTAACGTCACATAACTCATCACGGTTTGAGAGTTATGGCCTTACAAAGTTGGAGGACCCTCATATGTCATCTAGAAGCCCCAAAAGGTCAAAGTAGTCAGAGTGGTTTAAGAGATTTTAAAAGGTAAATAATAAAGTGAAGTGATGAGTGTACTATAATTCAAATTGAATAAAAAATAAATTAATTCAATAATAAGTTTAATGGAGAAATTAGAAGTGGGTTAACCCTAAAATAAGGAAAGTGAGCAAAGTGACCTAGAAGATGTTTTTAAGGAAGCTACTTGGAGAGTATAAATAAGAGGAAAGGCTCTCTCATTTAAGACACACTTGAGAATATTGAATACCTATAGGTTTCTGAGGTAACCAAGGATATCTAAGCCGAATTTCAAAGGAAAGTGAAAAAAAGGAGGTTGGAATTCAAGGAAGGATAAATTATTTTGATGATGTTTTCTGAGGTATGTTTTTTTCAGGGCATCTCACCATTTTAGAAATAAATTTATTTATAGAATAATTCAGACCGTAAAATTGCTATGACATTAAGGAAAAATATCCATGTATCTGTGGTAAAAAATTAATCTTGTGGTTCGTTGTATTTTTGGAGTTACACTCCGTGGAAAATAGGGTTTGTGGCTAGTCCTACAACTAGTCAATTATAGGTGTTTCGGGTAAAAATGTCATAACTTATTCATAAAAAAATCCAAATTTAGTAAGAAAAAATGTGTTGGTTATATTAAATTTTTTAGTATTCTTTGTAATAGTTTCAGATCAATTCAACAAATATTATGTGTGAGGCACGCTCTACAATATTGCTCTCTAGAATAAGCCAGAATTCAGCAAGGTGTGTCGTTTTTGCCATAAATCCTTTTTTGAGAGGTTCCAAGTAGTGAAACCTGAAGGAATTTCATAAAAAACACTTAATAACATTGTTTATCATTTTCAGATATTTGTTCATTACAGGTACAAAGTTATGATTATTTCAAGTTAGGGTTGTTGACTAATCCAAAACTAGTCTTGTGAGACTAAAGAAACGTTTGATGAAAATGCTAGTCTCTTGTTGTTAAATTTAAGGAAGGTTTGAAGGTATGTGATCATATACACCAGGTCTATTATAGAGTTACAAATCATATTTGGATGATGAAATTGATGAGGGCTTTTGGTTGAGGTACAAGTTGGGTACATGGTTGAGACAAGTAGTTGATAAGTTGGCACATACATGAGGTGTATAGTTTATGATGTTGGTACATATTGATGAATTATAGCTTATGAGTACTTGACACATGATTGGTACATACTTGGTACATGTTTTGTTGCACTTGTTTATGGTACAGGTTGATTACATATTTTTTGGTAGAGGTTGGTGCATGGTTGATGTACTTGTTTATGGTACAGGTTGATTACAGGATGAGGTACAGGTTGATGCATGGTTGATGCATGGTTCAGGTTTATTGGTACATGTTTATAGTAGTATATCTCACAGTGATAATGTGACAGTGGTTCCATCATTCTACTTCTACTTCAGGGTGGTTGTACGGGGCAAGGACAGGTGGTTGTAGCCACCTTCCGGTTGTAGCCAGAGAACATAGGGGGTTGTAGCCTCCTTCTGGTTGTATCCATAGAATTGGGGAGTTAGATCTTCCCTCAGGTTGTAGCCTAAGAAACTAGGGGGTTGGAGCCTCCTTCTAATTGCAACTGGAAAATAAAGGAAGTTGGTGCTTCCAATGAATGTAATTCTTCAAGACATATAAGATAAAGTATTTTGTGGTTTTCTCCCGATTTAGGTTTCCACGTAAAACACTAGTGTACTGTGTATGTGTGTGATTGTTCATTTATTATTGCTCATTATTAGATAATAATTCTACATTTATATAACAATTGGATTATTTGGAGAAAAGGGATTATAATTATTCTATTACTGATTCAACCCCCCCCCCCCCCCCCTTCATAATCCAAAAATTGGTATCAGAGGAGGTTCCTTCAAAAATCAGTTTAACCACTGAAAGGTAGATCATGGAGAGTACCAACTCATATAAAAATGGAATACCACACTTTGATGGACAGAAGTATGCTTTTTGGAGAATAAGGATGAAGACATATATACACACACAAGGGTTTGAAATTTGGCAATCAATTGTAGATGAATACATAGTACCAGCATTTCCAACAACAAATGACAAAGCAGTGAAACTTGGTTAGAATAATTCCAAAGCTACAAATGCACTTTTGAATGGTCTTAGTGAAATAGTATTCACCAAAGTTGCACATTGTAAATCCACCAAAGATATTTGGGACAAGCTTCGAAATATTTATGAAGGAGATACAAAAGTCAAAGAAACAAAACTTCAAACTTATAGAGGTCAGTTCGAACAACTAAAAATAAAGGAAGATGACAATATTGCAACCTAATTATTAAGAGTTGATGAAATAGTGAATGCAATCATAGGATTGGGAGAAGAAATCGAAGAATATGTAATTGTTCAAAAGGTACTAAGATCTCTTCCTATGAGATTCAACCCTAAGATATCAGCACTAGAAGAAATATCGGATCTGAACTCAATAAGCATGAATGAACTGCATGGAATATTCATAGCATATGAAATGAGAACTGAACAGGAAAATCCAGATGTAAAATAAGCAGTCGTCAAAGAATCCAAAATATCAAAGCAAAAGAAAAAGGAACAAGAAGAATATAGCAGCAGCAGTGATGTCTCCGAAGATGATGAAGAAGTGGCCAACTTCGTCAAAAGAATGAACAAGGGAACCAATGGTAGGTATAGAGGTAAGCTTCCTTTAATTTGTTTTAATTGTGATGGTATTGGTCATTTTGCTAACAAATGTCCTCATAAGAAAAAGATAAATGATGAAGTCTATTCAAAATTCAAACACGCATATAAAGGAAAAAGAAATGCAAAGAAAGATTTCAAGAAAATATTATGCATCAAAGAAGACATCTCATCATCAGATGAAAATTAAATCAGTGATAGTGATAAAGGAAGAGTTATATTCACGGCAGTAAAAGATTCTGACAAAGAAGACTCCGAAGAATAATATGAAGAAGCCGAAGAAGGATATGAAGAATTTGAAGACAAAATTGAAGAGGAAGAAGTTGACTATCAAGAATAATTATTGTGTGCCATAAAATTTATTAGAAGAGAAAATAAGAAAAACAAGAAACTACAAGAAGAACTAGACAAGAAAAAGGACACTCGAGAACTAGAACAAATGATCACAAGATTGAAGGTTCAAATAGAAGAAGATAAAATAATTGAAGAAGCACTCAAAGAACAACTAGAAGAGAAGGACAAGATCATTGGAAACTTAGAAGCAGATATTGTCACACGAAGAAAGGATATTCAAAAGAAAAATATGCAGAATAGCTCAAAATTTCTAGATGACATTATCAACAGTCAAAAATCTCATCTTGACAAGTTTGGACTTGGATACAATCAGACAGAAAAGGGATCAAGCTCCAAAACAACAGAGCAAGAAAAAAATCCAAAAATCTATACAGAAACAATCAAAGGGGATAGGAAGATGTACAAGGAAGATTACAAGTACACTCCTCCACCAAGAAGATTCACATTTAAGAATCAACAATAGATAGATAGGCCTCAAGAAGAAGAAGGATTCATAAGAGCACCTTCTTTTAGAATAACTTCAACTCCCATGTATCAAACAATATTTTTTTGTTTATGTTATGCATGTAATAATTTTGGACATAAAGTTGTGAATTCCATATCTAACAACAGGAACAATAACAACTTTGAGAGTCATACACAAAGGGGTTACTCAAAAATACCTAGTGAAAAACAAATAAGAAGTTACAACAGGTTTGAATCTTTGAGCACTGAAATGGAATGTTACAAATGTAACAATTTTGGACACGTGGCCAAAAATTGCAGAATGACAATCCCTCCTAAAGAACCTCAACAGAATAACAACAGTTACAGACAAGAACCTCATAAAATGACATGGATAAGAAAGCAAGATCAATATATCAATGAAGAATGTGCAGTCGCTCTACAAGATAAGCAGAAGAAACACGGTTGGTATTTTGACAATGGGTGTTCAAAACACATGACAAGTGATAGAGACAATTTTCTTACATTGTGAAAGGAAAGAAATGGATTAGTCTCCTTCGGAAATGATAATCCAGCCAAAATCATTGGAGAAGGCACAGTCCGAATTGGGAACAAGAATAAAAAGACACAAAATGTTCTACTGGTAGAAGATATGAAACATAATATTATAAGTGTGAGTCAAATGTGTGACCAAGGTCATAAAGTTACTTTTGATTCACAAAAGTGTGAGATAAGAAGAGAAGGTTCATGGAAATTGGTCGGTACAGCTACAAGAACTTCAAAGAACATATATGTGTTAAGTGAAATTGGAAATGAAAAGTGTTGTCTAGGAAAGGAACATGAAAGTTAGATATGTCACAGAAGAATGGGTCACATGCATTTTGATAAACTTTTCAAAGTCAGCAAAAGAGAAGCAGTCAGAGAAATGCCCTAGATCACGAAACCAACCAACACTTTATGCAAGAATTGTCAACAAGGAAAGCAAACAAAGACCAGGTTCAAATCAAAGGAATATTCAACAACAAGACCACTGGAAATTGTGCATACTGATCGAGTTGGACCAACTACAACAAAGGGATTAAAAGGTGAGAAATACTTTATGTTATTAGTTGATGATTACACAAGAATGACTGCAAATTTCTTTCTCAAGAACAAGTCATAAGCTTTTGAAAAATTCAAGATCTACAAGGAAATGGTTGAAAATGAGATGGATTCAGGAATCAAATGCTTGAGATCTGATAATGGAGGAGAGTTTACTTCAAAGGAATTTATGGACTACTGCAGCAGTCATGGAATAAAAAGGCAATTCTTCGTTGCTAGGAAACCTCAACAGAATGGAGTTGTTGAAAGAAAGAACGAGATAGTACAGTAAATGGATCAAACAATGTTAATGGATTCCAAATTGATAGATATATTTTGGACACAGGCAGTGCATACAACATTTCACATTCAAAACAAAGTAATGCTCATAAACAACACTAACAAAACTCCCTATGAGCTATGGAAAGGAGGACCGGCAAATGTGAAGCACTTCAGAGTTTTTGGAAGCAAATGCTACATCAAAAGAAAATATGGCAGAATGGGAAAGTTTGACTCTCGTGTGGAAAAAGGAGTAATTGTTGGTTACTCAAGTACAAAGAAAGCATACAAGTGTTACAATATAAGATTGAACAAAGTTGTGGAAAGAATCAACGTAACAATTGATGAAACAGACAGACCAGAATCAAAGGAAGAAGAAAACAAATCAATGGAACAACTTTTCGAAGAAGATGATGAAGTAGAAGAGGAATATGAAGAGAATTCGACAGAAACAGAAGAGCAAGTTCAGCAAGTATCTCCAAAGACACCTAACAAACGAGTATAGAAGAATCAAGCTTCAGATTAGATTATTGGAAACAAAGATGCAGGAGTTGAGACTGGAAGAAAAATCTATTCACCAAAACAAACACACCTAGCACTCTTATCTACAATTGAACCAAACTATTTTGAAGAATCCAACAAGGTTGAATTTTGGAATAAGGCCATGAATGAAGAATTGGATCAAATAGAAAAAAATGACACTTGGGAACTGGTTCCAAGACCAAAGAATAAGAATGTGATTGGCACAAAAAGGGTTTTCAGGAATAAATTAAATGAATATGGACAAGTTACAAGGAACAAAGCTAGATTGGTATGTAAAGGATATGCACAGATTGAAGGAATCAACTTTGAAGAGATATTTTCCCCAGTTGCCGGAATGGAAGCAATCTGGTTGCTTTTAGCTTATGCATGCTCCAAAAATTTTAAAGTATATCAGATGGACGTAAAATCAGTTTTTTCTGAATCAGAAACTTGAAGAAGAAGTCTACATTGAACAACCAGAAGGATTTCAGTTGTCAGAGAACAAAGATTATGTGTGTAAATTAAAGAAGGCCTTGTATGGTCTAAAACAGGCTCCTAGAGCATGGTACTCTAGACTAGATAAGTATCTGCAGCAGATAGGGTTTAGAAAAGGAAGTGCAGACAACAACCTCTACATCAAGGTAAGTGAAGGTAATATTTTATTAATTGAAGTTTATGTTGATATTATTTTTGGTAGTGATGATGACAAGTTAAGCCAGAAATTTGCAAAAGATATGCAGAATGAATTTGAAATGTCGTTACTTGGAGAACTATCCTTCTTTTTGGGACTTCATATACATCAAAGAAACCAAGGAATCTTTATTTCTCAAACCAAGTATATCATAGAAATGATAAAGAGGTTTGGAATGGAAGATTGCAAACCAGTTATCACTCCCATGCAAACCAGTTGCAAGTTGAGCAAAGATGATGATTTGAAGTCTACAGATCAGAGGCAATACAGGTCAATGATTGGCAGCCTATTATATGTGACAACATCCAGACCAGATGTAATGCAGGCATTTGGACAAGTGACATAATTTCAAGAAGCACCAAAGGAGTTCCATGTGTTAGCAGTGAAGAGGATTTTCAGATATCTCAAAAGAACAGAAGAGTTTGGATTATGGTATCCAAAAGGAAAGGATCTATCACTTATTGCCTACACAGATGTAGATTGGGCAGGCTGTATTGATGACTGATGAAGCACCAGTAGAGCAGTGTTCTACTTGGGTGAGTTTTTAGTATCATGGATAAGAAAGAAACAATCATCAATATCTTTATATATAGCTGAGGCAGAGTATATTGCAGCAGCATCATGTTGTACACAGGTTCTTTGGATGAAACAAACTCTGACATATATATAGGTTTAGTATGACGAGCCCATTCCAATATATTGTGATAATAAAAGTGCCATTAGTATCTCTAAGAACCCGGTGATGCACTCCAAGATGAAGCACATTCCAATAAATTATCACTTTCTACGGGAGCAGGTTGCAGAAAAGAACATCAAAGTTGAGTATGTGGGCACAAAAGAACAAGTGGCAAACATATTCACAAAACCACTTCCACGGGAATCCTTTGAATATATTTTCCAGAGACTTGGAGTTATTTCTACTCCAAAATGAAATCTTTTTTAATACTTATCTTATATGTCTTAGATTTACACGAGGAAGCACCATAAGAGAACGGTTCAGTCAAGGGGAGCAACCCTAGATGGAAAGATACATTTTCCATTGATGACAAAGGGGGGGAGATTTATCAGATGTAGAGGATAGAGGTAGAGGAAAGAGGCATGGTTCCAGGAGGAGCATGAGTGATATGATTTCAGTATTGCAGCAGAGTGTTTCTATCAATGCCAAAGGGGGAGATTGTTGATTAAGGTTGGTTGTCATTGATGTCAACCCTTGAAGAAAGCATCATAGCACAAAGGTTGGGTAATGGACCCAATATTGTTTGATGTAAAGATGACTCATTATTTTCTTGTTATGGTTGATAATAAGAAGAAATGGGTTAAATCCAAATTTTCCCCAATATGGTGAAATCCCTCACGGGAAGACACTTTGCAGATTGATTTATCCTAGAAGTATGGTCAGAGAACCCATGCTTATTTGTGGAATAATGAGATGAATTCCAGTGAATTTTTCAATGAAACTATCCTGTATGGATATTTCTTGTCATTCCATTTCTAGTGGTATGTGGAACTTCACATAACTCCTCACAGTTTGAGAGTTATGGCCTTACGAAGTTGGAGGACCCTCATATGTCATCTAGAAGCCCCAAAAGGTCAAAGTAGTCAAAGTGGTTTAAGAGATTTTAAAAGGTAAATAATAAATTGAAGTGATGAGTGTACTATAATTCAAAGTGAATACAAAATAAATTAATTCAATAATAAGTTTAATGGAGAAATTAGAAGTGGGTTAACCCTAAAATAAGGAAAGTGAGCAAAGTGACATAGAAGATGTTTTTAAGGAAGCTACTTGGAGAGTATAAATAAGAGGCAAGGATCTCTCATTTAAGACACACTTGAGAATATTGAATACCTATAGGTGTATAAGGTAACCAAAGGATATATAAGCCAAATTTCAAAGGAAAGTTAAGAAAAGGAGGCCGGAATTCAAGGAAGGATAAATTCTTTTGATGATGCTTTCTAAGGTATGTTTTTTCTAGGTCATCTCACCATTTTCACAATAACTTTATTTCTAGAATGATTCAGACCGTGAAATTTCTATTCCATTGAGGAAACATATCCAAGTATCTATGGTAAACAATTTATCTTGTGGTTCATTGTATTTTTTGAGTTACACTCCGTGGAAAATAGGGTTTGTGGCTAGTCCTGAAACTAGTCAAAAACAGGTGTTTCGGGTAAAAACGTCATAACTTATTCATAACAAATCCAAATTTAGTTAGAACAAATGTGTTGGTAATATTATAGTCTTTAGTATTCATTGTAATATTTTCATATCAATTCAACAAATATTCTGTGTGGGGCACGCTCTACAAGGTTTCTCTCTAGAATAAGCCAGAATTTAGCAAGGTGTGCCATTTTTTCCATAACTCCTTTTTCGAGAGGTTCCAAGTAGTGAAACCTAGAGGAAGTGCATAAAAAATACTAAAGAACATTGTATATCAGTTTCAGATATGTTTTCATTACAGATACAAAGTTATGATTATTTCAAGTTAGGGTTGTTGACTAAACCAACACTAGTCTTGTGAGGATAAAGAAACATTTGATGAAAATGTTAGTCTCTTGTTGTTAAAGTTAAGGAAGGTTTGTAGGTATGTGATCATATAAACCAGGTCTATTACAGAGTTACAAATCATATTTGGATGATGAAATTGATGAGGGCTTTTGGTTGAGGTACAAGTTGTGTACATGGTTGAGACAAGTAGTTGATGAGTTGGCACATACATGAGGTGTATAGTTGATGATGTTGGTACATATTGATGATTCATAGTTCATGAGTACTTGACACATGATTGGTACATACTTTTTACATGTTTGGTTGCACCTTTTTATGGTACAGGTTGATTACAGATTGTTTGGTAGAGGTTGGTGCATGGTTGATGCAGTTGTTTATGGTACAGTTTGGTTATAGGTTGAGGTACAGGTTGATGCATGGTTCAGGTTTATTGGTACATGTTTATAGTGGTATATCTCACAGTGATAGTGTGACAGTGGTTCCATCATTCTACTTCTACTTCAGGGCGGTTGGACAGGGCAAGGACAGGTGGTTGTATCCACCTTTCGGTTGTAGTCGGAGAACATAGGGGGTTGTAGCCAGAGAATTGGGGAGTTTGAGCTTCCCTTAGGTTGTAGCCTGAAAAACTAGGGGGTTGGAGCCTCCTTCCAATTTCCACTGGAAAACAAAGGAAGTTGATGCTTCCAATGAATGTAATTCTTCAAGACATATAAGATAAATCATTTCGTGGTTTTCTCCCGATTTGGGTTTCCACGTAAAACATTGGTGTACTATGTATGTGTGTGATTGTTCATTTAGTATTTCTCATTATTGGATAATAATTCTACATTGATATAACACTTGGATTATTTGGAGAAAAGGGATTATAATTACACTATTACTGATTCACCCCCCCCTCTCAGTAATCCAACACCGCCAACCATATCATGACTTTCCACTTATTGTGCTCTTCAAACAACATCATGGATGACTCCATATGCCTAAGTTTATTTCAATGCACACTCACTGGTCCATCATCCAAATGGTATGTCGACGAAAAATTAGGATCCCATGTGACTTTTGAATCCTTGGCCAAAGCATTCTTTGCCTTCTTCCAACTACCAGTTCGTCATGATACTAGTCTAGAATTGCTCTCAGAGTGCAAACAAACCTCAGCTACACATATTGTTGACCACATTCACGAATGACATCATCGACATAGCTTATGCAAAGTAGAAACCACCAAAGAACAATGTCTCGATTGGTTTCTTAAATAACTCGTCTCTATCCTTGCCAAAGATGTGGCATCCACCTTCCCACAAACTGAAGAAGAAGCCGTCAGTAAGGCTCAATAGTACAACCTCATTTATGCTCAGTCAGGTTACTTATATACAGTAATACATGATGCACTGAGACCGATACCATTCATCCAAAACAAACCTAGGATGTCTCATGTAGCAGATGGACTGATTGGTACCACAATACACCACAACCCGTACATCCAACCACAACCCATGTATGGTACACCCCAATATCCATCGATATATGGAGGACCACCTTATTACCCTCCTCACCCTTATCAACAACCATACCATGTTGCCCTTCCTCCACCAATGAGTGGACCCTTGCCGGCACCCATGATGCACCCGACCTCTCAGCAAAGTTTAAGTACTCCCTCTACCTCATCTTATAGCTTGGGCACTAGTTAAAGCGCTACGCCTTCCTATGCACCCTATGGATCGTTGCCACAAAATAATCTGTATTTTCCATTTCTTGGTCCTCCACATCCAATTGTTACTCCACAATGACAATGACACACTGGATTTAACTTTGTTCATCCCTCTCCCATTTAGCAATTTCAAAATTTTGAACAATTGAATACAGAAAATTCGACCCATCAGTCAAATAATGCCAAAAAGAAAGGAAAAAACTGAAACAATAATAACCTAGGACCCAGCGGAAATAACCCCCAACAAAACCAACCGGTTGGGGAAAACCAGAACTAGGGTAACCAGAATCCCCAAGGGGACAATAAAAAAAAAAAACACGAAGGAAGAAACAACAACAACAACCTTCGGACGAACTTCCCTTGCACTCTTTTTTGTGAGAATGGTCATTAAACTCACCATTGCCCCTAAATTTTTTACTTCAAATGGATGAAAGACTCCATGAACATGCCACATCCCCCAGCATCGCTTGCCCCTCAACAGGCCCCACAATAGTATTTGCAACAACCACCCTCAATCATGTTGCAAAACCCTATTCCACACCAATATGTGATGAATACCCAACATGAAATACATCCTACCCCACCAAAAATGGGATAGTATCAAAACCCTAGAAATCTAGTGGATTGCAATATCCTCCTCCCTAGTGAATAAGAAATTATTTTGAAAACGCCCAGTCGTAAATACAGCGCACCCCACAAATCTACTCCCACCACTTCGGAAATAGCTCCAGCTATAGTTGAACAACCCTTGATGATTCCATGCCCTAACACTGAACCCACCATTCATATCCCTTGTATCCCATTATGATGGCATGTCAATAACCCTTAGGCTAGGGCAACACATAGTTACAGTCTAGTCAATGACTTGGCACAGTCCCCCATAGCCATGTCAGTATTGGAGGTCCTCCAAACCTATCCAACTCAATGGAAATCCTTGTTTTCTACCTTGGGGGAAGTCGACCGAGCTGATACTAGACTCATCACATTTGATATAGATTGTGGGGAACCTTGTCTCCCTACTTTGGTAGCTTTCCAGATACCAGTCAAGATTCAGAACATCATGGTTCATCAGTGTATCATTGATCAATGTGCATCCACATGCATCATGTCCAATATTGTATGGAAGAAACTTGGCTCCCTAGAGCTAGTACCATCCACCATCACTTTGAGAGATTATGATGGTTGAACATCTTCCTCTGAAGGGCTCTTTCAAAAAGTCCCCGTCGAACTCGAGGGCAATACCATCCTTATCGACATTGAAGTTATCGATGCCCCTCTCGATTATAACATCTTGTTTGGGTGTAGCTACATGTACGCTATAAAAGCAGTGGCCTCTTCTGTGTTTAGAATGATGATGTTCCCCCACAACGGGAAAATCATAACCATCGACCAAGTTTCACATTATGAGCCTAACCACTCCTACCTCTTGTATACATTAGTTCCGACGCATATCCACTCATGGATATGGGCCTCAAAATTTTCAAAGAGTCATCTTTGTTGGGGGCATACCATGGAGCACCACCGCTCATACACCCCCCAGCACAAGTGTGTGTCATATATTCTAATGGAACTGAAACCGAAGATACCATTCCTCCCATTGAGGCTTATCCACCCCTCGATGTCCCACCAGTCAAAGAAATTCTACCTCAATAATTACCTAATAACCCTATGACACCACTTATCCCCAATTTCACCCTTCCCTAAGGGAAAATCCCAGTTTGGGAAGAAATCCCCTGAGCCATTACTCAGATCCCCTTCTTCTACCCGCCACCAAGTGTACAACCATTTTAGGTAGTCACAACGCTTACCCTTCCCAACATGGTACTCTCTATTCCAGTATGGTATTTACACCCACCCAAAATGGTGCCTCAACCATCCCTCCCTCTCTAATCACAGGGAATCCTGATGCATATTCCAGTACTAACTCCAACCACAGCACCATCACCCCCACCAGCTGGCACCACTTCTATGATTGGGGGCAAACAGAAGAAGAAAGATCCCACCGCTCCGCTTCCTCCCCAAGTTCAACCTCCTTGCACACTCTATGAAGAGAGTGACACCCCACTAATAGATGTCCTTCTCCTCCTGAGTTATGTAATCTGATCCAACTCCCTCGATAAACAAATCACTCGTCGCTTCACCAAACACACCTAGTACTACCATAGCTTCCCCTACTACAAGAAATAAAGGACTGTGAACCAAATTTTCATGTTCCATCTATTCAGAGTATGGCCACTACACTCATCATTTCCCTACTCTACCTTAGTTTCGACAGATGCTAATGGTGGTATGCCAAAGCTTTCAGCAAGACCCCTCTCCACCCACATTGTCGAGCAACCATGTCACCTACATCCATTATGTCTTGACCTTAGTCAAAAAATGGATGAGGTTCCCTTTCTCTCTTTATGAATCACTTGATAATTTCATGTACCCATTTCCTTTTATCATTTAATACATGCGTTGTCAAATGGACCTTATTCAAAATCCTCCAACCCCCTCACTTCCTGTGCTACAAGTGATTCCCCCTATCCCTTCTTCAGATATTTTTCACATCACCTCCCCTAAACCTGAGTCACTTCCCACCCCTCCATGGTTCATGGATAGACTGTCTAAGGATTTCCCCCCAAATCCTCCCAATTCTTCAGTTCATTTCCCTGAGGAAATCTTATCCCCGACCACAATTTACAATCCACAGTTTCTTGACATTTGGTTTATGTCAAGCCCACCATCGCACCATAGTGGAGATACCCACTCTATGTCTTCATCATGGGAATACAATCACATGGTGAAAGTCACCAATGTTACCTCCCCGGATCCCCTATATTCTCACACTTTCCACTACAATGAAGATATCCTGGAGGAACTAACTACCCCCGATTTCCCATGGAATGCGCTCCATCACAGAGCATTTTTTCTCTCATAGGAATCCTTTGACCCTCCTATAAAAACATCCATATGTGCAATCAAAACCAAGGATTTTATTCCATCAGGGCATATAGATTGGTTCAACAACCCTATCCCTGTCCCTGATGCTTTTGAAGAAGGCAACATGGCCAACATTTCCCCCATTATCAAAATTGGCATTTCCATCAAACCGGGAATCATAGAGGAAATCACCATTGGTGTCACATGATCCCCTAAAGAACTCACATCTTACAATGCTCTCTTTTAGGAATACCAGGATATTTTTTCCTGGTCATATACAAAGATGCTCGGCCTCGATCCCTCTATCGTCAAACATCGCATCGACACATGGCCAGATGTCGACCTAGTACATCAAAAGAAATGTCCATTGCATCCATCCAAAGCTGAAGCTATCAAAGACAAAATTGAGAAATTATGTAGTGCAGGGTTCATATACCCCATCACCTACACGTCATGGGTCTCCAACCCCATCCTTGTTAACAAAAAATAGGGCATTATTCACGTCTGCACCAACTTTCATGATCTCAATCATTCTTGTCCCAAAGGCAATTTCCCAACCCCTTTCATCGACCAAATTATCGATGATTGTGCTAGCCACGAGGCCCTGTCCTTCATGGATGGGTTCTCTGGCTACAATCAAATCCAAATCCATCCAGCAGATCAGTATAAAACCACATTTACTACTCCATGGGGTACTTTTGATTATCGTGCCATGCTTTTTGGACTCAAGAATTTTGGTGCTACGTTCCAACGGGCCATGACTTATGTTTTCCATGATCTTGCTCACATCATCCTCGCTTACTTGGATGACCTCACTGATCGATCCAAGAAATGAACACAACATCTAGACGAATTATGAGTCATTTTTCAACGATGTCGCTAGTACAATATCTTCTTGAACCCCCTCAAGTGAATATTTTGCGTCACCAACGAATGCCTCCTTGGTTTCATAGTCTCCCAACATGGCATCACAGTGGACCCCCTCAAGGTCTAAGATATCACAGAAACTCCACCACCTAGGAATGTGCACCAACTACAGAGCCTACAAGGCAAAGCCAACTTTTTATGACACTTTGTCCCAAATTACGCCACATTTGCGCATGGTTTCCTTCGCTTACTGCATCATGATATCCCATTTCGATGGGATGAACATGCCCAAAATTATTTTGATGATTTAAAAGAGGCATTATCCAATTCCCCTTTGATTAATCCTCCTGACTATGATCATGATTACATCCTCTACTTATCAGCCTCAACCATCTCAGTAGAAGGAGTTCTCGTCTAAATAGGAGATGATGGTCGTGAGCATGTTATTTACTACATTAGTAAAAATATTTCAAGACCACCCCTGAAATACAATCATGAGGAGAAAGTTACCCTCGTAGTTGTCCTCGTATTCTAGAAACTCTGTCATTATATCTTGCTTCGCACTACCAAAGTCATGGCAGATTCCAACCCCATGCAGTACTTGCTTAGTCAACAGAAAATTAATGGCAAATTTGCCTGATGGATCATCATCCTTCAAAAATATGACCTAGATTTTTAAACTCCCAAAAACAAGAAAGCACTTATTCTCATTAAATTCATCACAACATATCCCTCAAATTCTAAAAGATCACCTATCAATACGGATTTTCCCAACGAACACCTATTCTACATCCCCTCAGATGACCCTTGGTATGGCAACCTTATCATCTACCTTCGAACACATAATTTTGGGTCTCATCTCTCGCAAGATGATTGTCAGTGCCTTTTCCATCAGGCCCCTTGGTACCTCCTCATCAGTGACATTTTGTATCAACGTGGGGTCAACACCATACTCCGTCAATGTTTGACTATCAATGAAGCAGACAGAGTCTTGAACAATTTCCATAGCGGCACTTATGGTGGCCACCTATCAGGTATGTCCACCATCCAAAAAATCATTCAAGAAGGATACTTTTGGCCCACATTGTTTCATGATTGCATCCACGTTGTCAAGCGATGTGACAAATGCCAGCTTTATGCAACCATAGCACGAGTGCCACCCGCTCTTCTACATCCAGTCATCACTGTTGGCCCCTTATGCAAATGGGGCATCGAATTCATGACTTGTAACCCTCCATATAGTAATGGACACAAGTACATCGTCATGGAAGTATATTACTTTACCAAATGTGCCAAATCCATGCCTACCTTCAACAATACCGTTGACACAACAACACGTTTTTTCGTCAACCACGTCATTACTTGTTTCGGAGTTCCACTACGGTTAGTCTCCGATCACGATAAACACATTGAGAATGAGATATTCATCAAACTCTCCTCAAGGTTAGGATTCTCCCATGGGTTTTCCTCCCCATACTACCATCAGTTCAACGGATAGGTCGAGGCTGTTAAAAAATTCCTCAAAACCATGTTGCAATGCACTTTCAACAAACATAAGACCAACTGGCATCATATGTTGTTTTCAGCATTGTGATCTTATTGCATGGTAGTCAAAACTTCCATTGGTTTTACACCGTTTCATATTTTCCATGGGATCGAAGCCACCCTCCCCATCGAGTGCGAAATTCCCACGTTGCACACCGCCATTGAGTTATTACCTAACACTACTCCAATGGAGAAACGATTGTTGAAATTAGAGTCGTTGGATGAAGATCGTCGATCTTCTTTATAGAACAATGAGGAAGCTAAAAAATGATCCAAAGCCACCTTTGACCACCATGTCAACCTTTGCTCCTTTAATGAAGGAGATCTCATCCTAGCCTACAATATCGGTCATGATACTTTCGGCCATGGGAAATTCGAGTCATTATGGCATGGACCCTACATCATCCAACATGCCCTCACTAAAGGTGCATACATCCTAACCTCTCCAAAAGGATATCCCCTCAAAGAACCCGTCAACGGGTTGTACTTAAAGAAGTTTTACACCTAAGTATAGTCATTCTACACTAGGTCTTTTCTTAGTACACATTTGTAGAGTTTTTAGTCTTCTTTTTTAGCCTTCACTCCTCATGTCTAATATACCATTCGTGTTATTGACAAATGTCTCCTCCATCATCCTACTACATCGGTTACAATGACAGAGCTATCCGCTAGACATAGAATCTTTCTTCGGCTGCTTGGGCCCTCTACACCCCCTCACATGAACTTTTCCACTCCAGTGGCATATGTTTGGGCTCAACAACCAACAACCAATAAGAATACACTGTCGTTATTGGTCTCCTCACTGAGGCCAGTCACCGCCACATTATTCACCTTAGCATCTTATTAGATTCCCATCTTGTCGTCCTGTAGCTCAACAATGTATACTGTGTCTGCAATTCTTTCCTTTTTCGCAAATACCTGCAAGTTAGACTTTATCTTGACATTTTGATTCAATTACATTTACACATATTCCACGACAATTTAATCAAATGGAAGATAATATGGCTAACCTAGTATTAGATTGTCATTTATCACATCAAGACATCACTACACATACATAAATAATCAAACATTTGTCACAGCATATAGATCAAGCATCATACAACATCATAAAAACATCAACATATGTAAACATCAAAAATATCCCACACATGTATATGATAGTTGTAGAATGATAGTTGTATATGATAGTTGTACGACCTACTCATCCTCCTAGGTAGATGATAGTTGTAGAATGATGTGGGTGGAGTATTTCATCCCAAAGACCAAGCTTGGAGCTAAGTGGGTGGAATATTTCACCACTAAGATGCTCACTAGAGTTTGTCATATCAAAACCCTCAAAACTGTATGCTCAAGAGAATCAACAAGCAAAATACCAAAATCCAGAATAAATAATAGGTGCACCCCAGCCTTCTATTTATACTTTTCTTCTAATTTCCTGTTGAGTTAGGTTAACCCCTAGGGTTACTCCTCCAATGATTCTATTCCTTCGGTGAGTTATATTTTAACTTTTTTTCACCTTTTCATTAAGTCAACCTAAGAATATAAGCTTAGTTTGGTTGACCTTTCCCCTTAGCATGAGACTATGGCCTAGTGGGGATTCCTAGGCCATTGAGTCTCCTCCATACCTCTTCATAAAGAGGTGGGGGACATTAAAATGCCTCTGTAGTATAATTAGCCTTCCATTTTATCCACAATCAGTTTTCCCATCTGCATATTTCCCTCCATTTCATTTACCTCATACAGAAACCCACCCATGGGGCCCACACCCTCCACCAGTTCTCCACGCAACTTGCGCCCTCATAGGCCAAGCCATCTTGCACTGGGGCACCCATTTCTATATCTGTACACTCATCCCGAATTATTCTTTATTCATTTGTTAATTGTAAAAAGCCTTTGTTTCCATCATTTACTTATCTTTTTGTTGTCGCCCTTGACGACCTTCTTTTTTTAGGCAAAGCAACCCATGTTTCCCTTGGTTGGGGAATTCACTACCCTCTACTCATATTGACATAGTCCATAAACCCCTAGTATCCCACAGTCCATGTACCCCTAATCTTTGAGTTTGTCCACTTGGTCATGCCTCTAGCACAATTTAACCCCATGTCTAGTCATCCCCCTGATGCTAGATACAGTTTCATGGTTGTTGCCAGTCATCCTTCTATACCCCCAACCAAGGGCAGCCTCGATTCTCACCACATCCTTACTTAATTCATGTTCCCTAATAGTTCCTAATCTTATCTAGTGGATTTCATGAAGTCCTTTTCTTCTTGGAGTCGTGTCTCCCTTTCTGTCGACATCAACACAGTTTCTAGAAGGGTGACAGTATCTTGACTTTCATTACCTTTATAATGAGGAGTCTCGGACAGCACAAAGAGAACCATCATTGCTTTTTGATGTCATTGACAGCCATAAACATTTGAATTCAACAAAAATCTAGTGTTATGGTGGGTCTTACTATGTGACTATTACAGTTGTTTTATACTAACCGAAGACCTATGAATTTGTTAGGCCATCACTACCTACGAGTCATCAACACTTCTTACAGGTGTCCTTGCCTCTTTTTAGAGTATGTTCACCATCATAATTGTCATCTTCCCTTATCAAACCACCCCAAAGGGCACTGCAGTTATCTACATTAGCATACAACTTCAGTTATTGTCTTACATTTTTGAGTTACATGACATGAGCATGGGGCATGCCTGCCTCGTTTGTATATAGATTTTATTTTTCTCTCCCTAGAGACATATTTGGGTCTCATGGTTTCCCCTCTCCCTCTGACAGGATCGATCTTGCAGTTCTTATCAACACCCTTCCTTACAATGGTACTCTTAGTAGAAGAAACATTGATGTATTTCGGCTATACGTATGCTCCTAACCTCACACATTAGGGGGCATCTGTTATCATTGAAATTGTGTCCGCAACATTACATGCAAATGGTTACAGGAACACATCATCTCCAAACACCTATTAGTTCACCTGCATCACCAAATATACATTTCCAAGGGGAAAAAACTATACAATTGGTCAAAAAATTGACATGAGTTGAAACACTAAAGGAAGTGTGTGCACAGTGCACGGGCCAAAGAAGCCCATAGAGCACACAATGCACAACCGTGTACAAGAAAATCTATGCACTCCTGTGAATGACACATTTATGGTTCTTGTCAGCTCCTCACCCACTTCTAGACTAGCTCCTAAATTGATTTGACCCTCAAATCCAAGTTGAATCTGAATGGGGGGTTGGTCAAAGACCTAAAGGGCCCCTTGTCCACACTAAGAACCAGTTGGATATTGCCTCAAATACATGCTATAAATGGAGTCCATGGGTGCATTAAGAATTTAAGAATCTCGTAGTATTGTTATGTTGCCTCAATCCTCTTTCAAGAAACCTCTTTTCTTCTTGGAGCATTCTAGCAACATTCCAATAATCTATTCTCCTCACCTCTTGAGAGAATAGGCTTGGATTTCTTCACCATTTTCTTTCTAGTTTATCATTGTAAGAAGAGATCTCAAATAGGGGACTCAAGAGCCCTCCCAAGGAGGAAGAGGGGACCCATAAGTCCTCCTTTATCTATGGTGTTTTCCAACTAATTTAGTTATACATTGGTGGCATGATCATTGGTCATTTGGTTGATTGATTTTGGTTCAAAGTTTCTTATGCATTGTAGTTTTATTTCCTTAGTTGTTTCTAGTTTAGTTGTTTGTTTATTTCATGTGCTTGGATTGTTTAATTCATACACTAACCTTTGTCTTGTCTAGAATGCCCAATTAGACTTGTAAGTGCCCTTGTTTTTCTCACCCAAGTGATGAAATGGACACAACACCAAGAACTCAATTCCCTCTCTCAATAGTCAATGTTAAGAGGTCCATCCACAAAAGAATAACCCAAGAAACTATGTTACAAAAAGAGGCAGAAGCACATGAGGTTCAGAAGGAACCTGAAACTACATTAGGACAAAGTGTAGCATCTTTGCAAGAGAAACTGAAACCAGTATTCCAGAACCCACGGCTATGTGCAGAACTGTTGCATCTCTACCTAGCCAAGACAAAATCTTTTCCTCAATTCCTAAAAGAATTGAAGGCTCGAATTGCACACCAATTTCAAAGTACATCCCCAGGAGAAGAAGAGGTGGAGACACCTTCTGCAAAATCGATGGCCAGTGGACTACCACTGCAAGTTCAAGTAACCATGGATGAAACTCCTTCATCTAGTGACCTCATGCAACTACCAAAAGACCAGCTGGTAGGAATAATCAAAGCCTCAACTGAAAAACTAGAGCAGAGGATCCAACAGGCTGAAAGAGAAGTAGAATTTTGGAAACTAGAAGGACTCGTTGTGCAAGCACAATGGACACAGTAGGAACACTCCAGGATCCAGGAATAACTAAAAGTGGAGAAAGTCAAGGAAAAACTTTCAAAGACCTAGACGACAATCAAGAAGACAGTGCCTCAACTACCAGAGTCCAGCACAACAAGTGATTATGTGGAGAAGATTGATTTGATTAAGGTCGCTTGGTCAGAATTGGTAGAAAGAGAAGAGATCCTTGAAGCACAAATGTAAGACAACAAGAAAGAAGTTTATTTGCAACCCAAGAAGCTCTGAGAGAAAATGGAGAAGATTGTCTTAGAAGGGAATAATGCAAGAGAAAAATTGCACAAACAGACTGCCAAATGCACTAAGATCTTCAAAGAAGTAATTGATTGTATGGGAATAATCTCAAGATGCAACCACACATTGGAGGACTTGCACGCAAAGATCCAATAACTTAATGCAGAAGAAGCTGGCACCCTGGATCTCCTAGAACAACAAGTGAAGTTCGACAAAATCCAACAAGCGAATAATGAACTGAATGCATTATATGAAGCCCAAACATTTGTTAAGAGATATGTGATTTTTTACCAGTAGTCCAGACAACATACCTACATATGCATCAATTCGATGGCATTGTTGACTCTGAATGGAACTCCTTAATTGCATCAAAGCCTAAGGAATGCCTCACAAACACCACTCAGCAATTTGTTTTTGAAGCTTCACTACATTCTAGTAAGTGATAGTATAAAGTGGATACCTTCCAAGAGGTCAGGAAGAGAGCCCTCCAACTCGTACATGGGTTGGGCCCTTCATTTGAAAAAGAGAAACCAGAAATAGATGAAGTCGCAAGTGAAAGAAACTCAGAGCCCGAAGGGAATAAAGAACAACAAGCCAACCTAGATACCACGAAAAATATAAAGACTTGACTTGGGGAGATTCAAGGATTGTGGTCGGAGCCTATTGGGCCCTTCGTTTTGTTGATTAGAAGTTGTGCACAATAGGTTGCAGCTTCATTTTGGAGAATGGAAGTTGCGCAAGTTGTTGAGAATTTGGACAATGCAAGAAAGGAAGAAACAGAAAATGGTTAAAGGGACAACGCAACATCAACAACAAGATCAAGAAAAGAAAGAACTATTGAGTTCTTAACTAGTAAGATCGGAATATATATAGGAGACCAATGTGATTGTAATAGGCTAATGCTAATGAATGAATGATAGGCTAATAGCGAAATGTTAATGAAAGGGTTGTAATGTCAATGTTCCTAGCATGTTAGTTCTGAGCTATTATTGTCCCTATTGTAACTCTTGATATCATGAAGAGATTCATTTATGTAATGTGCCAATACTATAGTATAGTTGAATGTGGAGATCTGGGTGAGAACCAGACAAACAATGTATCAAATTTTGGTGTTATCAATATAAACAGAGTCCTAAATTTTGAATCTAAATCTTGTGTATGCATTCTTAATGAATGAATGGAATGTTGTTCTTTATTACCTTTATGTCTTATGCACCTAAATGATTCTTTATGAATGGAAACACAACTTTGTTTCTTTATTTCCCAATTAGGAATTCCTCGGGATTGTTATTTTTTTATTCTATTATGTGCAATATTACAGTGAGCCTTGATACCTTAGAGGTTTGTCTAAGTATTCGCCTTACCCTTCACTCTCTTTCATGTCTTGGTTGTGCTTCGGGTGAGACTTCTTCCCTCCCAGGAAGATGAAAATGCCAACATTCTAGACTATTTTGGTACCTTTTTTTTGTAACCTAAGAAGGACCCTATTCTGAACACTTTTGGGCCAACAGTACTGGAGACAGAATTGACACACAAATTTATACATACATTGGACACAATTCAGAAGAACCGGTATCTGGAATTGGAAATGCACAGAGAGACAACCAACTAGGACGAGTTGAATTAGAGGTTCAAGGTAACATTTACATTCGAACATGAATACCCATTAATGGATGCAGTGCTACAGGATATTCTAACTAAAATATTTTCAATAGAAGGGTCAATGGAGGTGGTACCAATGTGTAGTGTGCACAGAGCATCTATGATTTTCCATGAGTTATTAGAGTGTTACAATGTTTCTAAGGAAGATCATGATGGAGAAGATCCCAGGAATGTACAAGTACCTAAAACATAAGTAGAATGAGAAGTGGAAGGGTTAGAGCTTGAGTCCATTGTGTACACACATCCCATAAAGACATAGAAGGTAAACATTGGGATGACAAAAAATACCAAGTTTGGGAAGATAGGAGACTACTGGAGTGATGAGACTATAGAAAAGATCACAATTTTTCTGTGTGAATATTAAGACCTATTCCCAACTACATTCTCAGAGATGAAGGGGATATTTTGGGACTTAGGAAAGATGAATATTTATTTGAAACCAGGTGCTAAGCCAGTGCGACATAGACCTCACATGTTAAATACGAAATATAAGGAGAAGGTGAAAGCCGAAATAGGCAGGATGGTGGACATAGGGATCATTGAACCCATGGACAAATCAGATTAGATCAGTCCAATGGTAGTGCAAGACAAGAAGACATGAGGAATTAGGATTTGTGTGGATCTGAGGAAGCTAAATGATGTATGTTTACATGATCCACATATTAGGTATTGGAGAACGTAGGAGGCCAAGAGACTTATTCTTTCACAGATTGATTCTAGGGGTACCATCAGATAAAAAATTTGCAGGAAGACCTATACAAGAATACTTTTGTGACAGAGTGGGGAAGTTATCAATATACGGTAATGCCCTTTGGACTGAAGAATTACCCTACAGTGTTTTATAGATTTTTGGTTGCAAAGTTCAAGGAATTTATTCATAAGTTATTTGAAGTATACTTGGATGATTGGACTATGTTCATTCTACTTAAGGATCACATAGAAGTACTCATGATAATGTTGTATAGGTGTAGATAGTGTCATATTTCACTGAATTTGAAGAAGTGTATTTTTTTTGCACCGTTTATAATTTTGTTGGGCCATGTAGTCTGCAAGCATGGATGAATAGTAGATCCAACTAATATTGCAGTGATTCTGGATTTAGAACCACCTACATCAGTCAGAAAAATGATGGAAACTCTAGGTCAGGCATGATATTATAGGAATTTTATCAAAGGATATGCATAGATCACAACACCTATGGAATAGTTTTTGAATAAGGAATTGAAGTTCCAATGGAACATAGACTAATAGAAGGGTTTAAACAAATTAAAACAAAAACTAGTGACCACATCGATTTCGATCTTTCCATATTGGATCAAAGAGTTCCATGTTCATGTAGATGCATTTTCCATATAATTGGGCAGAATACTATCTCAACTAGGGGAGGGATACATAGATCACCCAATTGTGTTTGTAAGTAGGAACCTATCCATAGAAGAGAAGAATGACACCACTATAGAATGAGAAGGATTGGAAATGGTGTATCTGCTACAAAAGTTCAAACATTATTTATTGGGAGCTCACTTTAGGATGTATACAGACCATTATGTCCTAAAATACTTAGTGAACAAGCCAGTGTTGGGGGTGAGAATATGCAGATTGATATTGTTGTTCAAGGAATAAAATTTTGAGGTTGTGGTGAAACTAGGGAAGTTGAATGAAAGATAGGATCACCTATCGTGCATACTTTCAAGAGAAGATGGAGGGAATTTAGATGATGCCTTACCATATGCACAACTATTTTCAATCAAAATGGTGGATGGTTACTTCTCATTGTTGGGTATGTGTTATATTTTGTGCATGAGTAGGAGTGTCTGCATTGGGTTGGGTGCACAAGGGGGTTTGAGGGGGGGCCTCTTTTTACCTCAGGAAATGTGTCACATTTTTGCCTCATTTTTTTTGTTTCCTCAATTTTCATGTCCATTGTTGGGTGGTTTTTCGGCACATGGTTTTTTTCCCATGTTTTTCTATTTCCAGTTAAGGAATTAGGGTTGTTGACTAATCCAGGTCATTGGGTTAGGTTTTTGGATGTCGTTGTCTCCTATATGTATAGTGTATTGTAAATAATGTATCACTATGAATGAATATATAATATGTTGGTTTTCCCAGTTTGGGTTTCCAAGGGAAAAATCTCTATGTAATGTTTGTATTTGCCATCATATATTTTTTGTTCTTTTACAGAAAATCCATTTTTAGTAAATATTGTACAAGGTTAAAATCTACATTTGGTATCAGAGATTTGTTAGCTTTAGGGGGACGCCTTTGTGGTCAAGGGTTTGGATCGAGACTATGATAAGCATTTTTACAATGGGATATTTATGGTATTGATTTTTTCAGGTGAAAACAAATGGCGAGCAATTCAAAAATGGAGATTGAGAAGTTTAATGGGAAACATTTTGAGTTGTGGAAGCTCAATATAGAAGATTTGTTGGTGAACAGAGATCAATGGATCATGGTGGATCCAAGTACTACACCTACAGGAACCTCAGTAGATGACTGGAAAAAGTTGGATTGGAAGGAGAAGAGCACAATCCGACTATGTCTCTCAAATTCAGTATTACTAATGTATTAGAGGAAGCTATAGCCAAGGATTTATGGGATAAGTTGGGGACGTTGTATCAATCTAAGTCCCTACTAAATAAACTATTAGTAGGGGAAGTTGTATCGGTGGCAGATCATTTGAATGCCTTCAATACTGTGGTAAGTCAGTTAGTATCTGTTGAGATTAAAATTTTAGATGAAGATAAGTGTATCAGTTTATTGTGTTCTATACCAAACTCATGGGATAGTATGGTTGTGTCCATAGGTAGTAATACAAATTCCTTGAAGTTTGATGAAGTGGTTTCATCCTTGTTGTCGGAGGAAATGAGATGGAAGAACATGGAAGGATAGAGCACAGACGCATTATTTGCAAGAGGACACTCCCAGGAAAGAAATAGAACTAAGTTCTCAAGTGGGAGATATAAGTTTGTAAGGGTAGATCTAAATCTCTCGGACAGTTTGTAAAGGTATGTTGGACATGTGGAAAAGAAGGGTACTACAAGAAGCAGTGTAGATCCAAAGTTGAGAAAAAGAAGGGATCTGAAGAATCTCCTTCTACAGAAGAAAAGACCTCCAAGGAAGAAGGAGGGGATGTGTACTTGGCTTCTTCAGGAACACATGCAGATCATGAGGTATGGTTGGTTGACTCATGTGCATCCTTTCATATGAATCCCCATAGGGAGTGGTTCTTTGAATATGAAAGGTATGATGGAGGTAATGTTTTCCTAGGTGATGATTCGACAAATAGAATCATAGGATGAGGAAAATTCAAGTTGAGACTCATAGACGGAAGGATTAGAAAATGGCCTAGTGTTCTGCACAACCCAGGTTTGGCTAGAAAGTTTATTTGTGTAAGAAAAATGGACAATGCAGGGGTAAAAAACAATATTTGAAAAGGAAACCTGCAGGATGGTTCGAGGAGAAATGGTGTTGTTGAAGGGATTTTGGTTTGGAACTCTGTAAAAGTTGCAAGGAAGCACTATTAGTGATGGGTGTAATAGTTACATTGTTCTTGATATTGTATTTGAAGAAGAAAGAACTCCTACAGTCTATGGAGAAAAGGTTATGTTGTGGCATCAAAGACTTGGGCCTATCAGAGAGAAGGGTCTTCTACTACTACATGGTAAAGGTATGGTTGAAGGTATGTCTAACTACTCTCTGAATTTTTATTTGTGTGAACATTGTATATATGGGAAGAAGAATCGGGTAAGATTTGCCTCTGGTGCAATGAGGGCAGAAGGAATTTTACAGCTAGTTCACACTGATGTTTTTGGACCTATATTGGTCCCATCATTGGGAAAATATGTGTACTATGTCTCATTTATAGATTACTTCTCGAGGAATGCTTGGAATATTTCCTCAAGAAGAAATATGAAGTCTTTGACAGGTTTAAATATTTTAAGGCTCTTGTTGAGAATCAAACAGAGAAAAGAATTAAGGTGTTGAGAATAGATAATGGCAGAGTGTTCTGCGGGAATGAATTTGAAGAATTTTGTAAGAAGTGTGGTATAGCAAGGTAGAATACTACTCCATATACACCTCAGCAAAATGGAGTTGCAGAAAGGATGAACAGGACACTGATGGAAAAATAAAGGTGCATGCTCAGCGGTGTCAGGTTAGGGCAAGTATTATGGGGAGATGTAGTGAGTACTGCATGTTACATGGTCAATAGATCACCCTCATTAGCATTGGATGAAAATACTCCACAAGAGGTATGGACTGGTAAGAAACCTTCTCTCACACATCTCAAGGTATTTTTTTGTGATGCATATGTTCATGTTCCAAAGGAAAACATGAGTAAGCTAGATAAGAAGGTTGAAAAGTGTATCTTTATTGGATATAAACATGGTATCAAAGGTTATAATCTTTGGAACCCAGAAACTAAGAAGGTAGTATATATTCGAGATGTGGCATTTAAAGAAATGAAAGATGTTGTTAAACCAGAAGTCCTACAAAGTAAGGAAGAACCATAGAAAATGGAGTTTGATTTAAAGGATGATGAATTAGACTCTACAGAAGAAGAAGATCCTCGTACTCCAATATTGAGGAGATCGGTTCAAGAAAGAAGGATACTGAAAAGGTATACTCCATATATTTTTTGTTCAAATTTTTCTTTGCCTATTACTGATGATTATCCTAGATCTGTCAGGGAGGCTGTGGATTCAAAGGATGGAAATATCTGGAAAAAGGCCATGGACGAAGAAATGGAAGCCTTGGATAATAATTAGTCTTGGGATATAGTGGAGTTTCTAAATGGAAGAAATCCCATTGGAAGCAAATCGGTATTTAAAAAGAAGCTAAATGCAGAAGGAAAAGTGGAGAAATACGTAGCTCGGTTAGTAGAAAAAGGTTATTCCCAGATTGAGGGAATTGATTTTAGTGAGATTTTTTCTCATATTGCCAAGTTAACCTCTATAAGATTTTTGTTATCTATTGTTGCATTTTTATTTTCAAGTAGAATAGATGGATGTGAAGACAACATGCCTATATGGGGATCTAGAAGAAAAAATCTATATGAAGCAGCCATAAGGATTTGTTGTGGAGGGAAAAGAGGAGTTGGTATGCAAGATGAAAAAGTCTTGGTATGGTTTAAAACAATCACCAAAGATGTGGTATCAAAAATTTGATACTTATATGTTGGGACTTGGTTTCACAAGAATCAAAGAGGATCATTGTGTGTATTTTAAATTAATTGGTGATCATTTGATTTATTTGGTCTTGTATGTGGATGACATGTTGTTGATAGGAAACAACAAGGAGATTATCCCGGAAGTGAATACTCAGTTGTCCTCTAAATTTGACATGAAGGATCTCGGTGCTTCAAATTTCATTTTGGCGATGAAAATTAAAAGAGATTGGAAAAAGACAAAACTCTCTTTAAATCAAAGAAAATATGTCAAGAAAATATTGCAGAGGTTTAATATGCAGGAATGTAAATCGGTCAAGGTTCTTATTCATGTTGGTGTAAATTTATATGTGGATCAGTGTCCCAAGACATAGGAAGAGGATGAGGAAATGTCTCATGTTCCATATGTGAGTGTAGTTGGAAATTTGATGTATGAAATGGCATGTACTAGACCAGACATTGCACAAGCAGTGGGAGTTTTGAGTAGGTATATGTCAAAACAAGGGAAGGAGCATTGGACAGCAATAAAAAGGGTTTTCAAGTATTTGTGTGGCTTTTCTAGCTATGGAGTGTTCTACCAAGGAAGACCGAGATTGGACAAAGTGGTGGATATACATGGATTTGTGGATGCAAATTGGGCTAGAGATCTGGATCGTAGGATATCTACAAGTGGGTATGTGTTTAACCTATTTGGAGGAGAAATAAGTTGGATGAGAAAAAGACAAGTTGTAGTGGCACTTTCAACTACAAAAGTTGAATACATGGCATCCACTCATGCAAGTAAGGAAGCAGTATGGTTACAAATGTTGTGTTTAGGTATTGGGTTGGTACAGCAAGTTGTAAGGATAGATTGTGACAGTTAGAGAGAAATTTTTCTGGCAAAAAACTTGGCTTATCATTCAAAGACAAATGATGTCGATATTCAATATCACTTTGTGAGAGACATGGTTGAAGAAAAGAAGGTATTGTTGATGAAGGTGGACACTTTGAAGAATGTTGCAAATTCATTAACAAAATCTGTGAGCACTGAGAAATTTTGTTGGTGTAAAGGATCCATGGGCATTGCTACCCTGGATTGTTGACTATGTAACCATGTAACCCCCTTTATGAAAATAAAACAACAAGTGGGAGAATCTTGGGTATGTGTTATATTCTTTATACGAGTAGTGTCTGCGTTGCGTCTGGCGCACAGGGGGGTTTGAGGGGGGGCCACTAGGCCCCCCCTTGGAGGGTACAGAGGGGAAAAATCCCCCCTCATGGGAGTTCAGGGGCAGCACCCCCGAGAAAATATTTTTTCCTTGGGAAATGTGTTGCATTTTGGCCTCAATTTGCGTGTCCATTGTTGGGTGGTTTTTTGGCACATGGTTTTTTGTCGATGGTTTTCTATTTCTAGTTAATGAATTAGGGTTTTTGACTAATCCATGTCATTGGGTTAGGGTTTTGGATTCCACTGGCTCCTATATGTATATTGTATTGTAAACAATGTATCACTATGAATGAATATAGAATATGTTGGTTTTCTTGGTTTGGGTTTCCAAGGGAAAAAACTCTGTGTAATGTTTGTATTTGCCATTGTCTCTTCTTTGTTCTTTTACTGAAAATCTATTTGTAGATAAGGTTAAAATCTGCACTCAAACATCATGAAATTTCTAAGTACAAGAATGGCTCCATCAGAAATGACAGTTGTGTAGAAGAAACAATTGGTAGTTAAAGAAGTAGATTATCAGTTGATTGCAGGAAACTTATACAAGTTAGGTGCAGATGGAATATTAAGACTATGTGTGTTGGAACATGAAAGACTGATGATACTCACAAAAGCACATGATGGGATTTCAAGAGGACATTATACAGGGAAATAAATTGCACAAAAGGTTTTGTGTGCAAGGATTTGGTGTCTTCACTTCAAAAAGATGCTAAGGAATACTAGAAGTCATGTGATGTATGCCAAAGAGTGGGATATCCATCCAGGAGGGATGAAATACCTTTAAATCCACATGTTACCTTGCAAGCATTTGATAAAATGGCCATAGAATTTGTGGGGCCAGTAAACCCACAAGCAAGAATATTGGGGGAAAGGTAAATAATCAGTGTGATGGAGTACTTGACAAGATGGGAAGCAGTAGCACCAGTTCTATATTGCACCACGGAGACTATTGCATGATTTATATTTGAGAATGAAGTCACGCGATTTGGATGTCTATGTATATTAATCAGTGATCAAGGAACACACTTCTTGAATAAAACAATAGAAGCATTGACTAAGGAGTTTCAAGTTAATCATAAAAAGAGTACCTTGTATCATCCTCAGGCCACTGGGACAGTGGAAGATTTCAATAAAATACTGGAGAATTCTTTGACAAAGATCTACAATGTAGGGAGAGATGATTGGGACTTAAAAGTTCCAACATTTTCATGGGCTTATAGGACTACAAATAAAAATTTGACAGGGAAGATACATTTCAGGTTGGTCTATGGGAAAGAAGCAGTTATGCCAATGGAGTTTATTTTACCTATCCTACACATTTCCCTGATCATTGATTTTTCAGACTCATGCGTAGTAGAGGATAGATTATCGCAGTTAGTACATCTTGAGGAAGATTGATTTGTTGTAGGTTTCCATCAACCTGTTTAGAAGGAAAGAGAGAAGACATGGCATGATAGACACATTAAACAGAAAAATCTCCAAGTGGGAGATTTAGTATTACTTTATGAAAGTAAGTTTATGCAGCATCTAGGGAAGTTTTGACTTCATTGGTTAGGACCCTATGTGATTCATCATGTGACAGAGACAGGTGTTACACAGTTGGAAACCTTGATTGGAGAATTCCTTAGGGGAATGGTGAATGGGAGTCGACTTAAACTCTATAGAGATGACCGACAGTCTAAGTAGTAATCTAGGTTGCACCAGAACACATGTATCATAGTAAATTGTACTATAGTAGGAAGGAAAAACATAGAAAAACATATAAAAAGTAGAAAAGGAAGAAAAACAATTAAAAGGTAGACATAGAAAAAATAAAAAGATTATAGCATACAAGGCATAAGAATATCGCACTATCGGGATGAAACTATCCCAATTAAGACAAAAATACACAGAAGCGAGAAATAGTTGTGCAGTATAGTACTGAAAAGACACTTAAAGGAATTAAAGATAGGAAATGACGGCTACAAAGTGGTAATGGCAGGTCATAAAGATGTCATATAAAATTAAATGGTAAAATCCGTCGAAAATTACGACAGATTGGCAATACGAGGAAAAAATCACATGATGGATTTGGTAATAAAGCCACATTTATTTAACCATTCATCAAACCCATTGACTTCTTGGAGAAGTTATTTAAGGTGTGAAGAGACATGAACATTTGCAAAGGAGGCAAAAAAGTAGTTGAAGGTCGCCAAGTGTGAATCATTGTTACTACGAGTTTCATTCAAGAGAGCGTGAACCAGAGCAAACCAAAGTGAACCAGAGTGACTCAGACCCAAACTAAAAATGAACCAACACACAAACATAGCAAGTAAAGAAACATGTCGCATGAAACATTGGCACTGTCGAAAGTTGGATCGCCATTAACAGCGACACAGAAGCTATCAAAATGACCATCAATTGCACCAGAGGTCGAGGAAACACCTGATCCTTTGGTTTCACAAAAAATATTTCAAAGGGACTGTATCCCATCGAGAAAATATAGTTCACCTCAATTCAAAGTACGAGCAGATGGGAAATACCCACCTGCCACACCAGCATTCCCACCTAGTGTAAGTATTGAAGGGGACATGCTAGGAAATATTTCCACCCTCAAGTTTGTGGATAATGATATCACAGACGAGGAGAAGTTTCCTAATATGGCCAAGGAAAAGTAATTTTTCACTAAGAGCATACCAGGAATAGGAGAAATATTATGAGAAATGCATATGTGGGAAACGTGACTTGAGAATTCAGGAATATTGAACCTATTGGAGGTTCCACACTTTGGATGTAGCCTAGAAATCAATGCATGTTTTAAGTTACTACTCAGTTGCATCCATGGAGAAACATTCTAACTTGACCCACCTATGTCAATTGATACCAAATTAATTTCATGGATCACAGGGCTACCAAAAGAAGGAGAGGATTCGACCACCTTGTTCAACAAAGCAGGGGAGAAATCCCAATCAGAATCCATGAAGGAGAAGTTTCACACCTTCAGGGGAAAAGGGGGGTTGGATGTCATAGACATCAATGAAAAAGGGGTATGGTTTGCAGCACAGAAGTTGGCCTGCAAATTCTTTTGCAAGTGTCGTAAGGACGAAGTATCAATCCCAGTAATTGCAGCCATAAAAAAATGCGCGGAGGGGGTCTAAATGAACTATGCCACATTCTTAGTAAATCATTTTTGACAGACTATATAGAGGCCTAGGAAAAAGGCACAAAGTTTCATTATGTCTGGCTTCTGATATTGATTGTGTCGGTAGGATGGCAGGAACTGGGCTACTACCAATGCATGAAAACAACCAATAGAGGTAATATGGTCGCATGGTATGATAACTTATGGCATACACCAAATGAAAGGAGGAAATAAGACAATAATGATACATTTTATGTATACTTTGAATCAATCAAGTATACAATCGAACATACACCACGCATCACATCTAAGACAGTAGAAACCTACAAGGATGTTGTGTGATTCAATGCAAGGATGCACCATATGTATGTGCTCGTGAAAATGGACCCTGCGCGCTAGTGGCTAACAACCAACTACTGTTTCAAAACACAGGATGTATTCCTGATCTCTAATGATTGGGAATATGGGTCAAAAACCTCAAAAAAATACACGGGCCAACCGAAAGATGAAGAAGAGAAGGACAATAATGATGAATAACTGGGTGAGGGACAGGGGAATGACCAGAACAATGGTGCAGGAAACATGCCTATCCTATCAATGGAAGAGGCACAATAGACAGTCCCCACGACAGGAGTGAAATGAAAATATAAGGTGACTGGGTTAGTAGGAGGTGTGTGTAAGAAGACCAAATCGAATAAGGTACCCATAGTCTATAATTTGACCAATGATGACATGGACCGAATCAAATACCAAGTATGGGACGTCGTAGAAGAAGTCATTGAGGAAGCAATGAGGAAACAAAAAGAGAAGTACCAGAAGGTGTAGGATCAGTTGGTAACACTACAATAGTTCTTGGAAGCAGCCATAATAACACCAGAGCACAGAGTAGGTTGAAAACTGAGCAAAATTTTGGTAGAGGAAGAACATATTGCTAATCCAGTCTTGACTGAGCTGGTAGTTGGGCACAAAATGATACAAATTGAGATCGACGCAATTGAGTTCCCAACATCTGAACCACAAGAACATATGAAAACACTGAACCATCTGAACATAGTGGTGCCACAGATGCCCATACACATATTACAAATCTTGCAAATAGGAATTTTGCATGAGATTTGGCTCCATGCAGATGAAGAAAAATGGGAAATGACCAAAGTGATGGATGAAAGGGCTTAGTTACAGCAACACTACACCACTGTTATACAATAAAAGAGTGAATTTGAAGGAAAAATGGAAACAAAAATGAAGGAAAAGAATGAGGCCAAGGAAAGGTCTAGGAAATCTCTAAAGGAAAAGGATGAAGCTAAGATTATGGCACAGAAGACATAGGTGGCCATCCATAAGTTGTACAAGGAAATGCCAAAAGTGTTGATAGTAGTAGAGGCTACTATGGAAGAGCAGGTCTTGAAAATTGGTGAAGCCGTCAAAGGCTTTTGATTGAATATTCAGGACCTATAGTTGTGAAGTACACCAAGAACACCACCGTAGGAACGAGAAGGAAGATAAATAACGACGATGACAGTCATAGCCAACATAAATAAAGTGGAGGAAGAATGTGTGAAAATATGTGAGGAAAGCATGAAAATATGGATAGAACTGGTAGAATATCCAGAGATGAAGTCCATGGAGAAAAAATTAAGTAAAGCACAAGAAAAGGAAAAAAAATCTTCAGAAATCATAAACACCCTTCCTCTGGTTGAACGAATGATGACCATTTTGGAACAGAGGAAATCATATGTGGAAGTTGAAAATATGCGGGATCAAAAAAATATCCTCCAATAGCACTTAGGACCATTTCAAGAAGAAGAATTGACGGTGATAGGATAATTGGCCACTACACAAGTCAAGGTAAAACAAGAAACACATGAATCAAAAGAAAAGCTTGCGTCCCTGACTGCACAGGGGGTCGAGGAGATTGTGGAAACTGAAGAAACAATAATATAGGAATTTGTGGTAGCTAAGGAAGCCTCCCAAAAGTTCATCCAAGGATGGAGGAGCACACAATAGGCCTAAGTGGCTCGAGACAAGCCACAGGTGAGTGTTGGGGGCCTGTTGTATAGGAATTTTGGAAATAATATGCATGAAAATCCTAAGTATAGAAGATGTTCGTAGAAGAAGAAAGAAGACTTGGGAGTTCACAGTCGAGGCACATTCAGGACTACAATGCATAGTGAGAATAATAAAGTAGAATGATAAATAAAGAGAATAAAGAGGGAGAAAAGGAAGGATGAAATCCTAATGTGATAAAGATAGAAGGATGTGCAAAAGCAGGAAGAACAACAGTCAAAGGAAGAAGCAACGTGCATATGGAAAAGTAGGAAAAGTAGCCCGAACAACAAGTCAACTTGAGTTATCATGATTTGTAATAGGTTTTTGGGCTGAGTAAAGTAGGGTTTTAAGCCCTATAAATTATCTATAAAAATGTAATGGGTTGGTAGAATAAGGGTTCTCTTTTGACTAGTTCCTCTCTTTTAGTCCCAATGAGTTGAGAGTTTGGTAGAGTTCTATTGGAGAGAAGAGTCCATGTCTGAATGTTAGGAAGATGTTGTAGAGAGAGAGAGATAGAGGCTTTCACTACTGAACAACTAGTCTAGGAGAAGGAAAATATAGCATGACGTATATTTGTAAGTGCAATGCACAAACCTAAGAAAATTGCATAAAGAATAATCAAGCCAGTCATTCTTGGCGTAGCCCAAAGTTGGGTGAACCACATTAACTACTATGTTATTTTTATTTTATGTGATTGATCATAGATGTTTTCTTGATGCATGTTAGATTAGAATTATTCTTTGTATGATCATTTTGAAATGGTTATGAATGCTACAATATGTGGTTTCTATTGTAATTTGAAGTATAATAGAAATACGTAACTGAATTCCCTAAGAAAACTAAGAAGAGAAAATACAAAACAACACGCACATAAAAAATAAGTAAGAATAACAAAGATGGTCACCTCCCATTCCCTCACTACTATAGAAACTCGGTTCCTGCAACCCCAATAGATGCCTCGGGTGAGACTTCACTTGCATGTAGGTGATGTCGAAAGGGATGGTATCTGAAGGGTTTTGTTGGTCAATATATCTCGAACCTAGGGTATTACAACCGTGTGCATGCAAACAACACACGTGAAGTTGCTAAGTTGCATGGAGTACCTAAGACAATTGTGTCTAATAGAGATTACAAGTTCACTTCAAAAATTTTGAAAAGGTTATTCAAAGGATTTGGAACAAATCTGAATTTCAGCACAACATATCACCCTAAGACAAATGTTCAGATAGAAACGGTAAACTAGGTGATTGAAGACATGTTAAGGATGTATGTGATGGATAAGCCATCAAAATGGGAAGACTACTTGCATTTGGTAGAGTTTTCTTATCACAATGGGTATCAAGAATCCTTAAAGATGAGCCCGTTTGAGGCACTTTATGGTAGAAAGTGAAGCACACCTGTGAGTTGGTTTAACATAGTAGTTCACGCAGTAGTTGGGACAGATTTGATCCAGGAAATGGAGGAGAAGATGGTAAAGATAATTTGGAACCTAAAGTCTTCCCAAGACAGGCAGAAGAGTTATGCAGATAAAGGAAGAAACCAAAGAGAATTTAGAGTGGGTGGTCACATGTTTCTAAAAATGAAGGTCAGGCGTAATTCCCTAAAGTTGTGAAAGTGTTCTAAGTTAGCAACATACTTCTTTGGGCCATTTGAAATCCTTGAAAGGATTGGTCTTGTCGCTTATATTTTTGCATTTCCTGCATCCTTATGATTTCATAATGTTTTCCATGTGTCATTTCTTAAGAAGTATGTACCTGATGCTAATCATGTCCTTGATTGGAATGCGATTTAGGTGGAGCCAGAAGATGGATTTCAAGTGCGATGAGTTTACATATTGGATCGAAAATCCAAGAAGCTCCATAATCAAGCCATGGAGTTGGTAAAGGTCCAATGGACATAGTACAATCCTGAGTATGTGACCTAAGAGCATGAGAATGCTATGAAAGTAGAGTATCCTCAGTCCCCTTATGAGTGACAACATCTATGGCTGGGAGGAATGTATGAGTCAAGGGCATAGTTGGTGACTTTCTTAAAAGATAAGTGTTCTTTATGTGCTTGTATTATTTACTGCATGCATATTTTTTTTATCTTTGACATGGGTTAATTCTTGTATGTTGTTGCATATAAGTATTTTTTGTTATAATTTTATTATTTGTTTCTTTCTCATGTAATTATGGTTCTTATAACATGTATTTATAGTTGTGCATGGATATGACAAATGTGGATAGTCTTTCCAGTTAAGTTAACTTTTTGATGAATGTGTGTGTAGTTATGTTGTGTGATCAACATACCAGTGTGTGCCATTTTTTAGTTCCTTCCGCTACTTAAAATTGTGTTGTAAAGATATTATTTATTCCACTGTTACAATTTTTGTAGCATGAATTAATCTTGTGTTGAGCGCATTACTTCAATTGAAACTACATCGATTGTGTTTAAATTAGAAACTAGGTAGTGAAATTTTAGAGTAACATGTCTTAGTAGTATGATGGGGATGTTACATTTGGGTTGATTTGGAGCTACACAAGTTGAGTTTGTGTGATGTGGACCAGTCTAGGGTGGTTGGGAACATTATAGGTGACATGTTCCAGAGAGACCATGATAAACTAATGGGACACCTGAGGTAATGATTTCAGTGAAGGGGTACATTCCTTAGGTTGGGAATGTCAATAGGAAGAGAGATGATGGAAAATTGGGATAGTTGTAGGAGAATACCAGTGGGTTGTGGTTTTTCTGAACTATGAGTGGACAATGAAATACCACCCTCTTTTGTGGATATCTAGCCCCATCTTAGAGGTGAATTGTTATTGATATTTGGAACAATAAGTCTATGGTTGGGTGTGTTAGCACTCTGTAAATTTGTTCGGTTGATAAAACAAAGACAGAGGTAACTATTTCAATCGACTTTAGGTTGGATTCTGACCATTCCAGCCAGAGAAGGCTCTCTCAGGAATATATCCATTCAAAATACTCAAAGGATTTGGCAATGCACGCATAGAGGTCAGATTTTTCCATAGTGTAAAATTTAAAACTGGTAGGAAAAAACAGAAGAGTGGGGACATTGGGCAATGGGTTCAATTCCTAAAAATGTACAAAGAGTTATAAGCTATGTCTCCCAGAGGGAACAGAGGAAAAATAAGTATGATGTTTCATCCAAATAAGTAATATGACATGGTAGAGGGAAAGAGAGGGAAGACTACTATCAGCAAGAGGCATTTAACAGAGGGAGAATCTCTTGGTATAACATTAGAAAAAGAAACATGAAGATTGGCTACCGAAAATAGAGCACCAATAATTGGCGAATTCTGAACCAGGAACCAATAACATGTAAAAAGTATAATCAATATGAAAAAGAGCACCAGGAGGGTGGATTATTTCTCTTGCTTAAAGATTATCTATAGCATAAAAACATATTTACGAATATGAAATACAAGAAAACATATTGAACATCAACACCGTGATGAATCTCGGCTATCTAAGAAAACCTTATATTCCTATATTTAAATCCATAAGAAATTATAGAGTTCTCCTACTACAAGGGAAATCCCTTCTCCGATAAGTCCCACCATTCATATATCTTTTTAACAGTATATATAGATAAATTACATATGAGACCCAAAACGGATCATCTTCTCCAAGATTCCAAAAATAGATATCGTTCACAAAGGGAGTAACGTACACAAACTGAACTCCTATTTTCTAAGGAGCGTTATAATAAAAAACCGACATACTTGAGATTTTTACCCTGAATGCCACTTGTCTGCATCATCACAAGATTCCCTGAAATATACTCGATTTAGTTTGTAATTTATTTCATATTTGCAATCTCTTCCTGTAAGGTGTCAAGCCAACCAGGCTGGTTTTCTTTAGTACCTTCAACCATTCCATCTTTAGTCTCCTTCTTCCGCTGCTTGTTTCTTTTACTCTCGCCATCTTGCATGTAGTATCCTTCTACATATCCATTAATGATCAAATCCTTCATCATAGGATTCAATCTGATTTCTTCACCTGATCTTGGTTCATTTGTAGATTTTGTGTGAAATTTTATTGCCAGTATTTGCACAACAAGCCTTTCATTTTTCTTAATTGATATTTTTGTCATACTATTTGAATTTCTCGGTTTGTTGAAGTTTGTTGGATCTTTCTCCTCCATTTCCTCTGGTTTTCCTGGAAACGGGAGCTTATTTATCTCAACTGGACAAGAATTGGACGAATGGTTCGATTTGTGATTATTCTGCTTTGGAATAAAACTTCAATTACCTGAAAGAGACTAATTTCACCTGTATTTAGAGTAACAGTCGCCATCGATTGGTAATCATGGGCTACTGAAAAAAGTCCTTACAGGGATATTGGCTTATCACATTTGACCATCTATTTCCAATGATGAGTCTTTAAAGCAGTTATTTGGCGGCGCTTGTTTGGCATCTCATGGATGAATGGCGTCCAAACAAGTGTTTCGAGATGATTTGACAGGATGTCAATTTTCCTTTCCACATGTGACCCTTGGATTTAACATTTTTAATGATATTTGACATGTGATTTTGGGGTGGGATTGAGTGGTTTCGAGTTCACCCGCTTTTCCCCCCGATATGCATCTGGTGGCGCCACGTGACCTCGAGACAAAACCATGGTATCCTTATTAGCCTTCTTTCAAAACATTAACCTATGTGCTATTTCTCGGCCTGATATGATCCCTGACCGTTGATTTGTGGCACCCATGATCTGTGACCCTCCGGGTCCCATCAACTTCACACTTCTTATATATTTAGTCTCGTACGCTATTTTATTGCACCTCTACATCGATTTAGCCTCTTTCTAAATCTCGAGACTTGGATTCCATAAAAAAAAATATATATAGTGATAACATGGGCTCCAATTGGGGATGTTATCCTTCCTATGAGGTAGCAAATAACAGTAGACCCTATGCCTTATCCATTGGATCTTTTCTCATGACAGGTGTGTACTACACCTTGACCTTTCACCAATGTCTGTTGAAAACCGAAGTCCGCACACTGCTCTCACTTGGAGGCTAAGCTGCTAACACTTTATTTGGAAACCTAAACTTGAAAATGCTTGATCCAAAATATTGTTCACACCTACCTACCCTAACTACTGGAATAACTGCCAATCAGGTGAAATTATAATGCCAATGTAGCCATGCCATCATTTTATCCATTGCTTTTTTTCTTTGCACATGCTTGCTCCAAAGCTTGTTTACTGATAACCCATTCGAGAAGTTATATATGAATTCAAATCTTAAAATTTCAAAAATATTGGGACTATTTACTGTTTCTAACAAAACTGCAAATAAATCTTTCAACACATGAACAAAACAACAATCATGTTTTTCTTTTTCCACTATATTCTTTCTTTTGTGTGATTTAACTTGTTGATTTCGACCAAGAGGTGGAAAAATCTGTTGAGACTGTTGGAAATAACAATCTTCTGAATCAGAAGACAGTGCTGGATGAAATGAAACCTATGATAGAAATCAATCCATATCTAACACTGACATTGATTGGCCATCATATTTAAGCTTACAACCCATCATAAGTTGTAAATTTTTATTGTTAAAACTCTCCATATAACATGCCACAAGGTCATGAAACATATGAGAAAATATTTATTTTCGATGAATCACAACAGAAGAATAGGCCATATTCACAAGTGTTGGTTTTCTTGTTGATACTGAGAGGGGGGTGAATCAGTATCAAGTACAATTTAAAAAACTTTTTCAACTTATAGTTAAACCATTCAATTATATCCAATGAGCAATGAACAATAGTATAATAGTTACACCAATACACCACAATACACCATGCACAATATATGAGAAATAATCAATAGTTTTTGTTCAAGGGAAGTAGTGACTTCCAAAGGTAGCTACAGCTTCCAAATGTAAAGGGAGGGATAAACCTCCAAGAGGAAGATACAATCCTCCAATATCAAGAGATATTTGAACTCTCCATCCTTGCCCCTTATTTCCACCCAAGAATATATGAGAGATAATAAAACCTTACATTAAATCATCATCATCAACCAATCATCACATAGAACCTGATAATGCTTCCTGAGACTTCTTCAATTTCTGCAATTCTTCAATTCTTGGAGTACTCTGATCCTATAGATAATATTACTCAATGTTTTCTCTAAAACTCCTCCAATTTTCACTTCTTGAATCCTCCCCAAAAAGAGGTTATAGAAATAATGGTAGACTTTATTCAATTCTGGTCTGTTCAAAAGACCCAACTTGTACAGCATTCCCTGTACTCAATATTTAACATCTGATTCTAAAACTCCCACAAAAGAAACTATAGTCTGTACTCTTTAAAATGGAAGTGGTCCCACTTCATTTGGATTCTATATGAAGAATTTATGACTGTTTTACCTGGAACAGTTGTTTATTGACTAGCACCAGGACTGGTCACAAACCCTATCTTCCACAGAGTGTATCTCCATAATTATAGAGAATCAAGAGATGAAATTTTTACCAGAGTTACCTTGATATGTTTTCTCAATACCAGAGCGATTTCACCATATGAATCGTTCTAGAAAAAAATTTATAGAAAAAATGGTAAGATGACCTGAAAATAACATACCGTAGAACACATCACCAAAAGACTTCATCCTCCCTTGAAATCCGGCCTTCTTTTACTTCTTATTCCCTCTAAAATTCGACTTGTATCAAATGAATGTATAATGATGTTTATTTATACCATTTATGTCACTTACTTTTAACATTAGGGCCGACCAGACACTTTCTTATTTTGTAATTATTTTCTTTAATTATCTTCAGGGCCTACATGTACAATTCAATTTGTCATCTTCAAAAATTAATTTCTCCTCAATCATGAGGATCCACATGACGTGCCACATACCACTGGAAACAACACGATGTATACTATCCATCCATGGGTGTTGTATCTACATGCACATTTTCCTTCATGTCCAAATACCTTCATCAATCTTGCGGTCTAAAACCCATGACTAGGGTTGACATCAATGACAACAACCAATATTCCAACATTTCTTTGCTCATCTTCTTCGGTCTTAGAACCATAATATTCAAATGAATAAAGTAAAACAACTGCTTCTTTATGATCATCCTGCATTTCTCATTGAATCATGACATACATCGTTTTATTGCCTCCCAGAAACTCTATGTCATTTGTTTGTTCATTTTTCAAAGTCTCCATAGATGGGGTCTCAGAGTCTTCATACACGTCCAAACCACTTAGAATCTGAACAAATACATCATTCACAGGGGGAAAAAGGAAACTTTGAAACACTTTTTTTTGCCGAAAATCTAGTTGGATATCTTCATAAATTTTAGAAGAAGGCACATGACTTTGAACAACAACGCTTTTACCAGCTTTCTCTATTTTCTCGTGATTGGCTCTTATCGATTCAAAGGAAGAGAAACATAATGGGAGATAGCTTTCATTTTCAATTCTATTTCTTTCTTCAGATTCAACATCATACCTAGAGGGTTTCTGATCTTAAACATTATTAACATTTTGCTTGAGAAATTTTAAAGAAGCAAAACATAATGGCAAGGTTCTTACACCTGATTCAAAAATTTATTCATTTTCTTCATTGTTGTCATATGTACATTTTTCAACTTATCTGGATTGTTGAACACACTCATTTTCATATTCATTTTTGGCCAATGGTTGCATGATCCGGATTATTTTCGGCATGAAATGAGAGCGGAGGTATAATAAATAAATGCACAGAGATATCGTGGATATCCAATAATATAACAAAAATATATCAAATATGAAACCATAAACACAGAGATATGGTAATACATGATTTCTATTAATGAAAGAAATGTACAGAGACTGTAAAAATACAAAGTGAAAGACTCGCTAGAATGGTGGCAGCATATCTCTGAGAAGAGATGTGACAGCTACTCGCATTCGCAAGAAGATGATTACAATGAGGCTATGAAGACATTTTTGCAATAAACAGGAATTCCAAAAACCCTAGACATCCAAAAATCTAACCCTAGGAGATGAAGCGCCAAAAGTCATGTGGGCCCCATTTGGGTAAGTTAGTACATCAACTTCTTGAGGTCATAAATTTTGCATGCGATCTCTATTTTAGGTGTATGATAGCCCGTTGGAGATGTATCATCGAGGAGATTCATTTTGGGGGCTCAATCATGCCTTTGGCTATCATTGAGAAGCTCGATCTTGAAAAACCTTCATTTAGGCCCTCAAAATAGCCCTATAAGTTAAAACTGCTAAAAATAGTAAATTGCCAAAATTGCCAGAAAACTATTTTGAGCTAGTTGGAAAAGGTGGGTGGCCACCGATATCCACCTGGATCACTGCAAGACAAGACCTTCTATATAACAAGTAAGAGATTTATAAAACACATGAGAATATTGTTGCAATTTATTGTCAATTTGTTTCAGTGAATCAGTGTGATTTGGCATCATCACACATTCATTTGCTTCAATTATGATCTCATCATTTTCTTTCAACAATTTAAATGAAGAAAATCATAGAGGTAAAGAATTTCCTTCAGCCGATTCGGTACTTTCTTCTTTGAAACTATGATATGTAGGCTGATTTCTCTCACTACAATGTTGAAAAGGAACATTTTTTGATAGAGAACATGCAGTTGGTTGTTCTAGGAGGTCAAAATCATAATCATCGTCATATTCATCATATATAGTCAAATTAGCAGCATCTGCAGTATCATCTAACAAGAAAAATCTAGGGACATCAACATGTTCCTCAACAAGCTGATTTGCAAACTCATCTTCTTGACTGTCCACAAATGAATATATGAAACAATTAGCTCCATGATTATCATGGGGTGGATCAAAAGCTACATAAGTGCCCTCTCTTTCAATAAGTTGAATGTAATCCTTTGCAAAATCATTAGCATTTAAAGCTTCAAGAGGACCTATGATATTATCAATTTTATGCTTAATATTCCAATCAATTGTTTTATGTTCATATTCACTTTGTCCTGGAGAATCCAACCCCTCATTTCAAATCCATTCACATGCTTGGATATTGTGTTGAATCTTCTGAGCATCATAAAATATTTGTTGTAAGGTCTTAGGCCTTCTTTCCATCAGGAGAAAATACAAATCTGGATGAAGAGTAGTGGCATACTGGAGCATGGCAACAGCTTAAGTGGGTTGAATTTCTTTGGGAAAATCATAATAAATACTGGAAAACCTTCTATTGAATGTGGAAATAGTTTCATTGATTTTCCTTTTCAAGGCATAGAATTTTGTAAGTTGTAAATCCAGAGATTTCTTCTTACTCCAAAACTTCAAAAAAACACTCTTCAATTCTTCCCATGAGCTAATTGACTATGGCTGCAAATGTTCAAACCATTCTTTGGTATCTCCTTTCAAGGATTGAGAGAAGGCCCTCATACAAACATCGTCATGGTCAATCTCAAACAAATCTACAAAATTATCAAACTCTTGGATGTGTTTGTCAGTTGTTATGGCATCAGATTCCCCATCAAACACGGGTAGGTACTTCTTTGGAGGAAAACCATGAAGGATGTGAGGTAATTTTAAGGGTCTGTATCTATGTTGGGTCTTGGAGAGTGTTGGATCAAGTACAGAAGGTGATATATCATCCCTGGTTTCATGAGGCTCATCAACTTGGTCATGGTTATCACATGGCTCAAATGGGGGATTTTGATCAAAATCTGTGATAAACTGAGGAGATATATGTATAACTTTAAGAGGAGGATATTCAATTTCAAGATTATCATGATCATTATTTGCATGCAGCAGGTGAAGAAAAATTTGTTTAGCATGTTCAGTAAAGGACAAAAGGTAATTAATAACAAAAAATATTATGTCTTGGAAAAAACTCAACTTTGGGTACTTGTTTTCTCCCATGATATCCTTTCATACCTCTGTCAAGGGATCTCATATTCCAGTGGAGTCTCTAAATCACATTTGTATCTTGAGTGGAGTTTCCAATAAAATATTCAGGCTCCTGGGTCTTTGGACGGTGGAGTTGCCAATAAAATCTTCAGGCTGTTGGGTCTTTGGATAGTGGAGTCGCCAATAAAATCTTCAATTCTAGATTCTCAAAAATGGAATCTCCAGGTGAATGACATACAGCCTTCCTGTGTCCGAATACTTTTCACCATCAGTACTCAGATCTAAACTTTTTCATTTCTCCCTGAGAATATTTTACCTTCGGTCCCCGACAATGGCGCCAGAATGTTAGCACTATGTAAATTTGTTCATCTGATAAAACAAAAACAGAGGGAACTATTTCAACCGAATTTAGGTTGGATTCTAACCATTCCAGCCAGAGAGAGATCTCTCAGGCATATAGACATTCAAAATACTCAAAGGATTTTTCAATGCATGCACAAAGGTCAGATGCTGCCATAGTGTAAAATTTAAAAGTGGTAGGACAAAACAGAGGAACAGGGTCATTGAGCAATGGGGTCAATTCCTGAAAACGTATGAAGAGTTATAATCTATGTCTCCCAGAGGGAACAGAGGAAAAATAGGTATGATGTTTCAGAAAAATAAGTAATATCAGATGGTAGAGGAAAAGAGAGGGAAAACTATTATCAGCAAGAGGCGTCTAACAGAGGGAGAATCTCTTGGTATAGAATTAGAAGAAGAAACATGAAGGTTGGATACCAAAAACAGAGCACCAATCACAGGTGAATTCTGAACCAGGAACCAATAACATATAAAAAGTATAATCAATATGAAAAAGAGCACCAGCAGGGTGGATTCTTTCTCTTGCTTAAAGATTATCTATAGAAGAAAAACATATTTATGAATATGATACAAGAAAGCATATTGAACATCAACACCGTGATGAATCTCGACTATCTAATAAAACCTTATATGCTTATATTAAAATCCATAATAAATTATAGATTTCTCTTGCTACAAGGGTAGGCCCTTCTCTGGTAAGTCTCACCATTCATTTATCTTTTCAATGATATATATAGATAAATTACATATGAGACCCAAAACGGGTCATCTTCTCCAATATTCAAAAAATATATATCATTCAAAGAGGGAGTAACTTACAAAAATTGAACTCCTATTTTCTAGGGAGCGTTATAATAAAAAATCGACATACTTGAGATTTTTACACTGAATGCCACTTGTTTGCATCATCACAAGATTCCATGAAATATACTCGATTTAGTTTGTAATTTATTTCAGATTTGCAATCTCTTCTTGTAAGGTGTTGTTGGGCCCCAACAACCCCCTTCTTTTTCTTTAATCAAAATCATGGGTCCCTCAAAATTTTACTTGGATTCTTCGTTTGTTTCCCTTTGAATTGATTGGATTGGTCTTGGTTTGCTTTGTTTTGAGGTTGGTTTGATTTTATATTCTTTTATTTTCTTTGGTTTGAATTTCATGAAATTTAAATGCCATTTTGTTTTGCTTTCTACAGAGTTTTAATGTTGATGGACGAGCTTCATAATTTGGGATTTTTTATTACGACGCATCATTTCTATGACATTTGTTCACATTTGATCAAATTTGAATGAGGGAGAGACGAACATAGAAATCTTAATTTAAACGAAAACCTTAATTTTTATCAACTTTTACTTTCGTTTAAATTATGATTATGTTTTGTCTTTTGCTCATTAACAATCATTTTCACAAAATCATTTGGTAGGTTTAATTAATTAAATTATTTTGTTAGTTTGCATCTCATTTCAAAATAAATAAATAAATAAAAAGAATTATCTATCATTTGTTTGATTTTGTGAAAACTCAAAATTAATATTTTTCTCCTCTCCATCAACTTGAAGCTTCTAGAATTTTAAGATCATATTTGAAAGTAAAATATAAACAATGTTTGTTTAGAACTTATAGTTAGTTTAAATTTATTTTTGATTTTATTGTTCTAGATTTTGTTTTATTCACAATTTTTAGGTTATTAATTTAGGTTTCTTTTTGTTTCATGGGTTTCTATTGTCATTCATTTGGTACGGATCTGATCATGGCTTGATTTTATTTTCTAAATGCGTTCAATATAATTGATCCAAAAATAATATTGGATTGTTGCAAATAAATTATGAACAACAACAGATAAGATTTGGAAATGCATTCAAGAACAGACAGGTGATTTTTTGGGACTTGTTTCAGCCAAACCGTAAGGAATTTGAAGAAACAGTTGAAAACCCATCTCCAGAATGGACCCATTTAGCTTACATGAGGGAATTTTCCCAAAACAATGCACGATTTGATAGATATTTATGTTTCTTTATGAGGAAAATTTCAGGTTGCGGAAATTATTAGTGACGCCCAAATTGTTCATTCATTGTATAAATATATGAGAAATTTTAGAGCCATGGAGATCCAAGAAATTGAGATGAGAATTTGTAACCTTTCTCTTTTTTATATTATTTCTTTTGTAAAAAAAATTCTTTTCAAATGGAGTAATGGATGGTTTGAATCTTTGGGAGAATGGACAAGTATTTTCAAAGAAGAATATGGAATTCCAAGTTGTTTAATGGCTTTTGTCCTGTGAGTAAAATGGTTTTATTTTCATTATAATGTCTTCATATTCTTTGAATAATTGAATATACATTGATTTAAATTAGTTTTAGTCTGTTTTATCGATACATCGTTAATTGCTATCATTTATATATTAATTTTTTCAATCTTTAAGAGTCTATTATCCCAAAACTTCTTCCTGGACCATATGATAAACATATTTTGTTGAAACTATATGAGAAAGCAGTTTACTCTTAGGCTTTCGTCCTATGTAGACTTTGCAGTGTTTTTTCATTGTCTTCTCATGTAATTTCTTGATGTGAAATGTTATATGTGTCGAATTAGCTTTAGTTAGTTCTGAACATAATATTTTATATCATGTTTTTCCTTATGTTGTTCATTATATTTTGGTTTAGTTTACATCTATGACTGATCATCTATTCAAGTATTTTGAGTTTATATCTGATGCTAGATAGCTGGTAACACCATTCTTGAGAATTGGAATTTCTTTCATTTTCAATTATTGGACATTTCAAGGTCACAAGATATATAATTATTTGTCTTCTATTGTTATAAACTCACTCAAGAATATGAAACACTTCCTTGAATTTATTCAGGAAGTATTATGCTTTCTTTTGTCATAGGTTTACACTTGACATGGGTTAAGAGGAGCTCATACAATACAGAGAGATGAATTTAGCTTAGTATTGTTGATCAATGAGAGGTTAGTAGGTGCATTGTTTTCTTTTATTTAGATTTGTTTATATAAGAATGAGATGACAATTGCATTAATTAGCTTTGATTGTTTTTGTGTCATTGTTTCAATTATATTTTCTTAGTATTTATTAGTTTAAAATCTTTAAACATTAAAAAAACAAAAAGATTTATGTTCTTACTTTATCTTATTTTGAATCATTATTATGAGCATTCATTTTCGCAAGATTTCAAGTAAACCTTGTAAACTGTATATACATTGTTTATAATCATTTGTATATTCACATTTCTTTTTAATAAATATTAGTAAGTAATATATCATTTGTTAGAATCATAGCTTTAGATTAGTTTATTTATTTTACTGTTTTTAGGACTTTAGTTGGATAACGGAGCCATTAAACCCGTCGGGTCAGATCATACCAAACAACTTGGGTTAAATATACAACCCTGATCTGGATCTAACCTTCCAGTTGATGATGTGTCATTTATGTCCATCAACAGGTGTCAAGCCAACCAGGTTGGTTTTCTGCAATACCTTCAACCATTCCAGCTTAAGTCTCATTCTTCTATCGCTTGTTTATTTTACTCTTGTCGGCTTGCATGTAGTATATGTCTGCATATCCATTAATGATCAAATCCTTCATAATAGGATTCAATCTGATTTCTTCACCTGATCCTGGTTCATCTGCAGATTTTGTGTGAAATTTTGTTGCCAGTATTTTCACAGCAAGCCTTTTCTTTTTCTTAATTGTTAGTTTTGTCATACTATTCGAATTTCTCGGTTTGTTGAAGGTCGTTGGATCTTTCTCCTCCATTTCCCCTGGTTTTCTCATAAACATGAGCCTATTTCTCTCAACTCGACAAGAATTGGATGAAAGGTTCGATTTGTGATTATCCTGCTCTGGAATAAAACATCAATTACCCGAAAGAGAGTAATTTCACTTGTATTTAGATTAACAGTCGCCATCAAGTGCTAATCATGGGCTATTGATGAAATTACTTACATGGATAGCATCTTATCACGTTCAACCATCGATTTCCAATGATGAGTCTTTAAAGCAGTTATTTGGCAGCGCTTTCTTGGAATCTCATGGATGAATGGCGTCCAAACAAGTGTTTCGAGATTATTTGACCGGCCGCCAATTTTCCTTTCCACATGTGACCCTTGGATTTAACATGTTTAATTATATTTGACACATGATTTCAGGGTGGTATTGAGTTGTTTCGAGTTCACCCGCTTTTCACCCCGATATGCATCTGGTGGCGCCACGTGACCTCAAGATGGAACCATGGTATCCTTATCGACCTGTTTTCAAAAAATTAACCTTTGTGCTAGTTCTCGGCCCAATATGCTCCCTAACCATTGATCTGTGGTGCCCACGATCTATGACCCTCCGGGTCCCATCAACTTCACACTTCTACTAGATTTAGCCTCATCCATTATTTTATTGCACCTCTACACTGATTTAGCCTCTTGATAAGTCTTGAGACTTGGATTCCATAAAAAAAAGAATTATAGTGATAACAAGGTGGAATGTCCATGTTACAACAAATTTTGTCTCACCCCATGAAACTTGCTTGGATGGCCTTTACATTTCCCTATGCAGACTTGAAGTCCCCTTTTGTACCTTCCAGAGCCAAAAAAAATATATTTTTTCACATATGCATGCCCTATCAATTAGAAAACATGCGTATATGTAGGTTTCTCCACTACACCTCGCATACATCAAGTTTGGTGCTCAAAATTAAAAAATTATGTCGAGTTTTCATGCCATGTCATGAGATCCATGATCCTTGACCTTCCATATACTAGAAACGCTCCAACTCAGCCCTTCAGTTCCATTTGAAGGATATAAATTGATCCATATCCAAGCCTTGAGGAGATTGAATGATTCAACTTTGAGAGCAAAGACACTCTGGAGAAATTTCACTTCATATTGAGTCTACATCCCTTTATCCTTGAAAGTATGAACTCCTTGTTCAACCCCCAATCTCTTCCTTCTTTGTGATTGGGAACCTCATTGTCTCTTTTATATGAGATTTTCTTTGGTGGAGGATTGAAGTGGCGAATGCCCAGCTATAGGGACTTAGTTTCTCGATTTTGATATCTGTCATTACAGAAGTTTGTCACCTATATGCTTCTATTGATTATTTTAGTAGAAATACTATTTTTGCGTCCAATTGATATATTGAAAATATTTGAATTATTATTCCATGGGCGTATTTTTCATGTATGTTAATCGATTATGCTAATATATATGCTAAAATTATATATTATAACCATATGCTTGTGTATCTTGATTGTTGAGGACAAGTTGTAGGTATAGAGCTTTCAGTTGTGTGCTCAACAGTGGTCTTCATCGAACGTTTGGTTGAGTTAGGATCTTGGACTTGTCTTGTTATCATTCCATTTATATAGCATAATTGGTATTAGAGTTGATTTATGCGTTTCATTCCATCTGGTGTGGTTTACCCCATTCCATAGATAGATTTTCCTCGTAACAGAATTGGCGACCATACTAGGGAATATAATCTTATTTTTGAGGTTTGGAGTGTTTTTTTCCTTGATTTTCTCTCTGTTGGCTAGCGTTTCCTTGTCACCTGATTACTTGACAACCTATTTTTAATTTGCATCTGAGTTTCTTGGCTTAATCCTTTCCCTAGTATTGTTTTACTAGATATATGTGCTTTTTCCATTTATAGACGCGTACATATGTGAGTCGTCCTCCTGTATGGTGTGTACATACATGAGTTTTTCTCAAACAATCATGTACATCAGCTCTTTAGTCTTGTTGGTTGAGTTTGGTGTTTGTTGGGTGAGTTTGGTTGGTTGTTGAGTCTTCTTGGGTCTCTGTATTGACTGTTAAGTGCTTACAGAGTGATAGGAAGCCTTCTTATTGTTCAATTTTAGAGTGGTATTATTTCTTATCATCTTGTTCATTGGTTGTCCTTACACATTGGTCTCAGTTTTTACTTCTTGGTATCCTTCTTGGCTTGTTTCTTTTTTCTTACAGTAGGGTCTATATGTGAAGTTAATATTCAGTACTTGCATTTTCTTTTCTTTATATTGAAAATAAAAAAGCATTTTCTCATTTTGAATTATGGAATTTTCTCTTTCGATTACTTTCATTGATTTTGACACATGTGGAGAGATTGCATTTCATTGAAAATGTAGAGATTTCATTGGAAGAGTTGCATTTAGAAGCATACCATCTATTTGAAATTCAAGACTAGAACTTAGAAGTGTTATTTTATTTTCTTATTTTTATATGTTGAGTCTTAATACCACCAATTTCATGACTACACCTCTTGAGTAAGTAGAATCCATTAAAATTAACGTTGATTAATTAAAATTGATTAGAAATGTTTTTTATTTTTAAGGGTACAGAAACAAGTATAGGATATAGGGCCTTGGAATATGATTTTGTGAGTAAACTTCTCCAAGGCTATTAAACTAAACATATGTGTCTAACCAGGGAGTGGTGAAACCCATTATGTAATTAGTGACATTAAGAGGCTTTGCTCACACTGGAGTTAAGCATGAGTTCGCGCAAATTTGGTTTCATAGATATCCCTCTAATACCTTCTTAGCATCAAATATATTTATGGGGTTATATTCATATTTGGGGGTATTTCTAGTACCTTTACCTCTGTGAGAGGAAGCGCTTTCAATATTTCGGGGTTTTTTACCCTACCCATACCATGGACTAGACTTATGAATGTTCACCTGCGCATTGGTTATATTGTGGTGACTCTAGTTTCTTGACATAGGTATCCACATAGGTTACTTGCAAGGGTTATTTTGCAGGTACCTTGAGTCAAATAAGGGTCAAACAACACACATAATTTATGTAGGATTACCTCTTGAGAGGGATCTTACTGACTACACTATTAAGCCTACAAGGGCCCTTATAACTAATTATGATACCTCCAATCTTTTTAAGGGAGTCTCAAGTCTTGTTGAGGGGTCCTAAATCCCTTTAACTCAACAGCAAGAAGCAAACCCACCACCGAGGCCCAATTAGACTCTGCAGCGTTTGGTAGTAGAATGGTTCTCCATATCTTGTGATCCAGCCAATTAATCGATGGGCTTTACATAGTGATTGACAGGATGTCTTCTTGTGAAATCTCCTCCTTCAATTTGAACGTTCTTTTTTTGTATTTTATTTTACTAGATGAGTCTAATAAAAGGATGTGCACTAGTATAAACCAACTGGTAAAAGGGGGACAATTTGACTACTGGAGAAGGTTGAGATAGGGATAACCCTTTTGCTCAAGAATGAAGACAAAGAATTCCACACCTACGGCAAGCCTAGTATTAATAAATTAACTTGATAGTATTACAATTATTGACTGAGATACACTTATCGAAAGAAAACCTATATGCAATAAACGATGGAAAGAAAAATAGTTTCCTTATCTCTAATCATTAATCACACATTAATTTCCATCATTAGAGATAAGAACTATAAAAATATTGAATCAGATAACTTATCAATAGATTCAAAGGCTCTTACTCGTTACAACATCCATTCATGAGATAAATTCGAAAATAATTCTTCCTTAGATCCAATCACACACATTTTTGATGAAAAACAAAAACTTGTCTCTGGTCCTAAATAAGACTTCTCAATTAAGGTAGTTTCAAAATAGTTCTTTACAAATCCAAAAATGAGGGTCTTTGCCAAAACCATCAACCCTTTCTAACAGTTCAATCTTCCTATTTATAACAAATTATTAACTTAAAATAACTATCAAAAGTGCAAGATAAGTAAAACAAAACATTGCCAAATGGCTCTTCCATCTCTCAGTCTTCTAAGAGTCATCAAATGGTTTCACTTGAGTGGGTGACTCTTCTCATACTCCAACCATTTGATGAAGAGTTGTTTGCATGTGTTGGCATATGAGAATCTTTGTTGTCCATCGGCGCTGAAAGGATCTCCTTTATTTCCACTGCCCGTTCCTGATACTTGACTACTTTAGCACTTCAATGTTGTAACATTCTATGAGCCTTGATCGGGTGCTCCATGAACTGTTGTACTTGACTTGGTGCCATGTTCGCCACCTTTACTATCTTTGCAATCCACAATGAGTCTTTTTCTACATGTAGTTTGACTATGTCATGCAACTCGACAAAGTCCTCGGGTGTGTCAAATTCTGAGAGACCAATGTCTCTCATCACCCAATTGATCTTGGTCCCACTCCTTTCAAAATTGGCCCATTTTTCTTGGATCTCTTGATGAGGTTCTTGGGCTATCTTCACCCAGTATTTAGCCTACTTCCTTATGTGGTCGATGTTTTTGTACCTTAACACTTGAATGTTGTGCTCTTTGGCATCTCAGCCCTGTTGAACCGCGATGATGTAATTGATCCTTTCCATCGCTTGGTGTGCTTTCTAATACCATATTTTCATGTCCTTGCATGTTTCCAGCACCATAAGGGTGTCTTATTGAAATTTGGTTATCCCTACAGTGAAGAGGTGCGGCTCATTCGTGAATTTACTATAGGCATCCTGGAAGTCACTTCTCAATAACATCATGGCCTGCGTCGAGTCCTGATAATATTTCGCCAAATGGTGCAGATGCTCTAGATATTTAAATGGAGCCTCCAGCTCCTCTTTATATTTTCTCACCCTATCCAAGGTGGCATCTATGATTTCCATCTCTGCGTTGATAAGCTCGAACGTCTTGGAATGCTCCGTGCTAATCAATTTCTCCTTTGTGGTGATGAGGATGGAGTTGTCTAGAGTAATCCTCCTCTTCTTGGTGGTTCTCTTCATGATGGATTTCCTCTTTCGGTCATAGGATATGGTGTGTATATCCACAACCTCATCCATGGGTTCAGGGATTTGTTGTTGTCCCCAAGTAAGCGTGTTTCCCAAGCTCTCAATGGTGCATATTTGTTCAATACTGGGTTCTTGAACCTCTTATGTATTGTAGAAATTTCAATACAATTAATGTATTTCCTGCGATTCTCCTAATCTAACAATTATATACCATTGTTAAATACAGAATCGCTTCTACTAATATTCTTGCGGAAATTAAACCGCGATCACAAAGTGAAATATTAAGAACACATAACACAGAATTTTTTCCAAGAAAGCGTAAAGCTAAAAACCCCACTATCATAAATTATGTATATCATGGATCATGAAACAATCTCATACAAAAATATAATCCAAGAGCTATCAATACAATACAATCGTCTCACATTGTCATACAAAAAATTCAGCAAATACATGTGCCAATTCTTTGTGTCCAGACAAACTGCCTCCTCTGCACAATCCCTGCAATTAGAAATCTCACAATGAATTCGAGTTGCCTAGTTTTTCACATGCTCATGAGCATATCCACTACATGTGTGATTGCACGATTGCACTTCATTCAAATAACAACTGATAGCTAAATTGTCCCTTTCACCTGTTATCTCAACTGGGTCTCCACTAGATCTAACATGCATGTAGTTAACAATGGTAAATCTTCAGTTGCATGTGAGATCACTGATTGTGAATTAACTAATAATTAATTCACTGAAATCTCACTAGTGCAAGTTTAGTTACAACTAGTACAACTGGGCTTAACTCACTTAACTGAGTTAAACTACTTTACAACTCTCATAACTACACTTATAATTTTGTCACAACTCCAACTCACTCAGTTATAAATGAGATAATAGAATAATATTTATTTTCCAATTTATTTAAGGAAAAAATAAATTAGACACATGTTTCTTGTTGACTTTTCAACATGTATGTCCCGAATGTTCGACCTCTGGTTGTTTCTCATCGGGAGGTAACGTACTGGACAAAATTGATGAATTAGGGGTAGGCTTGGTACTTACTTGATAATCATCTGTCGAGATGTCGATTTCATGTTGTGGAATTCCTCCTTGTTCACCTGATCCAAGATCATCCTCCAGGCTATCCACTTGGGTCCCTGGTGTATCACGTAGCTCAGTGTCTAAGACACTTTTGACTTCATGGTTTCTTTGTGGAAGGCTTTGAATTAGATCATCAGGAGCTGGGGAAGATACTTTCTCGAGTTCCTTTTCCTCTGTAACATGTACTAGATTCACTAAGGAAACCTCTAAACTCTCTTCATCATCACATATAGTTATGAAGTCATGTAAGGGGTTTAGTGCACTATCTCTCCCTGATGTCCTCGCGATCTCAGGTTGAGACGAAAATTCCCATGGTGATCTGACCTCTATCATTGAAACTTCAGGGTTATGTAAACCAATGATCTCTTCAATTTGTATCGGCTCTAGGTCGCTTGGACTACCCTGGCTTTCGATTAGATTTTCGGCAGGAACCCTTGTCATCTCCATGAAGTCTGGGTTGTTTTGTAGCTGATCAATTACTCGTTGTGCCTCTACCATTAAGCACAAACCCCTTGTCTATTCCTCCAATGTCAAGAACAATCCCCTTCCCTACACCTCTATTGCCTCTACCACTATGATTTTTTACCTGGCCATAAGGGCCTCTCGAGCCAACTATTCTATTGCTTCCACTTTTTCATCCATGCTCATGGCCTTAAACATGGTCATGTTTGGGTTGGCCACCCTCTGCACCATCTCATCCCAGTCATGGGCATTCTCTGTGAAGAATTCATCCTCAAATTTATCATGAGCATATGGCCAACAAGATGACACTTGTGAAGCATGTTTTCGAAAGGGGCCTTTAGGATCATGCTTGTGGAATCGGCCTGTAGGGAACCTAAACTCAATTTGGCTCATCCCTTCTTGTTTGTCTTGAGCAGTATCATTTACCATATAGAACCCCACATGGAAACCGTAGGGTATGAAGGTTTTTTTCTTGTCTTTGACCAATGTGGCATTATAGCCCTGCAAAATTGTCTGATAACAAATTTCTCCCATGACGAGTTGGTCTAGGACATGGGTTGTTAGGAGATGTGGCGCTCTGGTGGCTCCGACCACTGTGATGTAGGTGGAATGTTGGTCCAAGTACCAATGGACTACCTTGGATATCATTTTCTTGGTTGTCATCGATAGCCTTGGGCATTCCTTCTTAAAAAAAAAAAAAAATACAGGTAATGAATTTATCGTAGATGAGGGAGTAGGATTTCTTGTACTTGCTTTCCCATAGCATGTTGAAGTAGACATGGACTGGGAGTTTTGCAACATGCCAACTCATATTCATGTCGACGAAGACATTCCTAGTGCACATGACATCGAGCAGGTATGAGGCCATGTAGAAAGTTGGTGCCTCTCCTTCCTTCAGCGTCTAATCCTGTTGCACACAAATGATTAGTTGTTTGGAGATAATTTCTCCCTAGTTGAAGCTGCAGCCAAAGATTGCGACTGTGTATGCTAAAGGCATCCACGCTTTTGAAAAATTGGAGCAATCCTTTTCTCCATATAGCCATCAAATGAGAGCCATCAAATAGATGTATGGCTCCCTCAGGTTAATTGTCATGTAACATCCATTTCTCCAATTGGTGAATTTCTCATCTTCCCTCCACCATGAGGCCATCAATCAACTGGTGTCATGGAGTTCATAAAACTTTACCATGAAATCTATGTTGAGCCACTCCTCTGGGTCCCTGAGATGTAGTATTTTTTTATCTTTGTCGGGAGGAAAAATCTGACGCACACACCATTTTCATCATTAATAAAAAAATATGCCCATATGTTTGATTGTTGAGCCACTTAAGGACCTATATGCAAGGGAAAATTGGGGTTCTACTTGCCACCATGTGTAAATATGACCGTTGAATGTTGGGGAACACCTGGTCATTCAGCACCCTTACATCTGGGTCATTCTGTGGGATATACTATGGGTATTCTTCTCTGCTAATCTTGTTGAAGAGATCCCCCCACTGTGGGAGCACTACCTTGTATCTGATTCTTGCCTTTGTATCACCAAAGGTCAAAGGTTGGATGAAAATTTTCTTTGTTGTTGTCTTGATGATAGGCTCTGGCCTAAGAATGTACTCCAATTTCATCATGGTCCCTGGAGAAGAACCTTCACATGTCTCTGGTTCTTTTATCTTTGGTGCTCTCGGAGAGCATCTGGTGGTTGGATTTCTTGGTGGAATCATTCCTGCAACTTGAGCAGAGTTAAGAGACTGCATAAAACTGGATGGACATATGTAAATTATAACCAACAAATTGACAAACATGAATACATACCTCTAAATCTTGTTAAACCTGATTTTTGATAATCACGGGGGCCAGTACAGCCTTCGAGTTGCTCATTTTTTCTCCTTCGGACGCTCCAGAATTATATTATGTGTAGAATGAATTTGTTCACAATGATTCAACAGATTTAAATAGGGAATATCTTACCGCGTCACATCATCCATTCAATTCGTGTCATGAGTGAAATTTCAATAAATCTCTCGTCAAATATTTAGAGGAGTTAGAACTTGAGTTCATCATGGATTGACGGCAGAGGCGCAGGTGGTGATGTGGTCTATCGGTGATTTTGAAAATGTTGTTTTAATTGGTGCACGAGGTAACAATTAATGCAGGATCAAGTATTAATTATCTCCTTAAATTTCCAAAATCTAATCATATATAATGTTGAAAACATCCTGTCGTGTCTCTCTTTCAGTGGGTGGATCAGGGATCAGGGTTGTGCTACGAACATTTTAATTGATATCCTCCTTCAAAATCTCTGACGTCGATCGATCCTATCGTGCAGTACTAATGTGGTAAAGCTGACTCGGAGGTGTGAATCAGACCTAGGGAACCAATAATGACTCGGGATAGAATTAGATTGTACTACCCTCTTACCTAGTAAAGACACGTGACATTGGAGACCGGTGACTTAATTCGCTCGTATTAGTTGGATTCGGGACTTTCCTTAAGCTATTCATTCTAAAACCAAATCCTATCTTGTTGACATTGAAAAGTGTCAAGGATCGGCGATCGGCGATAAACCTACCCAAGTTCTCTCAGATCGACTCCCTCAAAAAAGTACCGAAGCTGAAAATGCATTGGGGATCGGCTATCGGGGATAATTTTATCGTGGTCAAAAAAAAAATTGTGATCCTTACTGGTTTTCCCTGATCCCGATAAACTTCATCAGGCATTGGCTATCGGAGATTTCTCTTCATTATTTGTTAACAGATGTCCTCCTCATATTTTACCGATGTCAAAGGGGATCGGCTATCCCTGGAGCCTTTATGTGAAAACTTACGCAAACCATAACTTCCTTATGTCGATGCCGATGAACATCAACGCTCAGTGAATGTTGTTTTCTGAGTGGTTCGTTTACTTACTTGAATTATTTCTGACGTCAAATCTGAGTGTGTTAGGTGTAGTGTTTGGTTATCAATTCTCAGCTCAGGTGTTAAGGTATTTCAATCATGGGGTTCCATAAGTTCAAATAAACCTGAATAAGTGATGAGAGTCATGAAAATAAACAAAGACAAAACATTTCCCAACCTGAATTCGAGTCAAACAATGCAGAAATCCAAGTGGTACCCAAAAAAGTGAAAATTTGCGATAAGGCTTTTTAGGGTGTGTTGAGTGCTCAAAAAATGGCGACTTGTTGGGACAAATAAGAATCTTTGTTCCTAGCTCGGTCTTTTAGCTGATGCAAAATCTAGTTAAGAATTTAACTAGCTTTTATCAGAGCCTCTTCTATCCTTGTGTTTGGAATTCCCCGGTTGGTGCATCTGGGCCTGCCTGTGGGGTTTCAACCTTTATTCCACCTTCATTTCATGTAAATGATGTAGGAGTATCTCTCCACATCAACCAGCTAGCCATCCATCCATGTCAGCGAATTCAAATCGCGTGTTGAAGAGAGGCCAGCCTCATTTAAAATTTGAATGATTGTAATTTAATTTCTTAGGATGTTGAGCCATAGAGTCGTGCCTTTGTGCAGGCATAGAGTAGATAGGCCTTAAATGTTTGTAAGGCTGAGATCTATATCCAGATACTGAACTAAACATCCCATTCAATGTAATTGAATAGGGTAGGTAGATTGGAGGGAAGAGCTCTAAGAGCCCCCTCAAGTAAAAGATCAATTTTGATCTCATATTGAAAAGAAAAAAAAGGGGATAGTTGTAAGAGCTAGAGGAGAGCTAGAATAGAATAGAGGAGAATCTGCGAGTAGAGAGCAAAAGAGAAGGAGCTGAGACTTTGTTACAGTCCGAGATCAGGAACACCTTGTATAAACAGGCATTTTCCATTTAATATAAACATCAGTTTTTCCTGCATCTTTCATATGTTAAATGAATGTCTGTGAGTGTTCTTTTATGTTGTGAATGTATGTTATGTTTAGGCATTTGCAGGGGTTTTGTTTGATTTCAAGCTTGAGAGGTCTTTGAGGATTCACACCAGGAGGGTGTGACAGAACACTATGGGTTTTGATAGCCGTGCACAGGGGATGCATTTCTGAACTCTACGGAGTCAGGCAGAGGCATGTCAGGTGGGCACAAAAGTTGAAATCATCAACTCAGGAGAAGACCTTTGAGGTTGTTGAACACCTTAGAAGGCAAGGGTGTGGAGAAGAACACAGTTGCAGACAGAATCTTTGAGGAGTTCTGTAGAAGCTCTGCCAAGTGGGCATTGAGCATATGCATAGGGATGCATTTAGGAGGAACTCTGCTATGAGTTCAAAGAGAACCAGAATCACTAAGGATTCTGAGAGCTCTGCCAAGTAGGCATTGAGCAAGTGAATAGGTGCGCAAGAGAGTATAGAACCGTTGGATGTTATGTGAGAAGATACTCTGTCAGGTGGGAATTTGAGTCAGTGTGCAGACAGGCACAGGGAGAAGAGAACTCTTTGAGTTCTATAATTTAAAGGAAGAGTCCATTGAGGGATCTTCACAAGGTTGTTGAACACCCTGTAGACTCAACAATAGGTTGCTTGAGTAGAAGAATAGCCAGGAGGGCATTAAATTCTCCATCAGTAGAAGAAGGAGAAAGATTTATTTCCTTGGAGGCCTAAGTATTTGGAGAAGCTCAAGAGGGACAGTGATTTCGGTGCACAGAGTTGTGGCTGCAAGGAGTGCAGAGGTTGAATAACTCTTTGGAGGAATTCAAAGTTTATAAAGCTCAGGAGAGACAAGTGTTTTCATACACGAAGGAGAGAACTCAAAGTAAAGGAGTTCGCAGAGGAGGAAGAAGGAAAAGGTCGAGGCCTTTGGAAACTTGGAATTCTTCCAAGTGTAGGAAGAAAGCGCCAAAGCTCGGGAGGAGCAACATTGGCCATTGCATCAGCCGATAGATCTGGACCATTGAATATTTCACGTCTAGGAGAGAGTAGGAAGAGTGCACAGGAGAGGAGATCGTCAGTCTTTGGATCTCACTCAGATAGCCGTCAGCCATTGCATCAAGTGAAGGTGCGCGGAGTTTAGCCTCTGAAGTAAGCGCACAGGAAGAATGGATCGGGACCATCGGATCTTGGTCCAATTACCCGTCATCCGTTGGATCTATAGAGAGTTACACGGGGTTTTAAAGCTTCGTGAACAGGAGGGTGAAAGTCCCGAAAGGATTGACTTATCGGGATATCGGCGTTCGGGATATCGGAGTTCTCAAGGTCGAGAATATCGGGACATTTTAAATTCTGAAATAGCGAGAGGAAATCTGAGTCATCCATCTTGAGAGGACGCGTGTCACATGATCATCCATTTTGGAGATCTGGGCAATAGGATTCGTGGAGGTGAGAATCCAGAAACAAGTATCGGGAAATCGGCATTCGTGAAATCGGGAGTCACGATGACATGAGATCGAGAATTTTCATGTTGGAAATCCCGTAACCAATCAGAGTCGTCCATCAGTTGAGGACACGTGGGCGAGATCGGGAGACCATCGGTACTTCGGAGATCGAAGGAGCAAGATGCTGGGACATTTCAACATTTGATGTCGTGAAATTGTAAGATTGGATCAGGGTCGTCCATTTGTTGGGGACACGTGGCGGAGATCCAGACTATCGGGGAAAGTCTCGATAGAAAAGTCAAATCGACGCATTTGGGTTCGGTGTTTCGCGAATCCTAAGGACAAGACTTCCGGATCATCAGAAATCATGAAATCATGAGAGGCGATCAGGACCATCCATCTTGAGGGGACGCGTGGAGGAGATCGAAGAAATCGAGAAATTTCCTGAAAGGAAAAGTCATCCATTGGGAAATCAAAATCTGGGAAATCGGGGATTCCATGGACAAGAGGTTCAATACCCTTCAACCTTCGAAGCCCCGAATCCTGATAAGAGATATGACTGCGGTCATATAAGGGGAGTTCGTGTGGACTAAAAGTCTAGCTTGGAGGGCAAATGAAAATTGGAGCACATCAATATTTCCAAGAGAACAAGGAACTCTTGACATCGGGAATTAGAAAACCCCGAAACTCGAAAGTATATGTATTTTCCTGTTGTGGAAAGAACAATGGCCGTATGCAAAGGCCATGACAGGGAAAGGACCTGTGGATCGATTTTTGACAGATATTCCACTGTGGAATCGAAAGAGCCACTCCAGCTCGAGGGTAAAATTAGAACGATCCTTAAGACCGGGAGGTCAGCGCAGAGGCCTTTGTTGAGGCAGAGGGTACGGTCTGCATCAGTTTGGTATCAGAGTTGGACTCTGTTCATGTTAACGATATGTTCCCGACATAGAGTGATCCGACGGTTCATACTCTCCTCGATCTTAACGGCCATTGATCTGTGGCTTAACACCCAATTGGTCCATGATCTCTATTTAAAGAGCATGGAGGGTCATTTGCCGATGATCGATTGTGA